>VZSF01001401.1:0-101973 GCA_013398295.1 Chionis minor
TGAGGCCAAACCACGACATTTCCTATTACTCCGAATTACGAGGAAACTGAAACACCCAGCTAGAAGAGCTGCAATGAAGTACACGACAAGCCACTCGGCATCAGGAGGCAGTCTTCCAAGGCAGGCAGCTTAGTCCATTCACGTTTGCTGTGCAAAAAGTGCAGAATATATGCTCTATGCCACTCTTTGGAGTTAATTAAGCAACAGACATAACAGGACATGAATCATGATGTAGTAATTTACAAATAGGGTTTGTAAAACATGAAGCCAAATACAGAATATTGACGCAAAATTTAATAATACACAATTATCATAGCATAGCCTCCAAGTAAAATTGGAAAAGGACACTGTAAGGGGGGGGGGGGGGGGGGNGCGGCGGGGGGGGGGGGGGGGGGGCAAGAAGAAAACCCCAAATATTTGTCAGTCTGCCTGAGTGGGCTGTGCTGGGCGATTAGAATTGCTGACAGCTGAAGCTGTGCGCCAACACTGGGTGTCTCCCCTCTGTAGTAACCGATGACCTTGTGGTCCCTTGCCATATCACACAATCTCTTCAGGTCTTACACACTAAAAGGGATCAATTTGAATAAGGTTTGAATTATTTAACAGCAACTCATGATTTCACTCAGAAAAAAAATGTCTGAAGACAACGCCGCTGGCCGCAATCCAAGTTGGATTCCTGACTTTACATAGGCACCCACAGGCACACCAGAAAAATACAGCAATAACATGAAGCGTACCAAAACAATTGCCCCATTTCCCACTCCCCTACATTGCAGTTAAGGCCAGCAGCAGCTGAGCAGAGAAGCTAAACACAGCTGTGGAAAAAGACAGATGAAAACTGTGCCTGGCCTGAGCAGAGGGGCACAGAATGACATTTGAATTTCCCCTTTGGTTTTGACTGGCATCTGACAAGGGTGACCAGATTGAAGGGACAAGTAACACCCAAAACTTAAAAGCAGTTTATGCTGCTCGAGCCATTGCTCAGCCAAATCGTTCCTGCGGTTCAGGGCAGACCATCAAACTCACCAAAACATCACCAATCACGTTATGGGGGTGTCTGCATCCCGCGGCTCGGCCTTCCGGGTCTGAGGAGAGGCCTCTTGCCTCCCTGGCGGCACCACCACGGCCCCTGAGGAGAATCTCGGCCCATTCCCGCCTCAGGAGTATCAGCCGTGTTACTCTTCGCTGGGAAAACAAGTATTTCTCCACCTTAAAAGCTGCGTTTCCCTCCCTGGCACATGGGTTACACTCGCACTGCCCCTCTGGTGCCATACGGCACTTCAGGGGGCTCCCCCCAACTAGGGGTTCGTGTTTTGCAAGATTCAGGCCCAATTTCTCCCCCTCCCCCCAGACACAACTGAACCAAATCCCCACCACCTTTCACCTCCACCAGCTCTTCCTTCCCCCGGAGGAAAAACCACCGCCCCCCCAAACAAGGACAAAGCCCACTTGAGCCCCGGCCTGCAGCGCTGCGGCCCAGCGCCCCACAAACATGTCTACCCTTCGGCCGCCGGGGAAGGGCTTGAGGAGCAGCTCACCTTCCTCCCGGCGCGTTGCAGCGGGACAGCGGGGTGAATAAGGCAAGTGCAGGCCAAACCCAGACCTCCGGACGGGGTTGTATCCCGCCCTCCCGTGGCTGCCGGTGCCCGGGCAGGGGCCGAAGGGAACAGGCCGCCTGGCTGAGGGGGGGCCCCGCCGCCAGACACGGCACTGAGGGACTCGGGCCTGGAAACAGGGGGAGCGTGGAGTGGGTACGAACGCATCTTTGAGACCAAGCTGAGTTTTTGGCTTTTAATGGAAGAGCGTTCTGCTGTACGACATGCAGGCAGAAACCACAAATTCACCAGGGATGGAGCTCCGGAAACTTGCGGGGTGGTGCCAAGGTGGCCGAGAGCTTTCCCTACTCACCTGCCACACTTTGGTCTTTTTTTTTTTTTTTTAGTATATGAAATATAAAACGCAGAACTAAGCAGAAACTTTAAGGCAGAAAAGACAGACGTACCTTTTAAGCTTATCCCCAAAGCATTGCAGAACAGTCTCCTTAAGAGGAAAGTAAGGATAACGATGGTTTTTGTTTGGGTTTGCATTTCCTTATCTCTTTTAGACAGTGGTTCTATCTGAATGGAAATACATTAACTCATAACACGAGAGTGCTAACGCAGAAGGGCGGGGGGCAACCAGGGCATGTGAGAGGCAAGCTGGGCCTGCAGCTGCCATGGAGAGGCGTACCACCACCGCAAGCCCCCCTCGGTCTCCTCCGGCCTCCCACCCACCATGGCGGCGCACAGCGACTCTCAGACCTCTGCTCCCCCAGCCCTCCCTCGTCGCCTCTGCTGAGCCGCCGACCTTCATCTGGCCCAGCATCTTTTCAATTTGTGCTGCTAACAAAGCATCGGGCGACCCTGCCAAGGTGCTAAATAAAACATACAGCCTTGCGTCCTGCACAGGCTGCCGAGCCATGAGAAGCAGGCGCCTCCCCAGAACCTGTGCGCACAGAAGCCAGGGACAGCGTCCTGCCAGTAAAATCATACAGTATCTTGATACAGCGTCACTTCTATAAATCCGTTAGCATGGTATGACCAGCCTCTGTAGGAAATAGAAACCAGTGCTTAATGGAAGTTACTCCAGCAGTGCTTCATAACCTCACGTACCTCGTTATCATGTTCACCAGCCGTCCTTTTATCTTTCAAAGTACTTCTGGGGCACCAAAGCTTGGTACACCTTTAGAAAAATTATTTTCAACTATTATTTCCTTAGAAATAGCAACAGCATATAAACACCTCTAAATGCAAGAGCAGCCAAGGTACAGGCTTGAGTCAGATACAAAAAGTCTGCGGCAAAACTAGAAAGCGAACTTGCCTTATCATGTTTTTAGCAAGTGATTACGTTTTCTATATGTCATGCATCACAAGAACTGCTTTTCACTTTAGCACTCTGTCTTTTGAGGCAACCACTTGTAAAGCTTTAAGCCTTTACAATTATCCTTCCAACCTGCAACACCCACTACAGATTTGATAAGGGACAAGAAAGATGAGACAGAATTAAAGTACTAATATTAGATATTTGGTGTAGTGCTTGTAACTATATTCATGAAATACAGTCAAATGGAAGAGAATTGACAATGCCTCAATGTTTTAGTCAGAAAACACACACAGAAATAGAAATAAAATCAATACAATCAACAACTGTAGAGCACACAGTAGCAACGTATCATGATTGAAATAAAATTTGTAAAAACCAAACTGCTAGGAAACCAAAATTTTAAATTTGCCATTCAGCCTTGAAGAGCCTGCTCAACTTTTTTCAGAGACTGTTGTAACAACTGGATTAAATGATTGGGTCAGCATGAGAATTTTCTATAATTCTACTTTAACAAAGGTCCTCTTCTCTTTTTTCCCCCCCCATTACCGTCTCTCGTGGTTCCCCTTTCCTGAACTACGCACTTGCATTTGCCAGTCGTTTTAAGCTGCAAAAGAGAAAGCATGACTTTTACTTTGGTTAATAATTTGACCTAGTACCTGATGCCTTATTTTAGAAAATGATGGCACCCTCAGCAAAGTGCACATTGAGTGGATAAGCACTGGCTGGCTGACAACTCTCAAAGAAGTTATCCACAGGCGATCATTACGGAAAAGTATTTCCAGTTGAGTTCAGTGCTGTCTGAAGTTTCCTTGGTGATTTGGTTGCAACTATCAAATCACGGTTTATCAAATTTACAGACTACAAAAGGACTTATGGGGTGATAGATAATCAGGGAGAACAAATTGTACAGAAAAATTTGGATCACTTGAAGAATTAGACCCATTCAAACACAACGCTGATGAAAAGCCAAAGAAAGTTCGGTATCAAAGAACAAGACATCAGGTTTTAATTATGAGAGGAGAGACCATTTCAGGAAGTAGCAGCTTAAAAACATGAGGGTCACGATAGACATGCAGCTAAAATATGAGTTTTCAAAGCAGTGCTGTGGCAAACGAAACAAAGAAGGAAAGAAAGCAGGAAGGATAATCTGTTCCTCACATCAATAATGAAGTGAGGGACAGGAACAGAAATTTTTTTTTTACCTGGCTGTGAACCATTGACTGACAAATCCAGTTTTAAGAGAAGGCAGAATCTGGCACATAGGAAGAGACGCATCCTTTATCACGGTTAGAGATGTTTGCTTACGATTTAAGATTTAACTGTACGGTGAGATCACCAAAAGACGATTAAATTGTGGCTCATTTACAATGCATACATATCAGCCTGGGAAGACAATACTGAGTGCTACATTGTTCTTTATTTTCATATAAGACGGACCACCAGTGGCCAGCAGCTCAAGGCAGATCATTTTAAGTGGGGGAAAACACCTTAATTCTCAGCAGTAATTGCTGTTGTTATGCACAACTGGAACAAGCTATAATAAGAAATGGTGAATGAAAAACACATTTATTGTCTCCTAGCTAAGCATCATAGTCCAACAGAAGGGTTTTGACTTGAAGGGAGATGTTATGACCTTCTTTATGAAACTATTGGATTAAATGAGCTGACGGTTTCTTCTGGACTTAAAAAGCTGTGAAAACATATGATTTCTTTCTCTCTTCTATTCCCATGTGGGTCCTATGGAAAAAACCTGTTCTCAAGAAAATCTTCCTTCATCATTTTCCCTCCCTTCACCAGCAAGGGCAAGCAGCACAGCTTTTAACAGCTTGCCAAAGAAACACAAATTTTCTTTGCATTGCTTAATGTGTATTGCAGATAATGATGTTCTGGGACCTCCTTGCTCTGCTTGTGCGGCAGAGACAGAGCAAACATCTGGCATAGGGACCTTGGGAGAGCCACAGGTGGCCAAGAGCAGCTTCATTTGCCTAGAATTTCTTGAGTTAGGAACCACTGACAGCCGAAAATCTGCTTTGAGTTTGACAGAGGAACTCAGAGACGTGTGCTGGAGCTGTTTTTCCCATGCATTGCTTAGCAATTCCTATTAAGGGTGAAGTTGGACTTCTGATCCAACTTAGCCTGCCAAGACATGTAGGTTTTGTGATTTGAAGAACCCATCTCTGTAATTTGTAAGTTCTGGTTTATTTGCATTCTCCTTACCATTCCACACCTCGTCTGCTAATAGAGGGAGCAGCACTTCCAGATAAGCCTGGAGGCAACAGTTTTGTACTGTTTTCTTGCAGAAGAGGATTAGGACTTTCTCCAGAACAAAAGAAAACAAATCATTGTGAAATAATTTATAAATTCCAGGAACTGACAGAATAAAAGAGGAACACAGAGGGCATACTTCTGTGCTGGGAGACATGGTTTCTGACTAACAGCTAAAATGTTGGATAAAAAGTGACCAAAATTCTGCAATTTGAAATAGAAGTTTTGATACCCAGATGTCAGGGCATCTTAAACACTCCAGCCTAAACTATAAAAAACCCCAAACCCAGCTCTTCTTAGTTGATGATGGGCAAGAAAGTAAGGCCTGGAAATAAACCTAAGTTTTTGTTTGTTTTGTCTCTTCACTACTTTTCTGCTACACAAAGTGAGGAGTAACTTTTTAGAAACCCTTGCTGAACTCGTGGAAAGGCCACTTACAGTGTTGCGTGTTCTACTGAACAACGATAAATCTAGCAGTACGCACCAGATCAACTTCTGGAACAGGTTCTGGAGATTTCATGGATAACCACTGCATTCGAATTGAAAGTTAACTATTACCCATCTAACTGGTAAAAACAGAAGAGAAGCAGTTTTGCTTTGTCTGCTTTTTCCTCCTCTCTACTGTATTTAAAAGAGAGCTTAGGAAATTTTTTTCTTCTTTTTACTCCATTACAGAAATTCACAGCAAGCTGCTACCACGTGTTCCCATGACAGCAGAGTATGTGTATGCCTAGGAAAACATTCAAAAGGCAGCTCTGTGCAAACAGCAGAGAACTGAAATCCTCAAAACTCATTCATCACTGGGGTTTTTTTAAATAGGAAAAACATGAAAGGGAAAGATCTTGATTAAATATATTACGTCTGCTCTTTTTAATTATCTCCTCTGTAGAAGTGACAGTGTGAATGTGGGCATGACTACTGCATGATATAAATAGGAGTGAATTTACAGACAAAGATAACATCTTTAACGAGACTAATGATATACTCTACAAACCAGACCAGCTTTCAGGATATGCAGGCTGAAGCTTTGATCCTCAAGCAAAATTCAACTTGAAAATGGTGATACAAGTTTAACTTACACAAGATAATCAATTACATCATCAAAGAAGTTTGTACCTGCAACGATGGAGGGGGAAGAATATTAAAAAGAAGGAACTCAGTAAGTCATTAGTTCCTCTTAGAGGGGGAAAAGGTGGGTTCATCAGAGAACAGAGGAAGTGCTGGTGGTTTAGGAATGTGAAGAATTACAATAGGGCACAGAACCAATATATTTATCCACTCTAAAATTTCTGTGTAGCAGAATCAAGTTTAAACAGTTCTTAATCTGAATTTAACTTTGAAAACTGGCTTTTGTATTTCAGTGGAGAAGAATCATTTCTGTGCCTGAAAGTATCTCTTCTTTTGCATTTCAACCAGTTGCTCTCATAAAAAGATGCCATATGTCCCTCTGGATTCCTTAATTACAGCAAGACAACACAAACAAACAGGTTCATTAAGGAAACACACGTATGTAAACAAGCCCTGCTAGAATACTTAGCTCAGGGGAATCCATATCCTATTAATTCCCAAGAATGGTATGTAGTTAAAAATCTATCTATAAGGTAAAACTCCAGTCCCCAAAATAATGTCACAGGCACCTCTACCGTGCTTGAGAAGTCATTTTCAAATGTCTGTTTTGAAATTCTGGCCCCATGGCTTAGAGCTCTTCACATTTAGCTACATGAGAAGCAAGGCACTTGCCAAACTGATTTTCTCAGTGAAAAGAAAAAAAGACTGAAGCATTTTGCCGTTAAAAATATGCGTAAGTTTCCCAGGTACGTGTGCAGCAGTTACTTGTGTCTCTGTTAACAAAGTCTTAAGTTAATATGAACATTTTATTCATTAAAAGACTACATTTTCAAGTGGAGCTTGCAATTCGAATAACCTTATTTAGTACCTTTTTCTTTTTAAAAAATAAACATGGAGGAAACCAATCCAGGCACCACTGAACAGATGCTGACCTCACCTTCAATGCCTCTATAATGATGGCTTATGACTAGTATTTGAAGTTGTCAGTAGAATTTGTTGTACATGAGGATTGCCAGAAACATCAGCTCATTTTGGAGTTTTGTTTGCTCTTCCTTAGAAGTCTGAAGACACTTGCCTTTTATGCTGTAGCCTTCAAAAGCCAGAGAAACAATGTATTAAAATCCAAGAACACAGCTGTCTCAACTGCAAGTACTCCCTAATATGTTAAAGTTATTAAAAACATGAGCTCTACTTTTACATCTACCGTCACCTGGAGAGATTAGAGGCTATATAACTTAGACAAATTAAACTGGAAGTATCTGATCCTGACACCTATTTTAAAGAGGATTTGCAAAGACATCTCCAAATTGAAACGTAAACCCTTTTGAGCTCAGCCATTTATTCATCGCTTCAGATGTGCTGACACTGCTGCTTGGCACAGTAACCTACCCCACACTGAACTCTGTTCTGCCAATTACTGGGCTTCTATTGGGCTAGTTCGGGTACCCCCATATGTCACTACAGTTGTGGCAATAATGACAGAGCAGCTGTGCTGTTTGCCTGTGCGTTAATTCATTAAGTTCCAACAGGACAATATGTGGCACAGGGTGCTACTTCACACGACAGCAGAGCCCGGCGTCCTTGAGGGGCTTCTGAAGCACACGCGGTCAGTGGTAGAGCTCTGGGACATGAAGGCTGTGCAACACGGGTTTAGTAGGGAAAAAAGATGCTATTGCATAAACATCAACACTAAACACCTGGTGGCGGTGGAAGCATGAACAACTTTTCTTTCTTTCCCCTTGAATTTACTTGTACACTTTAGTGGGGCTAAAACAACCAAAAGAAGGTAAACCCTTAGGGAAATGCTATTTGCTAGAGCTCTGGTCCTTTGTTCTCTGCCCCCACCATAGTACACTCACATTTGCTTTAATATACCTTCAGTAGGGTGTTCTGCTTTGTAGCAGATGCTTCAAAACTTGTTTATGTTAGACACTGCCTGCAGAACCCACTGCAGTTCTTCTTGGAAAGAACAGTTGCAACCTCATAAAAAAAAGGGGAGGGAGGTGGGGGGCATTCAGGCTGATGGGTATTGTATATTTCTCATGGCTCTGTGTCTATACAGAACACTTCCCAAGGAGGAAGGAGGCTTTTCGGTATCTTTTTCAATCAAGCAAACAAAGGATTTCCACTTCATGATCACCAGACATTCTTTTGTGAGATAAACAGGAATGAATAAAGATCCTACATTCCTTTAAGTATACAGAATAGAAAGCACTGTGAGATTTAAGGTTTATAAACTAAAAAGCTTTTGAAAATCACCATCAAGGAGCCAAAAAGTCTAGCTTCCCCTTTGAATATCACTCTCAGCCTCAACTAGACGCATTTTTTTGTTCAACTTTCTCACAACGTTTACCTAACTACACTTGCCAGCATGTTTTGCCAAATTAGAAAAACTGCTGCAGAAACCATCTGCTTGACATTGCTTACATATAATAAAGTATCGCTCAATACAGTGTATTGGAAATGTTTGGAGATCTTTACATGGGAACCAAAAGCAGCAGTGCTGACTCAGGCAGATCTCCCGCTGATGTCAGTGGGAATTGTACCTGAATGAGTACTGCTGGATCCGACACAAAGCTTGCTGCGTCGAGATCGCCGCTGACTGACGTGAGAACATATGGTTATAGTTTAATAATACCAACTGTAATAGAGATGAGAAGGAAATTTTATAGCATTTCTGGCTTGCTGCTCTTTTATAACTATGAGAAACACTCAAATGATTCGTACATATCTGCTTCTGTAACAGTTTTTCCCAGCTTCAGGTGAACAGTGAGAGGCTTGCTAAGTTAGATCCTACCTCAACAGGAAGAGTTTGAATCAATCTGTTGAGAGAAAAACTTGAACACCAGAAAGACTACATGTGAAGTCTAAAGTAAGACTTCACAATTTCTCTACAGATTGTATTGTATCACCTCTGGATGAGAATGCGGACATTTCAATACATTTCCCTTTGTCCAATCTGATGCAGAAATGAAGCCTTCCTGGCACTGACTTTGTCAGCCTAGTAGCAGGGACAGCAGTGTGACAGCTGCTATAGCAAAGGATAATGGCTTCTCAAATTTGACCCCAAATTTAGGTGTTATAAAATGACAGCTTTAGTAAGTCCAAACGCCAAGAGTGTCATTGTGGTTATAGCACTTATAAAACGTGATTGTAACAGCAGCACCTCTATGTGGACAAATCAAGCCCCCTTCCTCACAAGAGTTGCAGAAGGATGAAGAGTGTCAATACTGATAAAATTAATGAAGAGAGGCTACAATGCATGTATCCGCAAGTCTTAACCACAGTTTCCACAGAAGGGATTCTGCACCTTCAGTACTTCTACGAAGGGGCCATATTAGAGATCCAAATCCTAAAGAGTAGGTGAAACGCTTCCTATTGCAACCCGCTAATTAGCACACACTCATCACAAAGGTTGCAATTTGGTTGCAGCTCTCAACAATGTGACATTTTGCTTTAAATACTACAATAAAGACTCATGTTTTGCTTTAAAGAGTTTCTGTTAGCCTTAGTTTTACCAGCCATGGGAACACTTCCAGATCCTGTCTTAGAAAAGCTATACTGCTTCGACTCAGACACAGGGACACAAAAGCAGAAATCCATCACGTCTATTGTCTACATTTCTTTGTGTGATGAAAGCCAAAAGCAGATGGAATTTAAAAATATAGATGCAAGAGAGATCTTACTGCAAATCATGTACTAGTACAGCTTTGTAGTAAGCAATCATCCTGTTGGATATGCCTGGGCCTTCTGGGTAAGTATCTTGCGGCATTTAGGCTTCCAGGATAGAGGGACCAAGAAGTTTCAACTGCATTGGTTGAAGAATGATCATAACAGTGTTTGACCTCTGTTTAGGGCAAAAGCCAATGCATTGCCACCTTATAAATTATTGCTCAGTTCACTCCTGAAGCAGACAGTAAACAATGTTTGCCATTCCGGTAAAGCGAGCCTTGAGAATCAATGTGAGGAACATTCCACTCAGGCTGGAGTCCAGCAACACAGAGGAGACTCTTGGCAGATTTTGCGAAGAGGCACTCGGACTTCAGCCTCCATGCTTGACTCATTCTTAGCAATACAAGGGCACTCCGGTTTCCCTATTAGCCCTCTTGGAAGAGAATCTATTTGCAAAGGGATGGTTAGCAGGAACACTGAAGTATCATTAATATTCTCCATGGTATATCCTCCTTACGAGATTTCTATGGACCAAGAAATCTGTATCAAAAACCCCCTGGTCCCTGAAAACAGGGCCCTAATCCCACATGAAGGGACGGATCTGCCATCCACTGCATCACAACATGCAATTAGGGAACAGTAAAAGAACAGAGCTATCATTCCTGTAAAACTAGCACTTCTGGAAGACAGCTGAGTGTTAGAAAAGATGGTTGAAAGTTAAAATAAGGACATGTGGTTTAGAGGAATCATCACAGAAGTGGCATCAATTGAAATTCCAATCCAACTGTAAAATAATTAGGTTAATTAACATACGGGGCAGCATTAATTTGTCTCATGATATCAGTTCCCACTTCACCGTCACATTAAAGAGTTGTCAGCCTGGGTCAAGCTAAAGAACAGAGAAGACAACACGCAAGAGTCGTGTCACTGCAGTTATTCAAGGGGACATGAAGTCTAGTTACGCACAGTAAAACACTGATTCTAGGAAATGCTTACCTAACATGGACTTCAGTGGTGGAAAAAACAAGGTCTACCAGGATTGCTATGCCACTCCTGAACAGCTGCGTGCCTTGCTTGTGAAAGATCACTTGACACAGCTCTATTTTTCCTTTTGGGTGACTTATTATACCTTTATATCTCCTTCTTCCTATGCACCTATTGAGAAGAAAAGATTTAAATCAAACGAAGCAAGTGACAAAAGTAAGAAATACAGATCACAGCCATAATTTCTTCCCTTTTGCAAGAATAAGGTATGGAATATGGTATGTACCTCTTGCCTTAAGTGAAAGCAAGTCTAAAAGTAAGTTGATGCTGAAGACGCATCAACTTACACAGTTAAGCCCAGAGAGGCAAATACTGATTACCTAATTTTTTTACATCCCTGCGTTACCTTGCCCTTGTTGCTTCCACTCTTGCTCATGTTGTTGCATGTAGTTTATCCCACGTTTCTCTTTTCCGACTGAAACTGTAATTCTGTTCCTTGGGGTGACTGAGAGAAGGGTAGCCAGCAGCGGTTCAGTGGTTTTGCCCGTATCATCAGTGCACAGCGGTCAAACTTCAACCTACCTTAAAAGCACAGAATCTCAAAGTGCAATGTTGCATGAAACTGAGGTTTTATTTAGAGGAATCTGTCCAGAATGGTGTTAAAAGCAAGAGCACAGCTACATTCAGAGCAAGTGGGATAAGTCAGGAGCAGGACATGACATTGCCTGCAACGTCTCTCGCATGTGAACCCAAAGCAGCAACTCCAAAGAAGTGCTGAACAGAAACATTTACAACGCTGCGGGAGGAACTGAACTTCAACTCTGTACACAGTGCCACGTTATTTAACACTTCATCAAAGGAGACAAGTTTTATTTTGGACAGTAGACTTTATTAGAAATTTTCTCCTCATTCATCAGTAAATTCACATTAAAATATGCTGAAGGCAGCTCAGTCTAAACATTTGACATTCTGCCATAACAACAACTTCCAGTTTAAAAACTAGATAACTGAACAGGCAGATAACTTGAAACATGTAAGAAATGCAAATAGAAAGCAGCATCTTAAAAAATGGGACGAGCCTGAAAAATTAATACATTTCAGGTGGAGTTGGGGAAAAAAACAAAATCAGTCACCCCAAGATGGGAAACAGTTAAATGAGAACTCCACAGACTCTAAACAGATAAATAAACATTATAACCACACATACATTAAAAAGAGAACCAAGTACTTAGAGTTCATACCACATAAAAATTATAAATTTGTTCAAATAAAAAAGTGACAAGCTTTCTAAAATACAAATATCCTAAATTCTTGGGATAGTGAACACTTTGTTATAAACTGCAGAACTTTGGAGGGACTAGATTTGGTCTTGAAAACAACGGACTGCATCTTACTGTTACCATGTCCAAAAACTGATCTTTCTGACACATACACCAGTTCTTCTCCTCTCGTGTTTTGAAATCACATACTCTTCCTTCCAGACAATAATCTGCTTTATTAAATGTTAGAACTTTTAAACACTACAGGCCTGATTACACTGAGTGCTGAACACTCAAAGTTCTCAACAATTCTGGACACCAAAGGCAAGGTTTAAATATTTTTCAAAAGTTATTGTCAAGATTTTTCCTTTGCTAATTTATCTATTGGGGTGAGGTGTAAAAGAGAGGGGCAAGGAAAAAAAAAAAGAAAAATCACACTATTGAAGAACACTCTGTCCTGCATGACTGGATCTTGCAGTTCAGATTTTCTATTGGCATTTACTAGAGGCAACAAAGATAAACCAATATATGAGAGATGAGAATAATGGCCTTCAGGACTGTAAACACAACAGGCAACAAATACACGAATCTCGATCAAATCAATGTTTTCACATTCTTTAGTAGTCCCCCACAGTGATCTGCTTTCACTGGTTCAGAAAAAAAAATATATATTAAAAATTAAATAACACTTAAGTGTCCATCACGAAGATTTATATTTTGCTGTAAACAATTTTCTGCCATTTGCATTGATGTAGTCCAATGTGAGGCCAGAGGGTTCTAGATGTCTTATTGGTACTGTAAATAATTTTTCAGAGACAGAGGCAAAGGTAGAATTTCTATGTCATGCAGGCGGTCTCTGCCAAGAGCAAAACGAATTGATCTTCGGCACAAGTCCATTAAAGGCAGGGGTTCCGCTGAAAAAATAAAGAAAAGAAGTAGTTAATTTTTCAGCCTCTCCATTTACAGGCAATGTTTTATTTATTAACACAGATGCTGTATTGTATTAAACAGTCATAAAGACAGCAACGGTATTGTGAAAAACCTGACAACCACGAGGCAATTAAGATAATCAATAGAAGCAAAGACAGATTCTATGGATTTCACCCACAGCAAGCGACTGCAAAGTTTCAGGCTGAGCTTCCTTATCTGTAAGGCTTAATATAATAATCAAAAATCACTCTTCAGGTTTACCAAGTTGCAGCATAACAAGTTATTACTTCTAACAAGATTTCTAAAAGACAAAGAGCTTCCACTCTGTTTATAACACAACGTTTGTCATGTCGTGTTAATGTGAACTAGACTGGCAACTTCTGACCTTTATACACCAGTTCCTTCTGTGTCTTAGGAACTGGAAATGGTGCTTAAGGGTAACCAAACTTCTCAGCAAACACTGCTTTTCCTGCTACACTCTGAGCCTTTCTTTCTAGGAAGTTTACTGGAAGCAAAAAACTAAACACCCTCAAAAATCTAGAGGAAATTTAACCTTTTCCTCCAGGAATAAATTAGGGGAGAAGGATTCAGCTGACTAGAAGGCGGCAGGGGAGTGTTCTCATGTGTATATACACAAACACCCCCAAATTACGGAAACAACGTCTGTAGATGCCCTTAGTTTAATTTAATAGAAGTGAATTAAGTAACTGTCAGAAATGCCTGGCTGATTGCACTGAAGACTGGAGACCCAAACACAGTGATCTGCAGCACCTCAAACCATCTCACCCGTATAGCCCATCCGGGCCTGCAAGACTCGCACAGAATTGCAGGACCATCGTAGAACTCCCATCTAATAGTAGCACGAATGAGCTCTGGGACTGCAGAGCTTGCAATGGAAATCTCTTTGCGGCAGGAACTGGAAAAAAGCTGTAAAAAGTCTTTAACCAGTCACAGCCATCTCCAAGAACAACTTTAACCAGATGGATTTGGTTGCACATGTTGGTTTAAAAGGGTAAGAGCTTAAAGGACTACAGGAAACTCTTCCTCTTCACATGATAAAACACTAGTAGCCTTTAAAACCTTACCAGTACCTTACTTTCAAATGGAGAAAAAAAAAAAAGTCATGTGCCTATATGATAGTGATAACCTTTCATAAACTTGACAGATTACTTACAAGTGCTCACTATTGTACAGCACTCAGTGGTTTTATCAAGAGTTCTTTTATGTGCCACATGTAGATTTACACAAACTATGTTAATTTACCAGTCCTCCAGCTGATGTTATTTTAAAACCTACTTGAAAAAAATCATTACAAAGCACAAAATATCTGACTTGAGGATCGGTTTTATACGCTATAATTGTCTGCTCTGGTGACACACCACTGACTTAATGGATTTTCCATCATTTATCCTAGCATCACATCTGATTTGTACAGTCCGCAGTTCCCTACGGTGTTTCCCAAAGGCGTCTAGGGAAAAAGATTAGAAAGCATTCTGTTGTACACTGAAAGACTAAAAGCTTATTTAACTTTATAACCACTTCAGTGACTCGGATATTGAGTCTACTTCTCCTTAAAAATCCACTTAATCTATAATTTTGGCTATTAAAAGATTAAATAAGAGCCCTCACATTCCAGTAATAAAGTAACATTTTCTATACATCAGTGATGTTAGCTTTTATTTTTACATACCAGAATCATGAACGTTAAAACTTACGGGATGAAGCTGTAAAATTCATTAACCAGAATTAATAAGTAGGAGCAAAACTAGTTTGTGAGTTCCAAGGACACAGAATACAACTGTATTAAGACAGTCTTAAGACCATAAACAATAATTTTCTGAGTAGCTTCCCAGAATTTTTGAGGTCCCATTAAGAAGATGTAAAATAAAGACAAGGAGTGTTTAAAGCCATTAACTGACCGTGGGGCCTCTTTCTGTCCCTAGACAAAGGAACACGGAAAACGTAGCCATCTGTGCAGCCAGGCACAGCGTTAATCCTAAACTTCAAAACACAATTTAAGGAAAGGTTAAAATATTTTTCAAGCTTGAAATGCTAACTGAGTATGTCCTGTCTCCCTTCTATAGGGAATTTTCAAATGCTAAAGAAAATACCCCCAAGCGTTTGCAACAGCTGTTAAATTGCACATACTTAATGCGGTTTTGAAACTTGAAAAATTTAACTATGTTCTTTTTATTCTCCTTTCCGTCCAACAGCAGTTCAAACCTACAACAAAATTAGAAAAAGTTTGCCCTACAATACTAAATAAAAGTTATGTTTTCTTGGATGCTGGCTGTTAAGAACTTGAGGAAAAATTGTAATAACAGCATTTTAAGTAAAAACTTTTTTACAGCTGTGTCTAGTCCTAGATTATCAAAAATTAAATTCAGGAACAGAAATCATCTTAGTTTTCAAAATAGTCTACGGAATAAACGTAAAACTGTTTAAAATTAAAGGCTGACAATTTTCGGGCAGTCTAACTCAACGGAAAAATTATTAAAAATTTGGTACCTACCTTAATGGAAGCACTCTCCCACCCATTACATCTCTCATTTTTACTGCAGATTTTACAAAGAAGGATAATTTGGAAAAAGTTTGGGTTTTAAGAGCATGAGTTCTGAAAACTGTGCAAGTTCTAGGGACAGGCATTGGTGTTCCTATGGGGAAGAGGCCAGAGAACACCTGCAGACAGATTGCGCAGAGCCTTGGCGCGGAGCTCGGCGGCAGCCGGCAGCGCTGCTCGGTGCTGGCACCTGCCTGCACCCCTGGCACCCGCCTGCACCCCTGCCCTGAAGCGGAGGAGACAGACGCCCGGCACGCCAGGCCCTGGCCCGGACGGGTGCCACCGTGTGCCCCAGCAGGTTCCCTGCCTCGGGAACCGGCAGAGCAGAGGTCCCAGCGTGCCGCTGCCCGGCAGGCCAGGCAGAAGGCAGGGGCTAATTCCAGGGATGCTGGAACATTCATCAAGTGCCAGTATCTGGCGGAGCGCCTGGCTGCCCATATCTGGCACCCACGCTGGGTGCCGAGCCCGGGCTCTGCCGTGCCCCCATCGCCGCTCCGATGATTCACCCCTTGCAAGGCATTTCCTGCTCCAGAGCTCGGGGAGAGGGAATTGGGATGGTGTTAGCACAGCGCAGCGTGCCGGCAAGGAAACGGACCGCTGCAAGGAGGTTGCTCATCATCTGCTGTAACGGCTGAACTGTCTCTTGCACACACACGCAAACACAAGCGCTTCAGGAAGTTCAGCCATCTTGAGTATATACTGCTACGCACCCCGCCTAACACACACACAGGCCTGATGTGCCCAAAACACAACAGCACATCCAGACTTTCAAAACAGTATTTCTAAAGTGCTATTTCCATATGAGATCATACGAATAATGCTGAGAAGAGAATATTCTAATAATACAAGAGATGGGAAGACGAATATTCTGAAGCCGCATGGTTAGCTGTAAGTCTGTCTACTGAAAGAGTCTTTCACAACATTAAATATTTACCTTTGAAAAACTTCTAAATTAATATTGTCAAAACATCTCACTGCTTAGTATGCCTAATACATGTTATAAGTGTTATATTTTTTAAAATAACCCACAGCGGAATGGAAGCGGAGCATTCAAGCCCCCCAGAAGAACATAAACCAGACATTTTGCCAAAGTTATGTGAACTCCAGTAATGTTCTTGCCATTAGAAGGAGGAGGAATGAATTGCTGAGCTGGAATGCAAAATTGTAAAGAAAACATGATTCACAAGAATGGCTCTTTGTATTAAATTCCCAACCAGGCTAAGAAATTCAAAGCGAGACACTCCAGGGCAAGGGAGCGAGCTTTGCACAGGAAACCCAGCGCTTCCTCTCAGGCTCCAGCAGAACTCCGAGAGGAAAGTGCAGCTATGGCTGGTTGGGTAACACACGCACCGAGCCTCGGGCCAACTCCCATCACCCCCCTCAACATACTTTAAGGAATCACCTTCTCATTTAAAGCTTACTATGAAACCTCTTCACCCAAAGGTAGCTCCTCATAACCATCAAACTACAGAAAACTATTTTTTAAGAGGGTAAAAAAAATAGTGGAAAAATAATACCGCTTAATTCATGTGTCAGAGTTTAATTCTCCTGTCTCCCAAGTTTGTACCAGTAGTTTACAAGAAGGCCCATTACAAAAAAACCCAAACATCCCAACAAGCCAGCTAAAACCCAGACTTTTGCTTGCACACCTCCTCCGAAGTGTACCTGCAGCAGAGCCGCCCTGGGCCGCAGGTAGATGCCCGCCGACACCTGGGATCTGGGGAAAAGCCACAACAGCCCCTCTTCTCACACAGAGCTGCCGTTCACCAAGCGCTCTACAAAATTGCTTAAATAGCTATTTAACATCATAGCTAATAGCTTAAAAATAGCTGAAATAGCTATTCAATAAATCAAATAAAAATAGCTATTTAGTAGCCATTTAGCTATTAATAACGCAGAATAGCTGTGTTTATACATCTAGATATATCGGTTCTAATGGTATCACTGGCAGTTTAAGGACAAAGGCAAATAAACGTTTGTAACTAGAAACAACTATGTGCTGGTGAGCATTTCTCCAATAAATATGCATCTGTGATAGCAATTTGCACATCATTACCAGCTGAAAAGTTCATTTAGTTTTGGCAACCTGCAGTTATTTAACAATCTGGCACTCCAACAAGACTGTCTCATCTTTGTAAACAGTCTTTTATAGTTGAGATACTATAGTCATTTAGCATCCAATAACACTAAATGCTATTAACTGCAATGTTACATAAGGCTCATGCAAAAGAGCAGCTTTTAGCACACAACAGTTATTTGCCAAATACTCATTTTTTAAAGACATTTTTAAAGCTCTGACAGCACATAACGTTCATGGCTTTCATTCATCTATGAAGAATATATTTTTATCTCATTTTATAGAATCAGAGTTGTCTTGGGGGGAAAAACCCCCACAATGAAAGCAAAATTAAAGCTGGTTGAAAAACAAAGGATGTTTTTGTGAGAATCGTCATCACCAAAAATTAAGAACTTCTTTTAGTTATTTTATAGGGTTACGTAAGACACCAAATTATCTTCTATTTTGATATTTTTGGCCTTAAACTTATTAAAAAGCACTTCTATTCAGTGATTCATGTTAATGTTTCCTCCTGCTGTAAGGCAGCTTTAAAGTCAGATAAGAAAAAAAAAAAAGGAAAAAAGAAAAAATACAGTGTTAGGAGACAGAGATGCAATCACACATCATCAAATAAGTGGATGCCATCTCCTCAGTCCTAGCTTTGCTGTGCTAACACCGGTGCCAGGAGGGAAGAGCCAGCTCACTAACGAGGTGTGGGTGACACAACCTTCCCTGTCCTGGGATGCCCAGCAGCTTCAGAGGAGCCAGGCGAAGCAGCGCCGCCTTGAGAACAGGCGAGAAAGTAACCTCTTGCAAAAGCAATACGTGGCTGGGGCACAGAGACGGGTCTTGGAGGGTAGGAAAATGCATGATGCCTCTGTTTGTATCTAATTGGGCCCAAGGGTTTCCATACACATTACGTACTTGGTGGCTATGGCCACTGGTGTCCCTTTCTGCCCTCTCCTCTTTGCCACCAGTAAGTCGCCATCACTCAGGTTCCTGCCCAGCTCTGCTTTTCACCACTCAACCTTAAATCTCATGCTTTGCCAAGATCCACGATCATCATCATCTTTAGAAGACTGACGTCCCCAAAAGGTTAACCCTTCATCATGGAAAAGGGGATGCAATAGGAGACGACATTCTTAGACTGCCCCTGTTCTGGTGGGCCTGCCATAAACCACGTGGGATGGGAATACTCTCCCCACGCTTGGCACCATTCTGCTACCTGACGCCTACCTGTTCCGATGGACAATCCTCCGTCCCTCCATCAGAGCATCTGAGTGCCCACCATACTCCAGAACGCTTTTCTAAAATCCTTTTTCTTGAATTTTCCCCCTTCCCCCAGGTATTAAAACACCTGCTAAGGGGTAACGCGGCCTAAATGTTTCCATTAGGGTGATTTAGGATATACAGGGATTTGTAACTACCATTCAATTATGCAACAAACAAATATATGTAAGCCAGGAGTTTTCCTTCCACCCTTTCTCCCAAAGCTTAATTATTGTTTTAATTTTACGTGGTACAGGCCAAATTCTTTCCCCCACATAATACGGTACATAAATACACCCCCTGTGACATATTTATGGCTTCCCTGGTGCAACTGATGGAAAATTTGAGTCATGTCCCTTAAATGGCACAATCACAAGAAAGGAAATTGCAAATAATATATTAAAGAACACAGGCTATGACCAGTCATAAAAAATGCTAATAAATCTCCTAACAGCAATGAAAATTCAGTCAAAGGATAACAGGATAAAAGGAATCACTTATCTATTTTTTCCCACAGATGTCTTTAAGTTCTGCAGCCTGACCCGGCAAACTGTACAAGCGAAGCACCTTACAACATCACATCTTAATTACAGCTTGGGTGATCCAGGGGAACCACCGCTCTCACGAATTCTGCAATTCAAGAGGGAAGACCCTGGTTTGTGAAAAGCGCACTGCCATTTTTCCCTAACACCCATGTTTATCTACCCGAGAGCACCAGCTTCTGGCAGATGACTACCAAATTTATGCTGGTGTGGCAAAAGTTGGGTGCTACACAGCCCTGCGCTCCCTGGTAGCCCCCGCTGCTCTTACCGCGGGCAGAGGACACGCAGAGCCTCCCTCAGCCCCTCCACCATCGCCCTCACACCCATGCAGCTCCTCCACATCCAGCTGGAAGCCATCGCGCTCGCGTCTTCAAGAGCATACCGGGTGGCAGATGGCGAGATTTTTGTGTTATCAGTCAAGGCTGATAAACAGCCACGGTCTCTAGCAGTCGTCTACTAGGACAAATAAAGCTTTACGTAGTACCACATCAGCACCTTGCTTTTAGCAGACAGAGTGGGGGAGAAAAAACACCAAAAACAACAAAAAAACATCCCCTGTATCTGAGCTAACCCGCATCGCACAAAAATTTGGTGCTTGAAATTAAATATGTTAAAGGGAGAAAGGAAGGCAAGAGAGCTTGACTAGAGGGAAGGACTCAGGGGTAAGCCTCCTGCCTCCCTCCTCCTCGCATCTTGTGCTGTGCAGGGGGGATTGTTTTACAGATACCTTTGGCTTTTAAGCGTTAAATGCAGTTAAGCACAGGTTAAAACTTCAATCAGGCATCATTTAGCAGAATTAAGCTAGAAAAGCAGCAGTGAACAAGCAGATATTCTGCAGCACCATTTGTTTTCAGTTAATGCTTTCCAGCTGTGCTTTCTTGAGAGGAAAAGAGTTGAAAAGCAGAACAGAATGAAAACAAACCAAAACCAATCCCAAAAGCCAGTGGCCTTCTGGGGTTCAATAAAGAATCTGCCCCTTGAGCACAAGTATGTATCTCCTCACAATTTCTTTTTCATATTTCAGTGTTTGTAATCTCCTATGCAGGGGACACAAGACTGAGACAACCGGTCCCAACTCAAACACCACAGCACATGCCTAAATCAAATTACTTTGACGCAGACTTAGAATTTCTTCTTAAATATTTCAGTTTAGTAGACTCAAGTATATGCCTAAACACGTGTTTTGAATTGCATTGGTTACAGGAGTGTCCTTCCTAGAAAAGTAATTTGTCTGTGTACAGTTGTAGGAAGGCTGTATATGCAGAGTCATGTAGAGATGATTCTGTAGAAACCCTCATCTGAGAGGCTCAAGGTGCTCTACAGTTCTTACCCACTAGGTGGGTTTATGAGCCACCTAAAAAGGGCTCTAGACCAAGCGAATTTAGTACGCAGGCAGGAGTAGTATAAAGTCTGGCCCAGGCCAAATCCACAAGCAAACTTCACTGAGGAAACTTCCCTGAAAACCTTCATTTTCTGAATTACAACAGCACACGTGTTATAATAATTCAATTTCCAGTAACAAAAAAAGTCACAGTTATGATTCATATTTGAAAACATTTTAACGTGCCATTTTTTCAGTCTACAGATTACTAAATTGTACTGCTCTACATAATTCAGAAGCTGCAAACCAGAGCCAGATAATAATGAATTTTATCAGCAAATGAGTGGTTTTTTTAAAGAAGGAGCAAAGCCCTGTGATAAGTTGCGTTTGTTACAGCTTGATAGATGTGCACGCTGCCCGAGAGCGGGAGGGGAACGGCGGCTGCTTCCCTTCTGAAAGAGGAAGCGCACGTATGATTTCATTCCCTGGGCGCGTCAGGAAAATGCAAATGGGAAGGATGAGCTGGAAAGATTTGCTTTCTGGCCTTGATTTGTTTGTTCTTCTCCTCCTCTCAAATACTTCCACAAAACAACTCTTTGCTTTGTTCTTGAACACAGCAGGAAGGTAAATTGAGACAGTTACTTCAGTGATGATCTAAATGCTCTGTAGTAGAAGAGACATCTGACATAAATACATGCTCTTTAAAAACCAACAAACAAACCAAAAAATGAAGTGCCTGATGTTACAGATGAGCTTAAGCAACAACTGTTGGCTCCTTAGTTCCTCCCAGTTCAAACTTGCCCCAAGTTTAACATGTTGGAAACGAGGATTTGGCTTATATTAATCTCTAATGTATACTTTATAGCTTTTACTCTTAGAAACTCATTTATCACCATTAAATTCAGCTTGTGTGCCAGGCCATAAAGAGGGACGTTAAATTACATCAAGGTGAGAGAAGATTAAAGCTTGCATGAGAATTTCACTGAGTAGATGCATCGCAGTTCAAAGACAATGTTGTTCAGTGGTTATGGACAGATTTATAGGCAAAGTAATAACTGAGAAAGTTGAAGGGAAGTTCAGGTTTCAAGGATGAACCACTGCGAACAGCTATTGCAACAGCAGATCACACACAGCAAACAATGTGCAACAGGATACTGAAATATGATGAAACGATTCCTTGCGTTTTATCTCTTTGTGAAACGTGCTTCAGAAGCAGGCAAATAAAACACCCGTGCACATGTACACACCTGAAGCAACCTTTATGGCTGTGAACAAGTCTTTATTGTTCGGGCAAGGTATTTTAGGTGAATCTTTTCCTATCCCTCAACTCATTGGCACACTTCTGCCTTAAGAGTATCATAGCAGATGATGAGATTTCCTTGTGGGAAACCTAATCATACTGATTAAAATATTCTAAAATTCGAAATTGTTAAGTTTCACAACTGTTCTTAAGCACATTTTTTATTTTGGGTTTAGCTAATCGAGTACACTTTTGTGAGGGGGGGAGGGGGGAGAGAGAGAGAGAGAGAGAGAACAAACGGAAGGGATGCACGCAAAAAGACAAAATGTTGGAAGTCTGTGGTGAACCAGGTGGGTACCTGGGTGCCTGACTGCCCCATCTGCCCCTCTCCCACTAGCCTGTTTTATCTACCTGTTGTATTTTGTATGACATATTCATCGCGTGGGACACTGAAGTACACCTTGTCATCTTCCCTTGTACTCTGCCCAGCATGCTGGAGCCTCACAAGAATTCCTCAGTACTACCATACTAAAATAACACATGCTCATTCAAGATTTCCATTGCTTACAACTCACATATTGTTAGCTGGAACCTATCACAGTAGTTTTCTGTACGGTTGTTTAATATTATACTAAATAATGTTATTTATATAGCTAGCAATTAAATTGATTCAAAGCATCTTTTGCATTACATTGCACCACATTGCAGCTTTCTTCAAAGTTTCACCATATTGGCAGGGCAACAGAACTGATGAACTCTCCTGCTTAAATTAATATAAGTTGTGCTGAGCTGTTTAAGACAATAAATATTTGACTACATTCCTCATATCATTGTTACATGACATTTTCTCAACCGCTTCAATTTGTTTCCCGGAGGCTCCAACATATGCAGATTTCCTCAAACCACGCGAAAAAATGGCAGCAGCGTGTCATTTAAATTTTAATGCAATTGTATACAAGCTAATGATCTCCAGGGAAGATCCGCAAACAACAGACCTGACTCATCACTTTGGTATTCTACTCTTGATATTAACAGAATTACACTGGAATAAATCTGGAGCAATGAAGTTGCGATTAAGTTCAATATAATGAATTTGATCCCATTAGTTTAGTACCATCTATCTTTTCTATTTCTTGAAAGTGATTTTTTTTAAGTACCAGAATCTCTATCAGCAGAAAATGGGTACTAGAGATGATGTGAATTATTTTCATACTCAATTTAGGATTCGTCATCATTTCTGGTTGGTATGCAAACACAGCTGACGCTCTCTGAAGACATTTCTAAAGCATTCAAACAGGGCTACCTTTACTCACCATCGCTCAGCTCTTCTCATCACAAGCTCCTGCTATCATCTTTCAACCTTGGCAAAGATCTCTCTGAAATTCCACGCTCTTGTGCCACCGCCTACAACCAGCACTACTCGCATGTTGTCCTACAAACGGCTTGGCCATTTATGTAAGAAATAAGAGTGTGGAAAGATGATTTCCATATTAAGCATTCCTACACGCACTGTAAGTGATGTGTCATCACACCCCAAGCCCCTGAGCCCCCAGCATAAAACCCACTGACGGGAGGGGAGAGGCGAGGGGGTAGGTGGGCTAGGGAGAGTGGTTTGTCACTAAAGTGACTTTTCTTGTTCCTGGGGGGAATCCAACGTGATGACAAACATTAAAACTCACAACTAAAAAAATCTGGAATTTCACTTGGGATCACTAGAATCTGATAGCTACCTTGAGTTTTGCTCACACTGAATTTCTTCACCTCCAGGGCAGCATTACTGGGCAAAACTTTCCAGTACTTGGTCCTACGGGATACGTGGAGAGCAGGAGCCCTCTCTGAGCTGTGTTCTCTGGCCTGAATGGCTGGGAGGGGAGGTGGCAGTTGTGGTGGAACCTGCTGCCAGTCTCCATCCATCCATCTCCCCTACTCCTCGCAACACTGCTTAATATTTGGAGAACTACGCCTCCAGCAGCACCCCTGTCCTCCAGCTCACCCATTTCCTCCGGACCTCTCAAATGACACACAAAGGCTCTTCCCCAATGGCACTCTCTTGCTGTTCCAATGAATTCAGACGCCAAGAGGAGGGCAGCAAGAAGCAACCAGGGAGGCTTTTGCCCCAGCCCTCTCCTCCTCACACCCCTCCCAGCTTCACACTTGCTCCTGCTGCCCTCGTGCTTTGTGTTATCTACTCGTCATTTTACAACCACCATCTGCACAAGACGTCACTGATGTCAAATAAGAAGAGGAGAAACCCAAGTGCTGCTGAACCACTGAGCAGCATGGCTGTGCTCCAGAAGGACTATAAAACACCGTGAAAGGTCTGGGTTTATTGCTTCTTACCGATTCCTTATCAAATACGCTTTGTCCATAACCAGCATTTTCCAGCTCCCTCCACTCCCAGCTGCCAGCTGGCTGATGCAGTTGCACAGGTGTAAATAAAAGCATCATTTGGCCTGCAGAAAAGCTATTATGAACAGAGATTTATCTACATTTTGAGATACCAAAGTCAATCTGTAAGGCTGGCAATGAAAAAACTGCATCTGGGAACAACAAAGCAAATCTGAGCAATTCACTCAGCTCTTTAATGTACTCGCACGCCTTAACTTCTGTAGGAAAGGGAATCCCATTGACCCACTAATACAGCTGACTTCAAATAAAAAACTAGAACGAAAGAAATTGAATACATACTAAAATCCTTATAACAATTTCTACATGTTTCTGTTTTCAGATTCCTGAAGAGATTCAGGCAGTAGCTTGAGGCACTCAGCTCACTGTGTGTGTGTGTGTGTGTGTGTATATATATATACACACACACGCGTACATATTTCAAACACACACGGACAAGAATATCAAAAGGTGTGAATACAGGGGAAATATTTGAACCACCCTCTCCTTCCTACACACATACCTTATTTATTTTAGCAGCGGTAACACACCATGTTAGTAACACAAAACAGCTATTACTATTTGATTTTAGATTTAAACAAAGGGAAATAGACAAAAGAGATGAAGCTGGAATTAATATTACTCTGCTTATATTAAGAGCAATGCTATGATTAATAGCACAGAAAAAGTATTTCCAGAACTCTACAATTTGGGCATATGTACAGTAATTTCGTAGTACAAAACATAAACTAATTGCAACATGGTTTTAGGAACAAGAAGTACATTTTCTTATCTGGGCACTGGTAAACACGCATGTTAAGGTTTTTCAAGAGTTAAGAGAGTTTGTGCAAGTCCATACTTAGATACCACAATAAATGACTTGACTCATTACAGTGTCACGCACGCAGCAGAGTTTAGTGAAGACAATAAGGCCACTTCCAGCCCAAAAAAAGAGATAGCATTTTTTGTCACCTTTTTCTTTGATATTTTATTTAAAGCTTGGGATATGACAGTATCAACATTATTTATTAAGTTCTTTAATTGAAAGAATGGAGGGGGTGGTTTGATGTTTTGTTTGGGTTTTTTTTTTTTTTTAATTAGTGGAATATCACTTTGATGCTAAATTTCTGTTACATTTTAATATATCCTAGACAGACTCCTTTACTATCAGCTTCATATTTTGAACACTAATTTTTATCTTCTTCTTAATGTGATTACAAAAAGAAAAAGAAAAAAGGTGAGAGACAAGTAACAATCCCATTTCATGCTTGTGTGGCATGTATAAATACATATATTGTTTTTATTTATATATAAAACACTCCACTATGACTGCTTTCTTTTCAACCAAATCTTCTGACCTATTAAACCATTTAACTATGTCTTATTTTATCCCCTTATCAGTCGTCTCCTTCCCTTTCTTCCATGTTCCTGCTCTCAAAGCAAACAGTGTCACTCAGTGAACTGGGGTTTAAAAATGAAAAGCCCTTCTACCTGTGGGTCTGTAAACAGACACAGCATATTTAGCTTTTTTTAGTCTAAAATCATGGGGACACTGCTGCAACAGATGAAATGCTTAATTATCAAAACAATTCTTTAACTCCGAACTTAATCCAAAGTAAAAAAACCCCAAAACATTAAAAGCACATTCATAATTACACACAGCACAAAAGAATGCTTCCCACCAAATTCCTTCTGCTCCCTGTCGACACAGCCTTTCTCACTCCACCAGCATTTGCAGCAAAGCCAAAGGGAATTTTGCCAGGGTAAATACTGTTAAATGGGGTCCCCCATCCACTTTTACCCTGTTGCCAAGTAATTTCTGATGTCAATCTGCCTGTAAAATGAAATGGATTTTTTTTTTTCCCCAAAGTACTCACGGTTTTGAGATCAACACTGAGCCCGTGGGCATAAGAATACACCCATGCCATTTTGATGTCTTAACTAATTAACTAAGTGAACTATTAGTTCTTAACTAATTAAGTTAATCACGTAAACAATGACTACGTAAAAAGCTACACGCAGCTTTCCAAAACCACCCTTTGTAGGGATGGGAACAGCCACCCAGCCCAGACTTCCTAGGGAGCATTTAATTGAACCCGTCACACTAGTTAGTTGTTTAGCTGGGTTATGCTTTTACTCCCCTGTCCAGGAGGGGAGATCAAGACCTTGAGCTTGTTTTAAATGTTATTCAACCATCCACAGAATCATGACTGCAACCCCAAAGAAGCCCACAGTCAAGCACCAGGGTCAGGAAAGCTTCAGAGTTTAGGGTAACCTGACCCACTTGTGTATCCCATTTCCCAAAGTGCTAGTACTTGTTTTGTATCTGCTCCTTGTCCTTTCAAGAAATCAGGAAAACTTCTTCAAAAAGCAGGGTTAATAAATCAAGGAAGATGCTGTCCTTCAGAGCTGTCAGACAGAAGCAGCCAAACAATACCAAAGCAGAGACAAGAGGAAAATGTTACTAATTGACAAAGACAAAAGCAACCTGGGAGTGGTAAGCACTACACCAAGATCAGTGGGAAAATGTCAATGAACAAAGGAAAAAGAAATATAAAGACTTCTTTCCTTTTTCTGTGTTACAGTTTAGTGTATTGTTTTCAATATAAACCTTATACTTTACTTTATCTCCGCTATTAATGACATATTTGTATGTTGATGTCACGCGTTTCATATTCTGAATGAAATATTTTTATAATGTATATTTTGATTTTATTTAGCAATGTAAAATCAGAATGCTGGGGTTTGTATATTCAGGATCCTGGTACCAGTCCAAATATGCATTTCACTGTCTCTAAGGCAACTTTCCAGCTTAGTAAAAAAGAGCAATGTTTTAATATGATTTTCTTCATTGATACACCTTCCACAAAAGCAGGACTATATATTATTCATGACTGCCTTTCCCTTGCTAGGTAACACCAATTAAAACTGACCTTAAAGGACATTCTTCCCTTTAAAAGATCAAAGCCAAATGACAATTGTTCAAGACTTGTGGACCTCTCTCCCATACAGCTTTGAACAAGAACTTCTACATTTGAGCAAAAGCAAACTGCATAGAGAGCAACTTGTGTCGTGGCTTGAAGATCTCACAGAAGAGCAAAGGCGACCCTGCTGCCAAAGCAGACTGCAGCCCTCGCGTTCCCATTTCCCGTATGGACTAGGACTCGGCACACTGCGGGTGTAAACTTCCAGCACAACGTGAAGACATTCCCGGTAAAAATGCTTCATTTACTTGTTTCTTAGATGCATCATGCTTTTTTTAGAAGCCAGATGTGCACAATACTTCTCTTTTTATCAAATTCATGCTTGGGATGATCCATATGGATTTAGCAATTACCACTGACAGAAAAGGTCACAACATTTCGCCTGCTTTGCCAAAATCGTCTGTTCCTCTTCTGTGCTCAGTAGTCACAGCAGGGCTGAATCTTTGCTTTCAAATAACGTAAAGCTTAATTAATTTTATGTGCATTTTTCCTCATGGGCTTTGGTCAATTTTGATGAAAAATTCAGCTTGGTCCACTCAAACATGGACGTCTCACAAAGAACTATTTCCTTTGAGGCTGTTTAGAGCATCTGAATGAAAACTCCCTTACCTTTGGGAAGCAGTTTATAAAGACATCCCAGTTACAGAATTTTGTTAATAGAATACCATTTTCAAGGAGTCCTGAAATGAGAACATGTCGCCAAATAGTAGCACAGGGACTAAAAA
Organism: Chionis minor; assembly: GCA_013398295.1. NCBI lineage: Eukaryota > Metazoa > Chordata > Aves > Charadriiformes > Chionidae > Chionis > Chionis minor. Next base: position 28,123 of record VZSF01001401.1, read on the forward strand.
AACCCCCACAAATGTAGGAAGTTCAAAAGGCTGAGTTGCCTGTCCATCATGAAACAAGAACATAGAAGACACTAAAGTTGTCTTCGTATACAACTGCCACCCTCTGGCGACTACCGTATCTCTTTTAAAGGCCCGCTCTGAAATTTTGTCTCCGCAAATTCTGTTTCTAAAAGCTATTCACCTAACTTTCAAAAACATTTTTTATCTCATAGTAGCAAGATATTTCCAATTGTTCACACTAAGATACTAATCTGCATGGACTTTTGCCTCTTTCCAGGTTTCACTGTGCTCCTGGTAGCAGTGACGCAGCTCTTCTCCGAGCTACCCGAGTTAAACTACACCACTTCCCACCAGAATTTGGACCAAGCCCGGAACCTGCAGTTCCTCTTAGGACAGACGCACCAGAGCAAACCCACAAGCATTTGTCTCCTCAAAGGTCCCAATGCTTAGTGGCCCTCAGGTGCTGACGGATCTCAGTAGACTTCGGCGTTTCAGTGCTGTTCTTCCAAATAGCTACTGCCTGTCTCATTCCTGAAAACCTATTTCAGAGTCAAAGTTCTGGGTTTTGGCATTTCTTTTTCATTGCCTATTCAGACCAACACTGAGCTTCAGAGAAAACGAAGGCAAACATTGCCACATAGAAAGCCCTTAGAGGGCGATGCCAAATTTATTTTTAGTTGAAAGGTAGCCACGCTGACATCTGCTGTGCTTTGGCTTTCCTATTTTTCCAAAGCACACCTCCTCGGCAACATGGTACATTAAACATACAATAATTATAACAACGAGGGCCATAAATACACTGCTGCTATACAGCTAAACCCACTGCCATACAGATGAAACACATCCATAATAAATTTCCAATCCATCGCTAAAACTTTAGTATTGGTGTCCAAAATAATTACATTTGTACGCACCAAGTTATCTAGAGCCCACAAAGCAGGGAAGCTGAAGGAGTGACACAGAATACAAAAGGTAAGCAAACCAGCAGTTCTCTGAAGCCTCCAACTCTTTTCAGGATCCCTGAAAACTGCCTCCCACTCTGTGCAAGTTGTGCTCCGCAGACGTACCGCAGCGTATGATCTTAACCCGGCAGAGCCTCAGTAAAGCTCTGCCTACCACAGCACTAAACCAGGCCTTTGGGATGCTCTGCTCAAAAGAAGGTAAAACTAACAGCTGTTTTCAGAAAATCAAATAATGATGATTCCCCCCCCAAGTGCTATAAACAATTCACGATGCTAGAAATTCAGTATTTTTGGAAAAAATGTAGTAACTATGGTGGCCTTCTGCATCTACCGTTTGTGAGAATTTAAAACGTCACTTCAAAAACCTGCACTTCATCTGACAAGAGCAAAATAATACTGTCCATGCAATGCCCAAATACTTTACCTCTTATGCAAGCCTTTAACCTCAGCTTTCAGAAACAAGAACACGTTTCTTGTTGCGCCTATGCGACTCCATTCTCTCCACCAGAAAAAGGCTGTTTATTACCACTCAAATAGGAGCCTTCTGTGGTGCTGGGACCCCGGTGGGTCAGCAGTGCCAGTTGCCTTTGCCAGGCAGCCGTGGCTCCACTCCCAAAAGCGCCAGCCACGCTCGGCAGGTTAAGAGCGCACGCTACGTTCGTCTCAGGGATGTGCTCTGCGATGTAAACGAGGCCACTCTCTAAGCTCGCCTTCAGAAAGCCCTCTCAGGAACCCCCATCAGCCATTTCCTCCTTCAAATCGCTCATTCCCAGAAGGAAAGAGGAAAAAAAACTAAGCTTCCCTAGCAGTAAGCATCTGCCAAGAAATTTTAAATGTTCCCATCCAAACCCTCCTCCCTTTTCTTGAGCTTTCCATTTCTTGCTGTATTATAAATCACTCCGGGGAAATACCATGGACCCTGAACATTTAAGTCATGTTCCCAAGTGGTAAACCATCAAGTTTTACTAGGTTCTTTAAAATAAAACAGCATGGTCCATCCGCAGAAACAAATTATATATTGCTTTTTCTATATTAATTACATGTTACACAGATTAACAGCCACAGTAACAGGAAGTTAAACTAGCTCTTATCATAGAAAACTGCTGTATCTGAAACTGAACAAATATCATGAGGGTTGAACAAAGCTTTGGGGAATGAATCAAAACGCTATGCAAAGATTAGTTCACTGAGCTCCAAAATGGCTTGTCAAATAACAGCACAATATTTTTTTATATTTGAATATAAGACCATCTGACCTGTGATCAATGCTACAGGCAGTAGCTTTGCCCTGGTTTGACAAATCATGACAACCTTTCAAAACGCTGAAGCTCCAGTGCAAGACAGCAGGTAGACTTTCTCCCCAGCAAGAGCTTGTCCTACACACACATCCTCCAATTTTGGCCTGTGAGTACTCATTCCTTTATTAACAGTCTCCTAATCAAATCTTTTGTTCCGGGAAGGTCATTGTAGGTTCAGAACAACACATTAAAATGCTTTCAAAGTATTTATGGAAAGACGTTGTAGAAAGACGTGCAACTGAGACTGTGCATCACTAATGGAAGTTTCCACAGGAGTTGAGCATTTTAACAGGACACCAGCCTGGGAGCAGAGTTCCTAAACCAGCGGAGACACAAAGAAAGAGAAGTACCAGCCAGTGGTAAACACCTTCACCTGGCATCAGCTGGGGGACTGGTTTTCTTTACCACTCAAGGATGATTTACATATCGGAGTGGCGCATTTCAGTTTCCAGTAAGTGGTGATAGAAATTTTAGGAAAGTAATACGAAAGGCACGAGACAGAGCACACCACATTCACTCAGGTCCAGCAATCATGTCATTTGCACTTCAGCAAATTTTCAGGGATCTAACTTTGGATATTAGATGTATAATGAAATAGCACTGAGAAGTTATTGCTCACATCTGAGAACAAAAGACAGTGTCATAACGTAAAGCTATAAATCAAAATAGTAAAAACAAACAAAAAAATAAAAATCAAAGAAAGAAATTATCATCTTCCATCACCTTCAGATTTTGGGCATCTGGTGTAAATGCACACAGCAGGGTTGGTTAGCCAGGGCCTACAGAACACTACAAAAATCATAATTTCAACACCGTAAAAAGAACCACAGTAGTTTTGGGGAATCTGGAGGCTTTGTGAATACCAAACCACCGCACGCGTGAAAACACAGCAGTCCCAGGGGGTTATTCCTGGCTCTGACACATTTCCTCGGCAATGCTGGCCACACCACCTAGGTTACCGTAACCCAGCGAGCTCTCCTGCACGTAGGTACGGAGAGGAGCCACGTTCATCGCGCCGCACAGCAACATCCAGACATTTCTGAAATGACATTTTTGTGTTGCACTTAGACCTGACATATCCCTAGGGGAGCCTTCTGCTTTGGAATTCAGAGGAGCGCTACTTCACTTTGCTGTGTCTTAAAAGCATTTTCTAAGAGCACGTTTAGAGGTGGGCTTCTGTCTATGCCCTCTCTTTCAACTGCTGAAGCAGCAAAGATCCAGCTCAAGAGGCTGAGGGAGGTGTGAAGTTTGCCTTGCCACGGCTCGTGTTTGGGAAGTGCTGGACACGAGATGTGGTACAAACTGGCAGACGACCCTGCCAAATATTGTGTGTGCATAACACAGGCCCGAATAGCTGAGAAATCCCCCTGTGTGAAGGAAAGGCCACCAGGACACGTCACCACAATGAACACAGCCCACAGGGATAGGTCCAGAGTCCTGCCTAGAACCAAACACCCTCACGGAACCACACAAGGAGTTGATGGATCTTTCACCCGACACAGAGAAGCCACTCCTGTCCAAAGGGAAATTTGCCTTTAGTGTTGGCAACCAGTTTGGCACATGCAAGCCAGCAGCCACATGCCGAGGAGGCCAAGCGCCCTCTGCCTCCCCGGGGCTCCGCTCTGTGCAGCTCCTTTTGCCAACAAGTGCAACAGCCAAGAGATGGTCAGATGACAACATGAGAGGCGTGCTGGTCTTTACGCCTCCAATTTTGGTTTTTAACACAACTTTTACTTGACGAAGCCACATATTTATTAATGCAATCTTGTACTTTCAATTTCAGAGGTTGGGGGTGGGGGGGGCGTTGGTGGGGGTTTTTTGGTGGGTTGGATTTTTTTCGGAACATTCACTGTGGTACAACAATGTACTCTGACAGATTCTGGCAGGAGACAAGCACCGCTCGGAGCGCACCTCTGTCCATTTGACAATGCATCGCCATTATCTGCCTTCCTCACTGGGAAAAAACCATTTCCTTTCCAAAGCACATATGTTAAAGACCAATATCCAAAGACTTTTAGGTTCTCCTGTTGCTATTACTGAGAAAGGAAAGTAAAAAGCAAATCATTAAAAGGAGGTGACCTTTCTGCTAGACTGGCTTCCATTACAGCAGTTTTCACACAGTGAGGAAAATCTCTAGATATTAACAGAGCGAGCACTTGCAGCGCCTCCTCCATGAAATGAAGTTTGTTCAGTTAAAAACAATACAAAGGAAAGAAGTTCTGAAAAGAGACCAGCTGTGCCACTTGGGAGAGATGGGGAGGGAGGCACTTAATGCATTAAATCACATGCTTGTTTCTTTCTTTTTACCAATAAAAATGAGTGACTGAGACTCAAATACTTCTTTATTTTTCAAGAAAACTGAAGAGATGCTATGGTATCTAAGCTGGATAAAGGAACTGTAACAGCTGATTGCCTCATGAAGAGCTACAGAGTTTACTGTGTTTATCCATCCTGCGGGCCATTCATGTGGGCTGCACACAACACACGGTACGGGGACAGGAGTGACATGCCCGCAGTGAGAGCATGGTAGAACCACCTCATTCTGCACAGAGGGGGAGAGTGAGGGCTTTGGGAACATGCCGTTCCCCTCCTCCTTCAGCAACACACATGCCCTGCCTGCCCATCCTGCTGCAGAGCCGGGAAGGCAACCGGGGAACAGCAACGACAGACCACCACAGTTTAACTCACTGCAAGTCCCTCTGAGCTAAAATAAAAGCCTCACCTTCGCTTACACTCAATCACTGCTCATAAAAGGTAAACTATGAAGACAGTATTCAACAAGCAGCGGTGGCAACCACAACCTTAATTATTTACCAACAGCGCTCCATTGCTCTGTCAACATCCCTGCCTTTGAAGCACAACCATCAAATTTGGGGGGAAAACAAAAAAGAAGGAAACCTGTCCTATGAAGAGAGTATCAGAGAGCTGGGGTTGTTCAGCACAGAGAAGAGAAGCCTCCGGGGAGACCTTATAGCACCTTCCAGTACCTGAAGGGGGCCTACAGGAAAGGTGGGGAGGGACTCTTCCTCAGGGAGTGTAGTGATAGAATGAGAGGTAATGGCTTTAAACTGGAAGAGGGTAGATTTAGATTAGATCTCAGGCAGAAATTTTCACTACGAGGGTGGTGAGACACTGGAACGGGTTGCCCAGAGAAGCTGTGGATGCCCCATCCCTGGAAGTGTTCAAGGCCAGGTTGGATGGGGCTTGGAGCAACCTGGTCTAGTGGAAGGTGTCTGTGCCCATGGCAGGGGGGTTGGAACTAGATGAGCTTTAATGTCCCTTCCAACCTAAACCATTCCATGATTCTGAAAGGGCTCACCTAAGTGCCAGCAGTTCCTCCAATAAGCTGAGAGACGAGGCTACTCACATGCCAGCACCAAGAGCTAGCCTGAGTACTGTTGGTAAACTTTTTAGTGCTAACTTCGTAGCAAAAATGCCTGTCAAATTAACTTTTCGCATGATGAATACTGTCTTTTCTTAGTTTGGTTTATCATGACAAGCTGGAAGAATCACAGTGGCTGGTCATGCGGGCAGGAACAACATTGGAGTGCTCCGGTTTGGATGTGTCTAGCTTAATTCCATTACTAAACTACTCAGTCTTCAGAAGCGAAGCTAGACATCACTCATTCCACTTAGTCACTTACGTGCCTGAAAAATATCTCTTCCTTCAGCGGCCTTCAGCATATTTGAATAAAAGTGACTGTGAAATATACTGAGAGCATAACAGATGGCTTGTTCTGAAAACAGGCAGCAAAACATGTCAAGGGGATGGACACAGAAAGTGTCTTTCAGCAGCGAATTATGGCGCGTGAGTCAAAGGCAAAGCTCAGACGTACCCCCAGCTCCTTCCAGTTTGTATCAAGAAGAAAAAAAATATCCTTCAGTTTCTCAGATTTAGCGTAAAATGAAACCCCTAATCCAGTTTCCTAGTGCAGAACCATTAAATTGCAGTATATGCCATAGGAACGGATCGCATGAGTACACTTCTAACGTTCTAACATTTGTATGCAATAATTCAACATCTAACCCTGATTTAAGATTGACTAAATTTAACTTGAAAGGAGAGATTAAAAGAACTTACACCACAGGACTTGTTAAAATGAAAGTAGTAATGAGGAGATGATGAGACAGACAAAAATCAAATGTCACAGCTCTCAGCATGAAGAGCGACTGCTTGGGAAATCATACAGCTTTGGAAACAAAACTGGTCTAAGATGAGTATCAGAAATGAGTTGGGGAATAACCTCCTGAGCCAGCGCATAGGAGTTTCATCATTTGATACTGGTAGAACAGGAAGCGCGTGTGTGGGAAAGATGCTAAAAACATTCAGTCCAGAAAGAACAACTAAGTCTCCTGGCAGATAAACAGAAGCCATTTAATTAAAAAAAAAAAAAAAAAAAAAGAGAGAACCAAAACCAACCAAACAACTGGGTCCCTGAATTTACTATCTTGCTACCATAAATAATGCAATATAGCCTATTTCATTAACTGATTGAGCCTTGGAATCTCACCAGAGAAGGAGACTACACCACCTCTCCGGACATCCTGTTCCCGTGCTCTGCCACCCTCACAGTAAAGAAGTTTTTCCTCCTGTGGAGATGGAATTTCCTGCATTCCAACTTGTGCCCATTGCCAGGCACCACTGAAGAGAGTCTGAGCCCATCCCTAAGAGAGGGAGGTGCTCCAGGCCCTCGATCATCTTTGCAGTCCTCTGCTGGAGGCTCTCCAGTACACACACACAGCAGCACACGTGGTGACGCTCACAGTCATCTCACTGGCTGAAGCAACTGGTAATTACAATGTTTCAGAAATGGCTTGATTTCAAGTTGATAATATGCTTATAACTATTAGCTTTTTTCATTACCAGATGGGCTATATAATGTGAAAGATAAATTACAAAACACTTCCCAGGGTTGCTTAAATGAGTGATTTGTAGCTGCGGGCATCCAGCAAGTTGTGAATGATTACTGATGTAAAAGAGCAACTCTACCGGGGATGGCAGCAATTAGTCTTTACAAAATTCAGTGGAATATCGTCAGGGAGAAGAACAAGAAACGTAAGTAATTTATGCGCCACAATTAAACAATTGTTAGAACATGCAAAAAGTTTAAACCAGACAAATACGGCATATAATATGCAGCACCTGTGGATTTATAATCTTATCTAACAATACCACTTTTCCAACGTAAGGAAAATATCAATTAGACATAGCAAGTCTGACAATTTTGTCAGCCTAAATTACCACTTCTACCGCCACCAAATGTCTTTCTCCAATGTTTCTCCTGTGCTATGAAATAATGTAAGCGGTCTCCCTTTCTCATTTTATCTATGGAAACGCTTAATAAAGTGAGCCAGATACCCAAGGAATAAACCAGCTATGCACTATTAAATGAGCTGGTGCCATAGTTTCTTGTCATTTACATGCTTTTAGCGTGATAGCGATGACTTTTACAAAGTGACTGAATTATACAGCACATTTAGAAACTTACTTTGATAACTATAATTGAAATATATATATGCATGTATGTATATATAGGAAAATACACAAATGTCTGGGTCATTCTCAGCTTCCAAGACAGAGGCAATACTTTTAATGTTCCAGTCCAGCTACAGCTTTTCGTGAATCAAAAAATCATTTTGTTAGGGTTCAGTTATTTTTTACGTGGGTCAGCAAACCAAGTTAGCTAGCTGAAAAACTGTTGAATATAGCACCTTGAGAAAAAGCACAACCTGTCACGACCTGGTTCTACCTCCTGCTATCCAGGTAGGCTTAGGCTTACTCAGCTATCATCACACACTTTATAGCACATCAACCAAAGTGTTTCCTTTTAAAATAAACATTTGAATTACAGTCTGTTTTAGCAGGTGCATTGTCAATCCCTGCCATTCTGAAGTTTTGCCTTACCTACTCAACGTCAAGAGGATATGTTGCTAAAATTAACAGATCACGCCAAGAATTTCTCCACAGCTGTGCCGGGTAAAGCAGAGAACAGATTTAAGCTTTAATTAAGGCATTCAAAAGGCTATTGCATCCAGCTAAACAAAGAGAGAAAGGCTAGTCTCTATTCCCTAGCCATCCCAGGAAGGGTGCATCAGTGTTCCAACACAGCCTCCTGACCTTCAGAAATGGTATGAAACATACAAAATGCAAATACAAAAAAAAAGGCCAGCAAACGGGAACCCTGCCCATACCTGTGTGCCACGCCAACTGGCAGGGTCAGGCCTCAGTGGGAGCACACATGGAACCACCTGCAGACGTTTCCCAACGTGTCACCTGCCCCAAAGTGCCACCTTCCAGGCTCTGTCCTGCCTGCTACACCAGGTGCTCGCCTCCCTCGTACAGCAATGCCCAGAGGGTTTCACTGAGATCTAATAAAGCTCTCCAGACAAAGCCATCTGAGTATTGGTACACCAACGATGTCCACAGCACAACAGGGACATTTAGTAAGTCTAGAGAGACAGATCTCTGCTGAAGAATTTGAACACCGGAGCAGCTTCATCCACATAATGTAATTGCCTCCTAAATTCACCCGCGTTTGGAGACTTGCAGCTAATTCATTCCCTTCAAACAGGATGGCAGCTAAGTAACAATAGGGGGCGAAAAAAACCCAAACCCCTTAAAGGCCAAGAGAATTAACTGCATCTTACTAAAGCTAGCAAGGTCATGCATTATTCATGCATGGAGAACAGGAGTGCACTCATCAGCTTAGAGGGCTACAGGGAACTCTGAATCTGAAGCTCTCATAATTTGTAGCCATTAAAAAGGTTAGCTGCATTGTTTTATCTGAAAGCAAATGATAGTTGACTGCTGCCATTTCTTACAGAGCCACACGCAGGCAAAAGGGTTGTTTCCAGTTCTCCCAGGCACCACCAGAGTTCCTGCTGCAGAGCTGGACCGTTCTCCTGTGGGTGCAGCATGGGAACACAGAGGAGTATTTAAGCCAACTGATATTCCTAAACGCAAGAAAGAATTCTTGTGTTACTAGAAGATGTCAGAGCATGTGGCTATTATACAGCACGCTTTTATGGTGCCTAATGAGACCATCAGCATTTAACGCCAGCCAATACAAAATCTTTTACATTTATAAAACCACAGAGAATAGCTGCTTTGTACTAAAAGTAGCTCTTTTCACTTCAACTATTTACATCCACTATTAAGTGCCAGTCCAAGCTAATATTGCATGCTTGCAACCTTCTTTCTAAAAATACACCTTTATAGTACAGTAGCTATTATTTCTCTACAGTATAATCATGGAAACTGCATGACTGCATTACCTCTAGCCCATATGTGTTAAATAAGTGAGCTCATTTTGTAGAAAATTTCACACCCATGTCTGAAATCTGTCCATTATAATACAGTATTTACTTTTCACCTGGGCTGTAAACTATTAAAACCACAACGCCAGATCTTGCAGACAAAACTCACATTCACTGAAATCCTAATTGAAACCTGCAGAATTTTGCACGATGCTGTTCATAGAGAAGACAGTACTGGTGAAGGAGAACTGGCCAAAGAACCTCAGAGAATTATTTCATATTTGTCAACAAGCTGTCTTATAAGGGGGTGCATTCCCCTAAACTAGGCTTTGAAAGCTAACTACCCTTCATTTCTACTTCTCCTTTATTCTTTTACATATACCGATATGAGCTGGTACATGATGTGCACTAGTTAAAACATGTAACACGAACAATGACTCCAGTAAAATATTCGTGGATTACCCAACCACACATCACAAGCCGAGTCTCCAGATGTGATGAACTATCGATCCTTTTTCTCCTCCTTCTGCTCTACAAATCTAATGAACTATTGATTCTTTCCTCCTTTCCCCATTTTTTGCTTTGATTATGCACGCCCTTCCTCTGCTGTCTACATCTCCTTTTCCATTCAGCCTTAGGCAGGGCAGGAGCTCATCCTTCTCCGTTTCAGCCATGCCTTTCTGCATCTGAACAGCTGCTGGTCTGTCCCATGCTGGGTATCCGACAGCAGAACTCCCAAGTCAGAAATACAGGATTGCATGTTGCGCTGGGCTTAGCAATGGAAGAGCACTGCAAAGGAGCGTTCTCCACCCCGCTTGTCCATTGTCCTACTGCAGCTGATGCTGCAGTAGGTACCTGTGACCTCCTGCCCTCCAGCCATGAAAAAACCCCTGTATCACCCTTTAGGCGACACCGCCAGTGAGGCGAGGTGGGAGAGCCACCTCTGCTCCCTCCATCCTCCTCACCCCTGCCGCACAGTTCAACACAAGAGGATCCTCCTGGCTTTCCGAGGGGTTTGGCACAACCCAGGTGCCCCAGAGAAAGCCCAGCTGCCATTCTTGTTTGCTTTGTAAGTCAACAGTGGAATTTACTGTGCTCTGCAAATAAAATCCAAGTGATTTCTCCGATTCCTTGAAAAGCAAGAACTATGAGCCCAATCCCTTCCCACGAGGAAAATATTTAATGCTCACTGAGACTCTCCAAACCTCCCTGCTTGTTCGGCTTTCTATGCATCACAGCTCCCTTCTCCTCCTACCATGAAGGCTGTCCAGGTGCTAGCAGCTCCCCACATCTCCAGCCCCACACGCCGTCCTGCACAGCACAGCCACACCAAGGCATAACACATCCAGCCATCAGCCCCAGCTCCTGCTTCCCAGGCCTGGGTACAGCTTCAGCCTCCAGAACTCCCGGAGGGAGGAATTTGTAGTGTCACTGTTTACAAGAGATTTAGCTGTACTTTCCCCCACTGAATCCTTTCCTTTACCATTGATGGCATCCCTGCAGGCAGGGCGAGTGAGGAGAGTCCCCCCAGCCCCTCACAGCGCAGAGATGGAGAAGATAATGTACTTGGCTGTGGGGACAGATCTGCCATAATGGAAGTTTAACTGAGACTATAAAAGTAGACACTCAGTTTTCAAGTAAAATTTTTCTATTATTCTCCAAAGGTATGGAAAAGCCACACTTATCATCCATCAGACATCATTTCAGCCAGGAGTTTTCCCCGACGCACCCTCTGCCGGCTGCCACGCTGATGAATTACTACTTCATTACAGCACCACCACAGACGTTTTCATTGCTCCGTGCAGCCTACTTTCCTTTCACAAATCCCTACCCTCCTCTCGGGAGGATACAGACATTAAATCCCATGACAAAGCTCTGCTTTGAACTCATTAGCGAGTGTGACCTCAGTCAAATACCTTACTTACAGCATCTTCTGTGATATTCACCATAAACCAGCTAAAGGCAACTGTTTCATCATGTACACAGACCAGTTCTGCAGATCTCAAATATCTGGAGTAAATTCTTTACCTTTGGCTTGCTATTCCATTTATGGAAATAACAGAATTTAAATATGAAGCAAGAAGTTGCTAAGGTTGGTGGCACTTACAAAAGCATTATTTTTTCAATTGCATTCTAGTTTAAAAAGAACAACTCGTTCCTGAATATTCAAGAGACTTAGGATAATTAAGGAAAGAATATGTTCCACAGAGACTGCAAGTAACACCCCATGCCCAAATATTGGCAACCAAGCTTGAAAAAACACCTCCATTTTTAGAGGAATGAAAATACTAACTGGTTCCCTCACTACAAGCTTTTCTCTCAAACATAACTTCTGTTATAAGAACAACAGTCATTCCTAAGTTTTGTTACTTACTGTGAAATTTTTTTAAAGCCTTTTTTTTTTTTTTTAAAGCTCTGCTTTTATGCCATGAAGATACTATGTACGAGCACAATCCCACAGAAGTGGTAATGGAACCAAATTGTAAAATGAAGTAAAATTAACTACGGGGACATAGCTGTCATCTTTACCTCCACATAAAACTTAACGGCCACATAGTGTATAGCTTAGCAGGCAGTATATCCTCATCCTTTCTGAGAACTACAGAAACACAACTGTTTCTCATCTCTTACTGCTTGTACCTCAAGTTTTTGTCTTGGATGCCTGTTCCAGTCTCAACAATGTTAAAAGGAAAATGGTAATATTCATGATTAGCTCACATGGACAGCTTACCTTCCACCACTACTTAGAAAATTAAAAGAAAAAAAAAATCTGCAGTTTATCTCAGGAAAAGGCACTTGCGTTACCAAAGTATTGGGCTGCATGAGAAGGCAGTAAAATACACAGCGTCTGAAAGAGGAAAAAGTCTTATAAAAAAACAAAACAAGGGGACAAATTATAGCCCCAAGGTAACTCCGACAGAGCTTAACAGTATGAGGACTTCATCCAGGTACTTTTTAGACAGAAATACCCTTGCACTAGGAACATTAACTTCAAAACTACATTAATGTCAGAACTAAATAGACAAAACCCTTGGACAGGTACACCGGAACAGGTATGGTCACCCACAGAAAAGGATGTGCAAGTCTGCAAATATTTTGGGAATAACCTTCCCATACCCTTATCCTAAAGCAAGCACCCCAGAAACACCACAGAAAACCTCATTGTCAAAGCCTTATTTCATCAGAACAAAGTAGAACAAGATAATGTTAAATAAAGAAATTTGCCTGCCATAGGTAAAACAATTCAAGTTAAAATGTTTGTAAAGAAACCTCCTGCCACAGTCTGGCAGTGGATGACCTTTCTTTCTGGCTTGCCTTTCGCTAATCAACTCGTCAGTCTTCTGGGTTGGAACAAATTCCCCCAGCATGTCCACAGAGAAGCTACTTCTTCCTTTACCTGGGAGACACGCGCCTTGGCCATGCATCTGCTTCCTGCTCCTCTGGGCAGCCGCCGAGTCCTGCGGAGCTCAAGCTCACCTCCGGGCTTGCCCTCCCACCACCTTCCACCCTCTTGGCTGGGCAGATGGGGCTGCTTTTTTTAAGAAAACCACAGCATCTGTTAACATTCGGTAAATAGGGAATAAATGCATTAAGCAGTTTTATCACTCATCATGCCTTCTTTGCTTTTGGTAGAATTTGCTCAGCCTTCACCATAAAGCTAGTAATTGTCTGTTCTGACTTTGTTAAAAACACTTCAACGTAGAAATCTTACTGACTGCTTAAAAGCTGAATCAGAGTAGAGTAAGTTTCGACAAGCACGAGAAAAGAAATCTGTAACTAAGCACCGGACTAGGAAGAGATTGGGTGGGCACAGACTGTGCCCACTCCCGTATCACATACAGGGACACGGAGAGAGGACGGGGGCCAGCAGTGTGACCAGCAATCCAGTGACAGGAGTCCCCGCTCTCAGTCACAAGTCACTTCCACGGTAAGATCTAGAAAAAGCAACAACAAAAAAACCCACCTAACGCTCCGCCACAAAGAGGCACATTTACAGCTTTGGGCCAAACACAAACACAGACTTTTAACGGTCTGCTTTTGTGCCCTGCTTTTTGATACCTACAGACACCAAACCCTTTTGCTTAACTGGTAAAAAGAACTTGGCTGCATACCTCAGTTATAGGACACGTTAATATCAATAATATACAAATATTAATAACAACAAGCAATAAACTTAACATTTAGAGTTTGTTTCCAAACTACCTCCCCTTCCCGTTTCCGAGAAAGTTTTAAGAGCTCATGCTATTATGAATCATCTACTCAAAACATACTATTTCCCATCTGACTTCTTTATTATTATTGTAAATTTATATGAGTGCTTCAGACTTATTACTGCTAAATAATTTATTCAGCATGTGTCTCCAAATCTGGCTGCAGTAGGAGGCCAAATGAGATAACTGAATGCAAAAAATGATAGCTGACTCTTAAGATACCAGAAATGAGAGGCAAGGAGACTTCTACTTCATCAGCCCTATTTCTATAGTTTGCCCAAATCCCAACCCCCATTCATTAGGGAGACCACAAACAGCTCCAGAGCATTATTTCCTCCTCGCAGTTTAATTTCCATTGTGAAAAAGTTGCCTGCATTTTCCCTACCTGGCAGCACATCACTGTATCAGCAGCATCAACCACAGGGTGATGGCAACCACGTTAACAGTCATGAGCTACACCCAAAACTAACTTTCGCACAGGCTCCTCCTCTCCCAAAATACTCGATGCAACAAAAGCCTCATTGTTGTGGCTCCAACCCAAAGCGCGCAGATGCTCACCAGATGCTGCCAGAGTTGGAAGTGAGGCCGAAAACAGCTCCTCAGCTGTTACGAACTCAACAGGGCTTGATCTGCTGCTATTGAAGTCAGCAGAACAACGCCACTGCGTTTCAAGACAGTAGACGCTTACTGACAAAGGCCTCATCCTTCTGTTACTTCTCAGGCTCAGGAGATGCATCCACCAGCTTGCCTTGCTGTGTCCAACAAGAGATGTCCTTTCTGTCAAGGCTGGCTGTTCTGGTACTGGGCAGTATACAGAGATCGCCCCTGAAAGACTATGTACTCTGTAACGGGTACTCCCTTTTCTGTACTATGAATCTTGTTTTATTTCCTGCTGATATAATCTGCGTACCGCTTACAATGACCCACCAAGACACCTTCAAAGCATATTGTTTCAATCCCTGTTTGGGGCTAATGACACGGTGACAAATGTTCCTGAAAAACTAATAAATATGCTGTATCCCAAGTTACAGATACACTGTGGGTCACCAGAACTTCTGAAAGAAGGAATAATGGAAGACCTCCACGTGAGGAATTCCATTAAACTCAGACTGAAGAAACAGCGCTATTTGTTTCTCACAGTACTTAGATACCTTACGCTTACGCTTCAGGGTAATCACTGGCCTTGGACGAAAGAAAAACCCCACAGAAAACACTCTTCACCTCACGACACATCAGCAGTAGAGACTATTCCAGAGTCTACAGCACCGAGCTCTGCTAGGACACAACTCATCCTTTGGGACTGACCCGGGCAGGGAACAGCTTTCGGCTCGCGTTGTATAAAAAGAGGAACCTTCCGAGTCGACGTCACCAACGTGTTCCAGCGTGGAAGGAAACACCTCCGCGTACTCCGTAGAAAAGCCACACACTGCTCTGGGTTTTTTGAACACCAATCCCAGTTCTTGCAGTGGAACAGTTACAGGGTTCATTAAATGTTGAGGATCAGTAACTGATCCTTCTCGGAGCCATACAACGACTGCCTGTCAGAAGCTCATCAACGCAAAACATAACCAAAAGAAAACTGACAGTTGAAAACACAAGTGAAGTGTATTTATTTCTGGAGCTGCTATGCTTAGCTAGCTAAATAGCATTTATACAGTTTTGTTTATGATTCCTGACACTTGCTAACCAAATCAATGAACAGAAAGTCAATCACCCCATTTTTCAAAGGAATACAGGGAATTTAAACACACATCAATTTTAAATCACACCCTGAAAATCCAGTTTACACTGCTGTGCAACCTAGCACAATGTCTTTTGACAGTTTCCAAATAAACCCCCAAACAGGTAATCACAGAATTATAAGAAAATGAGTACAAATGATAGCAGGTATTACATCGCTGAAAATACTGTGATTGCATTCTTTACCACGTTGTCAAGATTTATCAACCCATCGGGGCTGGCCATGTGCCTCGCCTGGGCCCAGCCGACCGCGGGCACAGCGCAGCGGCCCAGAACAAGCCTCCGCCAAGGCATGTCCCATGCTTGCTTGACCTTGAGAAATGACACCCTAACAACAACACAAGCCAGAAGAAAAAGAATTTTAAAATTTGCCTTTTGTATTTTAAACAGAAAAAAGTTGAAGCATGACGAAGTGTGAGGTCATTTCAAGAGCTAGTTGTGTGCTACAGGCTGCAACCGTGTACGTAACAGGCAGCGCTTCTTCCCCTTGACTTTTCTCCCTCACGACTTCCAAGAAACACTGTAATAAATGTAGATTAAAAAGGCCGTTTCTAATACAGTAAAGGAACACCTCGACTGACTAAAAACCTAAACTCCCCCACTGCTCAAAATATTTCAGTACCTCTTGGTTACACAGACGCACACCAGAACATACGAAAAAGGGAAGTAGAGACAGTGGGGAGAGGAGCAGGAGGGGAAAGGGATTTTTCATCTCTTCTTTCACATGACTATGGCATGCTTTGTGATCTTTAGATGACCGAGAAAGCCACAACCCTCTTTAATAACAACTGCTTCCTTATGAGCTACACCAGGGCTGGGAAGACCTTTCTGAGAATAACGTGCCTCTTCTGGAGGCACTGTGGGATATCTCTGCTTGTCCTGAACCTCAACTAAAGTTTTACGTCTTCCAAAACTCCTGATACTGTCAGGGTGTACATATACATGTATACACATATATTCTCTCTGTGAATATACATATATAGGTATGTACATGGCATTTTCTTCAACAGGCACATAAAAAAGGCTTTGCTCAATTATGAAGCGGTATCCTTCAATCTTCTGGTTACAAAGAAATAACACATGCCTGCTTACGCATGCCACGCACGCCATTTTAGACCTCTGCACAGGTATAGGAACGTGAGAGAGAGAGAGCGTGTTGCTCTGGTTATAAAAAATAAGTAGCTTCCCAGAAGCGGCCAAGTTTCAGCTCCTGGGAAACCCA
Source organism: Chionis minor (assembly GCA_013398295.1). Taxonomy (NCBI): domain Eukaryota; kingdom Metazoa; phylum Chordata; class Aves; order Charadriiformes; family Chionidae; genus Chionis; species Chionis minor. The sequence goes on from VZSF01001401.1 coordinate 44,813, forward strand.
GACAGCCTGTGGGTGCAGAAATGTCACCACCCGCTGCCTCTTTTCCCCAATGCATTTTGCTAAGGAGCAGCAAACACGAGACGCTGACCAGGGTCAAACCCAGCTGCTGGATCCCCCTGCACAGCTACAACACCTGAGTCTTATCAGTCCAAATCTTTCAAATAAAACACCTGAAAGACAGTACCCACAACAGTTTACACAAATGACATTAACAATAAGTTGCACAATTCTTGTACACGTAATTGAACCTCCAGAACATCATCTTCAGGCACTTTAAGAAGGGGAGGGAAAAAAGACACGGGAAAAAAAAGTGACTCATTTCAGCAGCATGCTCTCCATGATTACACAAAATATTCCTCGCTTTTATTAGAGTTTATAAACGCGTATGTTATGGGTTTGGGGGTGTGCTGGTATAAAGAGAAAGATGGGAAAAGACTGTTTCCGGAAGACTACAGGGTTGGTCTTTCCTCACTATTTCTAGTCTAAAGAAAGGTTTTAAAGCGATTTGCAGTACCACCAGGCTTTCAAGCCCCATGTTAAATCAGGACCTTCTGAAGTCCTGCCTTCCTGCCAGTGTCAGTTCAGCCCATGAGAGCAGCACAGCCCGCAACAGTAGGAAGCCTTTCACAATTTGACCATTTTTTATGCCGTGATATTTTTTAGATCAGATTCAAGAAATGGAAATATACACTTTTACTCACTTTAAAACACCAGGGGTCTTTCTGTCCCCTAGAGAGGCATGAAGGGAAGGACAGGAGTAGGCAGTGTCTAGGGCAGTGCAGGAGAGCTGCTACACCCTGCGGCGCCCAAGAAAAGCAAGGACAGACCCATGGCATCCGACGCCTGCGGATGACTAATGGTGCCTCTTGAAGCCGGCAGAGAAACTTATGCCGAGCTGTAACAGGGAACCTTCTGTAACTTTCCATTTGTCAGTCCTCGCCATCCAAGTGCCGCCCGTGTTTATCATAAAGTGGATCAGTGAGTCCACACACGGGGTCTTAAACGTATTATGCGAACAGCAGGGACCGAGAGCTGATACTACAAGTCCTGACCAGCAGCTGCTCCAGGATTATCGCTTCCATGAAAAGCGACAGGTGCTCATTCATAAAAACCAGATTTATTCTCCGAAGCTGTCTTCCTGAGGACCATAATCCACAGATACACACGCAGCCTGGATTGGATTCCTTTCTCCTCATAGTCTCAATTCCCAGGATTTTAAGAAAAAAAATCTGATAGCCTGCAACCATATGCCAAGGGGCTTTCACCAACTTGGATCATGACTAGTCAGGGATGCACCCAGACTCCAAAGAACACTAGTTTCCCTGGAAACCAGCACATCTTCCCTGCACAGGCTGCACCTGCTTCTTCATCTGTTGCGTTTCACTGTCTTTATTTCCTTTCTCAAACTTGCAAAAGCATTCCGAATCGTTATCGGACTATGCTGATACAGTGTTAAGGACTGCATTTTAACAGAAGAAAGCAAAACAAATTTTGCAGAATGTCTGTCGCTCTGTATCATATCTCTACAAAAGCATTTTGTAGGGCACAGCTCTACTGTTGAAGCAAATGTCATTTCGCAGTACGAAAAAATCCAAATCCAGGACGAAATATATACCACTTACATAGCATGCACACAATTGCACACTGACATCCAGTTAAACACTAGATATTTTAATGCAAGCTGCCTAATCATAAATTTCAAAACCCACAACTAAATGTAAAGCTATCAACAAAAATCTTACGGAGATACATTGGTTTTTAATAAAGGAGAAATAGAAAGAAATACCATTCAAAAAGATCCTGTAAGAAAAAAATATCATGTTAGGATTTAAGTTGCAGGGTGATACAATTTCAAGTTTCTGAACTTGTTTCCTTGGTTATCAGCAGGATGAAAGTTACCCACAGCTATGGCAACTCACCTGGAGAGCTCAAATTTAACCACTGCTCCAAGGACATGGAGCTACATCAGCTGAAAACTAAAAGGCTGAGGGGCTGGAAATATTAAGAAAAAGGGGAATGTGCCCTCAAGGAAGAGGAGATGCCAGGCCCAGAGCTGGCAAAATAACTAATGGAAGTAGCTTTCAAAAACCCACAGCACTTACTACAAACCCTACTGACCCCAACAAGAGCAAGATTTCCTCCCACATTACACCACTGTGAATCAAAACCACACAAATTCTGCTGTGCTTTTGACTGCAACTCATACCCATATTTTTAAAACAGTAAGTAGACCACAATACAGTAAAACAGTCATCTCAGCCCAGAAAAAGAAATAAGAATAATAAAGAATTTAATGTTTCAAATTGCATAAAGTTGTTTACATGAGCTTTTTGCATATTCTCCATGCTCTCCAATACACTTAATAGCATTCAAGGAAAGCTTTTTTTGAAAGAAAATAAGACACTGATACAAGAATACCGATTCTATTAACAGCCATAAGAAGCACATGCCATGGCACCACTTGTTGTGCTGACAGTTCAAGCTGACGTATGAATTACTGAAAAAGACACAGAAATACTCAGCTCTTGATCTCCTCCCGGTTATGACTTTTCTCAGCAGCAAAGCTCACCACACACCTCAATGAATTTTCCTAATTACAAGTGTATTTCATATACTTTCATATACTATTTTGTTTGTTGGGAGACCACTGCTCGCTAGAAATTATTCTGTGCTGGCTTCACGGACTCTGCCCCATAAACATTGCATTAATTCATTCAGGCCAGTCACCAAAGACACGGATATCTCCGCAGCAGAGAGCGAGAACACTATCAGCTTGTTCTGAATCAGCAGAGCAGCTGGCAGCCTTTCAAGTCATCCGGGGGAAAAAAGTGAGGTAACTGCAGAAAGAATAAACTTCAAAGTGCTCGTCCAGAATTCCCTCTGGGAAAGAGCTCGTATTTTTCACGTGCTAATTCCAACAACTAACCAGTAGGTGCTACTTATTTATAAACTTCTAAATAAATTCTTAAAAGCAAATAACAAAATTCATGTTAAATACTAAGCCTGTAGAGAAAGATACCATGTTGATGCTATACAGCACAGAAAAACTATGTTCACTTTTTTCCAGCTACATTAAACTTCAAAGGATCCCCGAGAGGATGATTCAGCAGTTAACGCACATCTTTCAATATTAAACTGGTGAATCGCTTTCCTCAGACCACACGCAATCACTACCCTCCTCTTATTTTTAAGTTTTTAATGCATGAAAAATACTCAGTCACGAGTCAGAAGAGGAAACGTTTCATTATTTGTACTTTACATATGAGAGGATTGATGCTCTGGCTGGCTGGAGTCCTGTTCTTTATTAACAGCCTTGGGCTGGCCGCAGGCTCCTGTACTTTGACCCCAGCAACTGCACGTACGGCAGGGCCACTTCAGACCTGTGTCAAGGAGGAACACGCACGCCGAAATACCTAGAATTAGATTTTATAATACTGGGTTCCAAAAACTTGGAGGAAAACAAGGAGAAAAAGAAAAACAAACTAACAGAAAACCCCCAACAAACCACAGTACCACCGATTAACTCATATATGCTCCCACTGAGACACTAATTATTTCCAGGACATTAAGCGTCCTAAAACTCCAGCGTAGGACCTCAGTTTTCTGCTTGTCTTGAAGCAGACATAGCACAGCCAGCACCGTGCCCAGGACTGCCAGCACCCCTGCGCTGAGCTGAGGGGCTCGGGAAGGCACGGCAGCCTCAGGAGCCACAAGCCAGGCAGGTATCTTGGGCTACGCGGATCCTACTGCGCTACATTCCATGGGAACATGTCAAACATTTGTTTAGCAGAATTACAGACCTTACGTTAATTTGAGAAGTTTTTGACAGAAGCAACAACTCTTTGAACATGGACTACATACAGCTAGCTTGAAAGGAAAAAAGAGGATTTGGTGGTTTTGTTATTTTAATATTTTACACTTCATTCCTGCCTCCTGTAGCAGCACTAGCAAGGCTATCAGAGACCCATATAAAAGCAGCATCTTTGTTTTGCAACCAATTTCCATTTCAAAGCAGCAAATCTAGACATCACTGTTTGAATGATTTCTTATATCTCATTTCCATATGCCAAGCAGAGAAGTAACCTGCTTCTTCTGTTCTGCACTGTGAAAGCTTCCAACCTACAGATCCATTTGATAAAGGCATGAAAACAAAGTATACATATGCTCCCTGGGGGTTTTTGCTAAAGAGTTGATTTGCATGAGGCATTACAAATTAGCCTTTTTCAAATGAATGCAAAATCCCTAATTTGCTCCGTGCACATATTTAACAGATTATGAAATTCACAGTATCGGGTAAAAGAAAATATATCAATTGTAACTGCTGTTTTGTACAGTTATTACAGAGTGACGCTAACCACACCTGCAGTTACAGGAATAAAAAAAGGCTTTAATAAACACTCATACTGCTAAAACACTGTTCCTGAAGGAAAGCTACAGCTGCCCTTAGGTACACTGAGAGAGTGCAATCTCTTCCTCACTCGGTCTATCCTGGATATTTGTTGTCTGTATGGCTGTTGTGCAGCCAGACCAAAAATAATGTCAAGCCTCCACCCTCTCCCTCACTTTTGGCCATGTTTCCAATCTGCCTTTGGAAGCAGCTATATTGCTTTAATGCCCTGGTAGATTTAAGCACTTTGAATAACCAACCGCAAGGTGTGCAGGGGAAGCTGGTGCACTTCACGCACTTCCACTTACTTCAAAGTTCAAACGGAGACATGTAATTCCTAAGCCTTTAACCACAGAAATACAAGCGCCATGCTCATAAAAACTAAATACACATCCTATTTTGGCCACATCCTCCTCAAACATTTCTGCAAGCTGAATTCAAGATTTCAACCCAAGTTGTCTACAATTAAGAAACGTCCTATGAGAAACCCATTCCCCGAGCCACAAGTTTGGCCCCAGGCACAGAAACTGCCGTAACTCTCATGTTTAGATTTTTATTAATATTATTTTTTAAAAGAAAGCTGTATTAAGATACTAGCCTAGAGCAACAGTCTGCAAGTTAATTGTTTCCATGTAGCTTGCGAAGGCAACAAACACCAAGGGTTCGAACACACACACGGTCTGCACAAGAAGCAATATTACCCTCTGCTATTTCGGCACCATTAATCCCTTCCCNGTGTGATGTCAACGGTTATTTTGTGCCGATTACTGGAATCAAATCTCCAGACAGGATATATTTACAGCTGTCTACACTGTCCTACAATAAGCTGATGGATGACTCATCCTTTTCCCCCCCTCAGCGGCAGTCGCTGGAAGCAGGATGGGGGCCGGGAGCCAGGCTCCCTCCCGCCTGCCACGGGAGACTCCTGCATCGGGAAAGGGGACCTGCAAAGATCTTGCTCTGTGTTTAAAATACACCAGAACGTAAGTCTTTACCCATGTATGCAAAAATAATTGTAGAAAAACTATCATTTTTAAGATTTCAGTATATGTAAATCCACCAATAAACAGGGATTTATTTTGACATTCCGGTACCCGTGTGCTTGCAAAGACTGATACCCCAACACCATGAGTGCACGTCCCCTTGTCGTGCACATTAAACAGACAAGAAATTAAAAATCAACGATCACAAACATAAATATGTCACAGGAAGATGAAGTGTCAGTAGGAACAAAAACTGGACTTTTTCCATCACCTATCTAGATAATGCAGATTTGCCAGCAGAGTAAGAGTATGACCAGATGAGGGGCTGATGGATGGCACAGACCGAGGGACAGAGAATGTCAACTCAGCAAGTCTGCGGGCAAAAAACACGTCTGCTCTCTGTGTCAATGGGGAAGGATGTGAGTTTTCATTATCACAGACAAATTTAAAAGAGGGCAAGTGTATTCATAGCCTGCCTGCCTCTCATTTCTGTCGGCATCAGCAAAATAATATTTGATGAAAGACTGAAAGGAGTTTGGTTTTTTTAAAACCGGCTAAGTCAGTTTATAATCACAGCTGATTATCTTAATGTATGGTGTACCAACAGAAGAGCGAGGCTTTCGTAAGCCCCAGCAGCACGAATGAATCAGCTGGCTCAGTAAGACGTGCAGGGAACCAACTTCAGCCACTGGTAGGTCGGTCTCTTTCTACAGATTTGGGCCAGGCTCCAGGAAGTCCTCGAGTACAGTTAAGCATGTGCCCACACACCACTGGCTTCCAATGAGTTTAGGTACACATTTGAAGAATTTGCTAAATCGAGATGACGGCCTCAGCTGGGGCTGGTGCTCAGTACACAGCGACGGCATTAGCCCTTTCAGCATCTCTCGTTAACCAAAAATGCCTTTGCTGCAGTGAACAGGAGGACACTGCAGTTTGGCTTCTGTCTCTACTGGTGCCCGTAAGCGTCGGCTGATCGGCTTCTGGGTAAACACACAAACAGTTTCTGTATGAACTTCTTGAGCAATACAAGGAAGCCCTGGAGTGGTTTGTAGCCAGGCCAATATGAAAGTAAAATCTTTAATACTGAATAAAATACAACACCGTGTGCTATGTAAAAGGTACTCAACGCATTCGTATTGATTGCAGGGTTCTTCAGTGATAAGGTTTGCTTGTTTATGGTTTAAGCCTTTGTCTGAAGTCCAAACAGAGCTGCCAAAGCTACTCCATCACAAGATTTAGCCTACCAAAACAACTTCTCTTGAAATGAATGGTAGTGGGGGGGGGGGATTTTCAGCACCAAAATGGCTTTCCTCGTTTCTTAGTACCCCATTTGCCATTTCAAGGAATTACTCAGAAACCACTAGAAAATAACATGGAGGAGAAGTCTCACTTACCTTTATCACCTTGCCATACAAAACAAAGAAAGCAGCAAGGTATTTAATCTGGAAATGCTACCTGAAGCATACCTTCTGTCAACAAAATGGGACTTTTAGCACCTAATTTAGCCATCTCATATTCTTTCATACACTCCACTGGGTAGAACAACATGCTTGGACTTTTTCCCAACTGATTATCCATTGAAAGCTACACTCATATTTCACCAGTTGTAGGAATCCTATTATGTGATGGATGCAGATTTGATAAGTTAACATTGCCTCGGTCAGCCTGAAAGCCTAAAATAAAAGACGACTTCATAAATACATTACTTTCCTTCATAGTGTAAGGAACCAAAGTGGCAAGGGGACAAAAAAAAAAAAAAAAGGGTTAAACTTGAGCCTAAGGGAAAAAAATTATCAAAATTCATAAACTGAAGAGAACAAGTGTCCAAAGGGCTTCTCTTTAGCAGTTTTAGGTAAAGACCACATCTATAAATCCTTATTCTTTATGTACAAATCACTATACAATTTATGTTACGAAAATTACCATCCAGATTAATCTGTATTAGAACGATGGTTTAACAGTAATGGCAATAACACTTTTGAAGTATTTGCTACATAGGAATGCTGTATCTCAAACAGAAAGCTTCCAGTATCATAGAGATGAGCAAAAGCTTCAACCTCTTTCTTATTTAAAAAAAAAAAAATGTAATTGCACATTAAAAACATCCAGTTCTTGTACATTATCTTCCCAAATGCATGTTTGCTACAAATGTTTGAATATGTATTTACAGTGTGCAAAATTAAAAAAAAAAATCAAAATTACATAAACACATCAATACTGTTTTTCCAATACTTAATACCTAGGGTAAACAAAACCAAGCAGGCATCCAGACTTCAGGAATTTTGAATACTAAATTAAATGCTTGCTGCCAGCCTTCAAGGGAAGTTTTGTCAACCAAAACTGCAGCTTATAAAGTCCACTCCTTGCTTATCTAGGAGTGGCAAACATTCCCAAATGCTTTCTACAGCGCCACAGAATCACCATCTCCTTTTGAATACGCTACTGACTTGGAGCATTTCTGCTAAGTCATGGCCCTTCCTTGCCATCTGCAAAGGCGCAGGCAAGCTAAAGTTATTCCTTCTTTCTGAAGGCAGCTTAGAGGACTCACTGATCCCCTCAAAGGACACAGCAAACTTGGCACCAGCGAACAAAAGCGCCGATTTTCTCTGACCAAAGGAGAACAGGCGTGGAAAAAGCACATAGAAGAATTAAAAGAATTAACAATTCTTCTCACAGGCTAGCCCATGGCGGGGAAAAAAACCCCACACAACCAAAATGCCCAACAGCCTAGTTTCCAGACACAATAAAATACTGGTATTACAACCCGTTTAGCTTAGCAGTACAACCAGTATAGTCCTAAGCACTAACCTGTCTTTGCAGTACAACTTGCTTTTCTCCAGGGGATACTGATTTCATTGCATGGCTATAATTTAGGGAGTCATCTGAAGTAATTATAAATTTTTACTAATTAGCCTCCTCACTTCTAGATGTGACTTCAAGTTCACAACTAGAATCGGCAAACTGGAGTTCCTAAAAGAAATCTCTCACTGCCAAGCGCTAAATTATCTTTCTGCTTCCTTCCCCAAAGAAAAAAAAAAAAAATCAATTCTTTATGTGGCCCGTATTGCATTATTGATGTAGAGATGACATAAAATATCCATAATTCCATTAGCTGTTGTCTAAAAGAAATGTTAGTGGGTACGTGATATTTAATGACAAGAGGACAAGGATCCCGTGGTGCCGCTCTCGGGGGCGAGCCGCTCACAAAGCCACCCCTGCTCCTGAGAGAGCAGCTGTCGGTCACCCAGCCATGCATTATTCAAGGGCCTCCAGGCTTTGCAGACCAAAAAACCGCCACGTCTTTTGTGCCATATCCAGCCAACCATGTAAATCACTCGGTATTAAAGGTTACTTTGCAACATAGGTTCCTGAAAACCTTTCACTTCCAGATCTCATGCGGAGGTAAAGACTAGTAGCGGCCTCGCTGTGCCCGAGAGCCGAAGGGACACCCGCCTCGCTCATTTTCCAATTCTCAAAGCGAGAAGGCAACGGCCGCACGATGCTGTCACAGTTATAAGCCTTGCTCCAAGCAGCAACAGGCGAGTAACCTCGGCTGCCATGGCTACAAACTACGCAAGCCACTACGGGTGGCATTTCAGAGGTACTCAATTGTATTCCCGCTGAAAAGTCAGGCAGGGAGCTGCCCCGGCTGTGGCAGCACAAAGCCAAATCAGCATTTCCTTCTGCTGAGACTGAATGAATCTCAGCAGCCTCTGATCAGCCAGAAGAATCAAAATCACCCAACTTTAACCCTGCACAGCGACAGCCACAATCTCACCCTGCAAACCCCCACCAGGTCCAATAAACGGAATAGAGTTTTATCAAGGTAGCTGAACTTAAATTAAAAAAGACTCCGTGACTAGGTGAGTTTATTGCCTATTCCCTAATAAAGTGTCCCGTTACCCTCACTATTAAAACATGCAACTTACTTCCAGTTTATATTTTCCTTCTGACCAGCAGATCCTCCTGGGCCCTGCACATGTTACCTGGAAGAGCTCTTTCTCATCATTTTTCTCCTTGAACGCAAACTCCTGAACCACGATGCGGCTCCTGGCTGCCAGAGCATTTGGGGAGAAGTGAACCATGCCGGGAAGGGAGCAAAGCTGCCAACAGCTGCAGTACAGAGGGCAACCTCGCCACTGACAAACAGGGCCAGAAGATGGTTCTTCCAAGCTTACGAATGTCGCCTTTTTTAATTTATCTATATCTATATCTATATAAATAGATGTATGGAGAGAGAAAAACCTGATATAGGAGCTGATGTGGAGTTTTCTAAACAAACAACTATGGCCTGAGTGGGATTTTAAGAAAAATATGCATTTCAAAAATTTCAGTAAGTTTTAATGAGGATTTATAGTTTGCTGGTTGGTTTACACATACTTTTAAAATCTAACATTGAAGGCACGCATTTAAACTCTAATGGAAAAAGTGCGGATTCACCCACACATTTTTCAACATTTCCCCTCACGGAAACAGTAATCACTCACCTACAGGAACTACTTGTCAAGGGAGATGCAGTAAAGCTTCTCTTAAAAAGTCAAAGAATAGAAATTTTATTTCTCCCCAGGTGCACTCCGTGCATTGCTCCAGTATGACAATGGGATCCACGGTGCCTGCAGGCAGACCCTGAGCAAGGACAGGCATCCCAAGGAACCCAAACAGCTGGAGCGAGAGATGCAAATCCTAAACCCACCGAGGTACTGGTGTTTACTTTGGCCTCATCCCAACACAAGCTTTTTAGCTAAAGAAGTGCCAAGCTTTTTTCCTTGCCTTATGAACTTTCTAGGAGCACACAGCCACCTTAACTCTACAGTAATTGTAGCTACCTAAAGCAAGACAGACAGAACTGTTTTCTCCACAAAAAGTTTCTTTGTAATAAAGCAATGTCAAGCAGGAAGTGGAATAATAGAGTCTGTGTTTCTAATACAGTAGTACTCTAGTCAAAACATTTCTGTAGTAAAATTTAATAGCAAATAAAAATTTGCACTAAGAGCTTATGCAACAAACAAATGCTTCAAAAATAAAAAAAATACGTGAATGTACACCAACAAAAATAAGCATTTGATCAAACTGATTCTTATACAAAAGCCTCTTATGTCCATTTTCTGTGTTTCTCACACGACTCATTTTTTAAATATACGGATGTCCATTTGAATGGGAGTCAATCCCAGTCTGAAGCTCAAATAATTTTCTTAATGAACCCACATTTAATATGCCTATCTCCAAAATCAACCTACACCCAGAAGTGACCATACTATCAAGTTACCCTTCTCTCTTCAGTACAAGATTCATTACAGTTTCAATAAAATATTACACATTACATTAACCAGATACTTCAGAACAAGAGCTTTATAAATACGGCACAGAATTACACTGTGCAATTTTACAGGCTCTTCTTCCCCCTTGAAGCTTAACTCGGTACGCTCAACACAGCATCAGTGACTAAACTTAGCTGCTCTGCCCTGTAAGCAATCTAGTCAAGTATTAAATGTCCTTGGGCAGCACCAATGCAGCCAAAGTTTGCTTACTTCCAATATTTTCATCTTCCCAAGGGAAAGCAAATTCTGTGCTCATGAAGGATGAAAACAATAAACTATGGCTAGAATGCAGAAACTGACCCCAACGAGGGGTGGAGGGGGGTGGGGGAAGACAGGAAAAAAGGAGGAAGATCCCCATTTTTGTCAAACGCATCCCTCTTGGGCTTATCAACCAAGACGGCTGAAGATGATTACTAAGGCAACTGACAATAAACCCAAAACATCAACATTAAAAGGAAAGCAACGTTTTCCACGGCCAAGTCCTTTGTGTAATGTGCACACCGTGTTATCAATTCCCTTCCTTGATATTTTTGGCTCTGTAATGGGACCTTAATATCAGGAAAGAACATGAAGTGTTTCAAAGCCCTAATAACATCATCCCAGCACCGTTAAGGTATAATTTTTGAAGAGGTCAATTTCGCTCAATAGAACAGCAGCAGGGAGCATACAGGGAGGATTGCGCAGACCATACTGTCAACTTACACTCCATATTTAAAATAACACTTGGAAGAACAAAACATTAAGAGACACAAAAATAATCAAATAGAAAAGGTGCAGAGTTCAGGCAACTCCTTTAGATGAACACACACTTGGTTCCAATATAGATCTTAATGCTGAAATTACGAGTTTAACAGAAGAGTGAAAAAGCCAGAAAGGTGAACCAGATACCAAGTAGAATTTGTCTTGACGTACTGGCCGGTACAATGCGCTGCAAACGTCAGCAAACACAGAAACTACTCGGAGAGGAGGGACAAGCTGCTCCAATTCTCACCTAACACCCAGGCTGCCCCAGTGCACCATCTGCATCACCACCACAACGATTTACAGTAATCGAGGGGGTGGCCCACTGCACCTCCATCTCAGAAACAGAAAACCTATGTGAAAGTGAACAGAGCATTGGACTAAAAAAAGAAAAAATAAAAACCAAACCACACACACACACACCCTCCCCCCAAAACACCAAGCTTCTGGTATGGATTTAAACCATTGTGCAGAAGCTACTACAAAGTCCTCCTGCTCGGTGAATTAAATGTCACAGGTTTTGGAGGCTTTTTTTTGTTTTATTGCTTTGGGGTTTTTTTAAAGTATTTATCACTAGGTGCCAACAACAAAACAGCTGTGGTTCACTCACTCTCTCACACAAAATTAAATCTTAAAAATGCATGCCACTTTTGCATGTCACTTAAGACATTTAATTTTCCTCTGAAATCAATTACTTTTTTTTTTTTCTCAATAGGTCAACTGCTGACCTCCCCAACACCCCCCAGTGCAACTGTCCCGACAATAAACAGGCCCAGGAGGTTTGCTGAAAACATAAGCTTGTTGGACATCTGGTGCTACTGAAGGATGAAACATGGGAGAAACTAGGCAGGGGGTGGTGGTTCCATTCTGGGCTGGGAGAAGACTCGGTTACCTACTATAAAACCTTGCCAAAGTTGGGCAGTTTGGGATCTTAAGCTCCAATTCAGGGAATAACAAGAGAGTGACCTTCTGTAATGGACTGGATCGATGCACGTCAAAGAGATTAAGCTTGCTGGCAGATAAGTCAATCTGCAAATGAACTCCTCCAAGGTTGTTCAATGATTCACCAGATCCGTAACTAATTTTTCTTAAAACTCAGTATCTTTTTTAATAAACTTGTCAGGGTTAAAAAAGAGAGAAGTAAAAAACAAGTGCTTTTTTCTGCTTAGAGTCCATCTTTTTTAGATAGCAAAGTGTTGCTTACAGACAGCCTGACTGGGACACTATTTTGGTGACGTATTTGTTGGTGGTATTTTGGGGGAGGTTAAGATTTGCAACAAAGGGAGAGTCACACCAACTTCACCATCTGCCAAAAAGGTATCCTGATGCTTCACTTCCTGCCTTCAGATTCAGTAGCAATTATATTCCGCAACCAGCCCTCTGAGACCAAACGTGCACCAACACTGATAGCAGCAGCATGCGACAACATAAGGCAAGAGGCAGCTTTTGTCACATGCTGCATAATGCTTTAAAGATACATTACATAGCACCAAATGTAAGCAGAAACAAAACTGAGTACAGGCTAGTGTCACTTGCCAAATGTTTAGGATATAAATACATAATCTTTAAAAGGAATCGATCCACATATATATAGTGGAAACAAACCAGAAAGGGCAAATTTGCAATGAACTCAGCCAAAAGTCACTTAAAATGAACTATTTCAAGGGTACATATCAGCAATTTTAGCAACACCAGTTTCTACCCATTTTCTGAACACTGTACCAGGTGCCTGATCAGTGCTAACCTGCCAACGTAACTCTCAGAAGGTTGTGTCTAGTCATGCAGATATAAAATTATCTGGAGGTGACATTTGCTTTCCCCTGCTATCCTGAAGCACTGGTGATGGGTTTGAATAACACCTGGATTTTCAGATCAGACCTAAATAAGGTACTTCATTCTAAACAGAACATTTTCCTTCTTCGCAGGTTTGGCTGCATCTAGCTTCTAGAGAAAGAGAGAAGTCAAAATAATTGCTGCTTTTCCTCAGCAGGGAAGGTTTTACATTTACAGTGTGTTTGTGATGACCAATTCTGAACAAACGATCGGTGAGCAGTTGTAAGGATACCTGCAAATAATATGTACAGCTTCCTTTCAGGTTTCAAGGTTACCTAAATATGAACAGATGCCCATATTCAGCTCAAGAAAAAAAGGTGGAATTAACTCCACTATCGAGCAACAGCAGGAATTCTGCCATGGTCTAATCTTTATTGACGGCAGTTTTTAGGTTTACCTATAATAATCCGTTTTAAGCTGTTTCCATTTTAAGTTGTTGAAACTATTTTATAAACTGTGTCTGACAAAAACTTGGTTTTATACTCCTGGAACTATTTTAAGCATTTAGTTGGTAATGGAAAACACATGTGAGAAACAAAATATCAAATAATTCTAACAGTAGTATTTCCATACTTTATTTTAATCATATTCATAAAGGTGACGTGGAAATAAAATTCACCTTATATGACCAGACAAGCTAGTCCTGTAATCCCTGCTGCAACTCACATAACAGCTTCAGCGCTCTTCAAAATTACTTGACATTTTACTAAATACAAGTTATGCTCTCTCTCCTATCATACATCATTACATGTAGAGACACAAATTCATTTCTGTTACCTTTCGGCATTTTAGTCGTAATAAACTAAATCTTGTGTTTATTTTAATATACAAGGAAGGACCATATGAAGTTTCAACTTTTTTTATGAGCAGGTAGTTTTATTATAGTTTACCTAACACGATTTTGTTTTCCATTTTCTGACATCTCCTGCGCTGAAGGATATAACTGGACTGCCACATTAAACCAGCATCAGTAGATCCTTTATGAACATATTTTCCCTTTTTGAACCCATTTATACTTTTGATTTCCAAATAATCTCACTACAATGATTCATAGGACTGATTTTTTCAATTTTTTTTTTTAAACAAGGCACCTGATATTTCACTGGAACACCTCAGTCATCAGATTTTGACAGGAGACCTTCCATAGTCACTTTTTCTGTGCCATTTATGAATACATGGACTTCTTAATATTCTATGCAGTTATTTCATTTTCAGGCTGAAGAGTTAAGCCAAAACAAACCAAAGAAGGTGGTTTGTCACATAACACATCTGTAAGTTGTCACAACGTGCTGTGGATGCAAAAAGCTTACACAGCTCCACAAAAGGAGACTAGAGAGTTTAGGAAACTAACTGTTAAGGGTTACCAAACGCACATACATCTGGCTAGGTTAAGTCACTGAAATCCAGATGATTAGAAGCTAAGGGATCACCCAGACAAAATAAGCTTTATGGGAATCAGGGAAATAATAGGGATCACCCTACAAGCTCACCCAGTTCCCATACTCTCCCTTAGCCAGCTATTAAGTGCCATTACTGAAGATGGGATACCGAGCTAGGTGGACCATCAGTCAGATGCAGGTTTATTTAGCCTTTCTTTGCACAGAAGCCATGCTTTTCCTTCTTATCCAGCCTATTAAATTTTAGTATTTTTTTAGCTTAGTATTTATTTAGTTATTTTTAGCTCTAGGGAGAAGGGGTACAGGAGAACAGGTATGGACAAGAGCACACAGTACTCAAGACACAAGCTGGCCACGATAACATAACCAGGTTCCTCCTCTGTTCCAATTCACATCATCATAGTCACCCTTTGCATCACTCACTATTGATATTTTCATAGTATTATGCAGAATGCCTCCAGGATCTCTTCCCAAGTGGCACGAGCTCATTGTGCACAGGAATTCTTCATACACTGCGTAGAGGCAGATTTGCTCCCCTCACCCCGGTCCTCCACTACGCATTACTGGGCACATAACATTGCTGAATTTCACCTACCACCTCATCGTCCAGTTGTTAAGTACCACGGGACTCCCAATTTAGATTTATCCACCTTGAAAAATTCTGTGTAAATTATTACTTCATCTTATTATCCAGTTCACCATTATCAGTAACATACTGATCAGAATAGATCCCAGCAGAGATCTTATTAATAATCTCCTTCTAAGTTAAAATGTGACCATTTGCTTTTATCTTTTGTTGCCCATCTTTTAAAAACGTTCCCTGAAGAACTGTCCAACTCTAAAAACTTACAAGTTTCTTAGCAGGGATGCTTCCATCAGGTTCTCTGAAGTATCTGGCATTTCAAAACCTAGTGGATGGCCCTTACTCCCACATGTGTTACCACCTTCAGAGAACTCTGAAAAGCATTACGCTAACTCCCTTCCATAAAATGACCACAACTATCATCATATATACTCGCCTGCCTAATAATTTTTTTTTTTTTTTTTACAGTTTCTAACAGCAGAAGCCCAAAATCATCTTAAATTTTTAATTTAATCTTCATTTGAACACTAGATCTCCAGCCTGGATAAATGAGAAGCAAAAGCTATACAAGCTTCCTCTGTAATGGAGTCTATTGTACATAATGTTGACTAGATAACCGAAAATATACTTGTTTTCTCAACTGGGGCATCTAGATAAATTGAAAAGCACTGCAGAAGTAGGTCTGAGGCCTCAATGGGAGCAACGTGAAAATTTTTGTAGTCTGAGCACAAAAGTGGCAGTTGAAGCACTGCAAAGTCACCATTCCAGGGGTGGAAGTTCTAGTTTCATATACTTACTATTCAAAAGGTACTGAACTCAAGCTGCAATAGCTGAAAAGACACCTAAATCCCTCTGTACGAAGGGTCTAAATAAGCATTCATCAAAACCACCCCTGCTGCCAGTTATTTTGTTCAAAACTATCATTTGAGTACGAATTTTAGCAGCAATTAGGCAATAAAGATGAAACCCTGGTCTCTCAATAGCCAAAAGGAGGTGAATTTAACACCGTTTTCAGGACCAACAGCACATCGCTGCTAATGAAGCCTCACACCGTGGAGCCTGTTGGAGCCCCGTGTTACACACTCACTTGCCTCCAGCTCTCCTGTAGCCACACTGAACTCCGGGGCTCGGCCAGCTGCCCCCAAACAGTGGGGAAGAGCAGAAGCCAAGAGCCATCCAGCTGGTGACGGGCCAGGAGGTCCAGCAATCAGAGCGACGGCCAGCACTGGGCAATAGGGACCACCTCAGACAGTGGTTTAGAGCAAGATTGAGAAACGAGTCAAAAGGATGGATGCTTCTCACAGCCTGCTGAATAGCAAATCCCTGGACACACGCAATGGTAAGGACATCCAGGACGTGCCTATAGGGACACTACACTTAATGACTACACCTTCTAACATACTTCAGGGAACACATCTTTGTCAGCCTAATTAAAACCAGAAATCTTTTAGTGTTTTCTAGTTTTCCTGTGAGGCAGGAAACAACCAGAGAGTGACAGCAGGAGAAGTGCCTCAGAAGGCACCGGCCGCCCTCCTACAATTGCCGAGCAAAAAGGACAGTTAACATCTTCGGAGACTGCTGTCTGTACCACACAATTATGGGTTTAATGAAACAGTTGGTTTCACTTTTTCAAAAATAGATGAATGTGTTTTATGAGAATTTCAAGATAGGCCCTAAAACGGAGAAGAGCGAGAGAGACATATTAGTTCATCTTGGATGGCCCATATGGGGCATGGATACTTTGACTCTGTCTGCAGAAGCTTATTTGTAAAATTATAATGCATCCAAACGTGGGAGTCAATACCTAAAAAAAACCAGATAAAGATCTGGAAATTAAAACAGGTCTAATCCTGCTTAATCCAGAACATTTCATTCTTTGACAGTGTCATGTAACACCAAACATCAGCCCGTATGTGAAAGAGGCTCCATTTGCTTACTGATTTATTGCACTCCAGGTAAAACAGAAGAGCAAGCTGCCAAACCAAGTCAAAGAGTCCTTAGGGAACCCTGTGACCGAGGCCAGCTTTGACACAGAAACAGAAGCAAAGCAGGTCCTTCCCAACATCAGCAGTAACAAGGTCCAGAAGTGACTTCAGTCAGTGCCTCCCCCACCTACCAGCTGAAAACCCTCCTCTTTACTGGCTTCTTATTCTGTAAGGTAAAGGTTAAAGGAGTTCTCTATAACAGAATCACTTTTATCATTATTTTCAACATCTAAAAAAACTAATGACTTCTTGACAGTCAGAGAAAATCGTTCTTTTAAGAAAAAGAAAATCAAATATTTTAGAGTTTATTCAGAGGATGACTTCAAATTTACATGCGTTCAAGACACATCTAGACAGCTCGGCACAACTGCATTTTTGTGACTCACTCATTTGGCTTACGCCCCAATTTCTTCAAAGGTCATTTCTCACTTTTTACCTCAAAAGACTATTTTTAAGTACTGTTTCTGCAAAGCAATTGGCAGAATCAGCTGAACAGAGCCCATTTTTCAAATCTGTAGCAACAGAGACGGTATCATTTGCAGATTGAAGAAAGAAAAAAAAAGTAAAAGATGTCTTACAGCCATCCACTCAGAAAAGGACAACGTAGCACCCTTCTTCCCTGCCTCCTGAAAAAAACCAGCATTTTATAACACTCACTGCAGAGAAAGTAGAGAAACAGCCTTATGCGTACCTGCTCAGTGGCAGGGGACACTCCTCTGTCGCCAGCTAAATCAGTGAGGACTATTTGCACAAGGAGATACCGTTTACCGGCAGCCTGTGGATTTCAGAGAAGCACACAGCATTACGGAGCTCCGCAGAGGATCAGAACACTATTGTCACGTTAGCATTGGGAAATGCATTTACCATCTGCCTTTTTGGCTCAAAATCTTAATCCTAAAAGCTTGAAAAACAAGGGTGGGTTTTGGTTTTGTTTTTTTTTCAAACACATAATGTGTGTTCTCATATTGGTTATGTAAATGTGGTTTCCTTCTTTCCTTCATAGTAAGCAGCTTCTCAAGTAGAGAGAACATTTGATTATTACCATTTTCACCTGCACTAAGAGCAAATCAGTTCCTATCAAACACCTACTTCCATGTATTACTCCAAATGAAAGCCTAACCTCTTGTTTAAAAATTAACACTGCAAAGGCAGTTGTGCACCAAGGGGAGAGAACATACCCAGAAGACTTCAGAATTAATGGGGTTTGGACCAACAGCTTATCTTGTTTACATGGGTGACTAAACATATAACGGGGGAAATAGCAAGTAATTACATTTGTTATTGCAAGTAATTGTCACGATGTAAAAACAAACAATTGTACAAAGTGTTAATTCAAGTCCCTCCTGCCTAATGAATATTAGCAGGTTTTTTCCATTTTCATACAGTAATCTCCCTCCACCTGTAAAGGAGACTTCATCTTCGTGACACTACCAAAAATCCTTAAAGTCAGAATGCTATCTGTGGGTCAGTTAGGATCTGCGAATATAAAATGCACGTATGTAAATACCACTTAATGGTAGAGCTCCTATTGAGTTTTGAATATTTCTATTTGCAAGTTGTTCTCTTCCGAGTATGTAAAGGAAAACTGACATCGTTACCTGACACGATATTTTGTTATTTTTCTACCTAGGAAAGCAAAACTTTTCCTTACTTAATGTAACATGCTTACTGTAACAGTTAATCAATTAAACAGGTACACTTAAAGTGAATTTATGTTAAACCAAAAAGACAATAATTTAGAATAATAGGGAATAAGTGATTTAGTGTACTTTGGTAAAAGTGACATTTAGATTTTATGCTCACTCACATTTCATACACAAAATGTTTCTTGATATTTGCATTTTAAGGAAGTTTCTGTCAACACAGAAATCTGGGGAACAGAAAGCAGATGGTGGTTCCAGCCAACTAGTCTGACGAGAAGTTACTGGGAGCTGCGGGATTTGTTGACCAGCACATTCAAGTGGGTTGCTGGGAAACCCATCCGCCACAGCAGCGCAATGGGTTTTCTTGCTCTGAAAGCGTCACTGCACACGAAGCGATGGGCCACTTCCACAAGACCGCATTCACCAACAGAAAACCTCTAACAGCAGCAAAACAGTGCAAGGGAGGCCCCTCTAGGTGGGCAGACATCCCCTCACCCCAAAAGATTGACTATTTTCAAAGCTTTCTAAAAAAAGCCTATCTGTAGCCGTTTTCTACTGCAGCTCCTCAGCAGGGAGCTTTCGCCCGCTAACTACTCACGTGCGCAGCGGCTCACACGTACCCCCCAGCCAGGGGAGGGTCCCACATCCAGCATCTCAGCACCACAGGAGACGCTGGACGTCGAGAAAACCAGGGAGACAGTATGGGGACAAGAAGCAGAAGTACAGACCTGCTGCTGCTCCACAGCCAGCAACGCTGCTAAAGGCATAACCCCCTCTGGTACAAAGCCCACACCGTCTTTCTGGTCTGTTCCATCACCATTCTGTTTTAAAGACAAACTTATTTCCATTAATATTTTAAGGTTATAGCTTATACATGCATTATCTATTAAAGGCGTTTGAAAAAATGAACCAGAGGAAGACTGGAAGTTGCTCTACATAAGTGATATGGGAAAAAACCTGCATTCTCAGGAGGCTGCCGTTTGCATACAGATGCTAGCGTTGTCAGTGCTGCCAATTTATCAGTTTCATTTGGGAAATGCTGCCCAGGATGACAATAAGAGACTACAACTCCAGTATTTCAAGTACATCAAGATACATGCTGGATTTTGAAAATGTTTGCATTGTAGACGATTTAGCTTCTGCTTTATTCTTGGTCAATGAAATTATACAGTACCTTGAACTTCTTACTGGTCATCAGTTATACCTGGAAGTTAATAAAATTCTTTTAGAGGATACATGATCTGTTACACAGAAATAAACAGATTTAAATTTTTAGGAAGTCTTCAGAAAATTTTAAAAAAAAAGATTAAATATTAGAACTACAGAAGTCGATCAGAAATTAATTAAGAATATTTCAATGAGAAAAATCTCGAGGGCTAATTTGCCTCTCAGATCGAGAAACATTAAACAATTTACTCATTTCTACTCAAATTCAGAAGTTCAGTTGTAAAGTTGCAAACAATAAAAGACCCTGTGAGATGCCAACAGCATCACAGTGATTCCTGTGAATTTCACGCTGAAACCACAGCAAACATTCGTCAAGTTCTTTGACTTACACAAGGTCTTTGTTTGACTTAAAAACAAGCAGGTACCAGTGGTCAGGAAAGCCCAGCACGGCTGGGCTTGACACCGGGAGAAGCCAGGTGAATTTCCACTCCCTGCCATACAGCTGGGGTTAGAATCCCGGCTCCCCTGCTCCTGCCAGAAAGACCACTGACGAAAGCAAAGAAAGTAAAGTAGGGGTGTTTGGTCAATTCAGGAGCTTGGATAGTCCTGACCTTTCTCTCTTCCGTGTGCTAACTGGCTTACTACATCAAGGCTTATTTCCTTCTGTCAAATTCTCAGCATCTTTCCCTTTCTAACACTCTTACCACACTTCCCTACCTTCTCTCCTCCTTTTAAGCACTAAGGCCTTCTTCACATTTGCTCTTTCAAATACACCTTCCTAGATCTTGCTGACACCTCTCACTTTACCTCTTACTCTTCCTCCTCCCCTGACACACGCTTCGCCCTGTTGCCCATGGGTCGTCCCTCTCTCCTGATACTGGCCATTCTTCCTACACTGCAGTCCTTTTTCCAGAGGCCCATCCCCACAACTTTAACATTTAAATCTCAATCTAAATGAAAAGTAAAGCATGTGTTAGCATTGCTTCTCCTTCCCCAGGCAAGAAAATACCACGGAAGCTGGTTTCTTAATGTAGAACCAACGCAATGTGTTCCCTGAAGTCTGCATGCACCAGGTGAAGCTTTGCTCCTTTCCCAAATGTGTCAGGAACAAATTATTTAGAAGTACAAAAGGACTGGCTGTAACCAAATACCAACATACACTTAATGGACTGCAGATTTTGCAGGATGTTTAAAGTTTCCCTTCTGATCTCTCTGAACTTTGGCCTTCATTTGTTTATACAGGCAGAGGCCAATAGGTCATACCACTAAAATCAGCAAATTGTTTACACATATGGCAAGCACGAATGGAGCAGTCATGTAGTCATGGCGACGACCATACACAGCACATTAATACAGTCGCTGGAGTTAAAATAACAAAGATACAGCGAGTCCACATACGTGATGAAGAGACCTTCCAGCGCCATGAAACTCAGTGCGATCTAAGAAATTAGTGGGCGTTACTTCAGAAACCAACGCACATCTTCCAGCCTGATGGAAGCCAAGTCGCTCACTCTCACAGTGCTTGTTTCATAAGAAGTGGCAGCCTCTGACATCATCAACGTCAAAATTTTACAAGTTTTTAAAGTGCAAGTGCTGGCTCAGCACTGTGGCAGTTAGCACTGCAAGGAATACAACAGTGCAGAACGCAGGGCTGGAGAGAAGCTGTGGCTGGAGGCAGGGGAACGCCAGGCACGCTGCTGGGCGGCCGCTCTTGGAGCGCCACGTTCCGACAGGGTGCCCCTGGCTGGATGACGCGTTTCACAAACGGCAACTGGCTGGGGAGAATTTTTTTGTTCAGTGAAAATACGTTATTTTCATAATACTTATGCTAGCTTTAAAACTAAAAATTTGCTATTTTAAAAAAAACAGATTGCTTTTAAAAAAACTAATTCTTGAGCCTTTAAAAGTTATTTCAACCTTTATAGCGAAAGATCTTTTAAAAAGCCTCTCCAAACAGCGTATTTTACATAATACAAATTACTTGGACATCAGACATTTTTAGAAGCATAAAGCATTTCAATTTTGAAAGTGTGAATAGGGTACTAATATAACCCCACACTCTGTTTTGCTTTGATGGACACAGGAATGTATTTTTGAGAGCAATTACAGACTCTCTGCTTAAGAGAATGCCAAAAAAAAAAAAAAGTTAAACACTACAAGAAATGAGGAAACGCACCAGCGTCTAAAAGAAACTAATGACTTTGTCTTGGATAAATACACTGTAGCCATCAAGCTTGCTGAAACCACAGCAAAGAGGAAGCAATTTTTTTTAGCTTCAAGATGCTGCAGGAAGGCTTTGTGGCCTATTCGGTGGCATACTGAATAGACATAGATACATGCCCTACACAAGGAGGATATTATTAAACATTTATAGTTACTTTTTATTGAAAAGCAGAAGCACGTCTTCTTTAAATTTCATGTCCAAACAATACATGCAGACATGAATTCCCATTTGCCATGGAGATGCAGTATGCTATAAAGATAAAAATGTCTGTTGAGACAAAACGCAACTGTGAATCTCAAACAAAACTTACCCTTTTTTAATGTTACCTACTTCCTTGCTCAAAATACATTTTGGTTTCATACAAATCACTTATCTGGAATAAGATAATCTGTTTGCCCGATGATTGATGATAAAATTGTCAGAGACAGAGCTAACACATAATCTCCTCTGAAAAAAAAAAAAAAATAAAAAAACCACCAAAACACACCACCAAACAAAACCAAAACACCACCACAAAAAAAACAGTCCAAAGGTACGCTGGGTCTGTAAGTTCATCACTTTCAGAAAGAAATGTTCACATAAGGCTGGGAGATACTGTTATATTGTTATTCATCATACCAGTTTGACATGTGTATGAAATTTGTGTTTTCTTAGGCATGTCCATGGAAAATACAGGTACAGCTTTGACCAGCTGATACCACTGGTAACACTGGACACCTGCCTCACTCAGTTACTGCCTACTAAGTCCACGCTGAACAAGCATTACCAAAAATATTTTACCCAATGCTCCCAGTGAATAATCTTCCCATTGCAACAGACGATCTTAGTGCCAATGCTGAAGATGTGCAACTCCAAATCAGTCACACAGAATCCTGCCCAACGCGCAGGCAGCTATACGAAATGCTACGTTTTTTTCGCATTACCAACAGAAATCCTCTCCGGAATGTCATCATTTGATCTCCCGTGTTTCACCACCAACTAACATTTTAAAATAATGTTTATAAACAACTTGAAAGACTCTTCATAGTTCTTGTACATGAAATTCAGCTGTGTCAATAATTTCTAACGTAACATCTCCTCTGCCTCAACCCCGAGTCTCAGCACTGAAGACTGAAATGCACCATCTCACACTTCCAGCGTTGGAGGTTTTTCAGCAAAAGTCAGGTTTGATAACAGGCCTGAAGACAGATCTGATCATCAGTTCCACCCCAAAACAGTTTAAAGTGAAGGACTAAAAAGTTATTTAAACTCTCTGTATATGCACAAATCAAACAAGACGAGAGGGAGCTTTGATCCAGTCCCGTCTTCACTAGCAGGACTTTTCATTTGTTATCTTCAAAGGGCAACACAGAACTGAACCTGAGAACACAGGGACTGTCACGCTCCGTCAGGTTTCCCCGCTGGCTATCCCAGGGAAACTACAGACACGGAGGGCTGGGGAGAAAAGATTCGAGGGAAAAATGCTGGCAGAAAAGGAACACAAAAGGATGAGTTGCAGCAGAACTTACCACCTTTTACCAGAGCAGAACACTATCTGGGAGAAAAGCAGGACATGGCGCTGTTGAAGGCTACTGAGCTCGGAATTACAGCTGCGAAAAGCAAATGCCGTTCTGCCGCTTGCCAGCTTCTGAGCGGTTCACTTCACAGGCCCAGTGTTGTTTCAACACCGCGCCGCTGGGGCAGCTTTGGTCTCCTTTACGCAGGGAGGTAGACAGCACCGTCACGGCTTTCAGGGGAACCATCCGCAGAACGTGGCAGCATTTCTGGACACGCTCATTTTCAGGCACATTGCCTGTAGATTTATCACTAAAATACAGTTTTTGCTATGATCTGAAGACTGGTGTATGAATTGCTGCTCACCACAAAATACTCCAGGAAGATCAGGGTCTTCTCATGTTTATCTTTTTAAAGCAGAATTTGCTGAGAGCCCAAACTAGAAATTAAGTTGCTATCTGCCTCTCCCAGTGGAGAAGCTACACCTTCTTTAAGGAAAAAAAAATAAAAGAGACCACGTGCAGAAAGAGCTTGTGATCAGAGAAGGGAAGACATTTACATGGCTAGAGAGGCAAATAAAGTAGTATCTTAAGGAGAAACATAACTTACTGAAGAAAAGTATACGAAATCACAGTGAAAGTGGGCAAAGCACACACATTTTTGGCAATAAAGTAAATATATCACTGGATAATGTATTGCAGAAGCATCATTATTTGCACTGAAGCTTGGATTTACGCTCTACAATGCCTGACAGCAATACAGATAGAAGTAGAAATTTGTAAAGGGTATTTATTTTTGGATTTGCTCTAATACAAACCTGTAGGAATTAGTTCACACTGCTGAGCAATTCCAGCATTGTAGCTCAAGCAAATTCATAAAAGGATTAAGCAAGGCTGTCAAATTTCTAATTGGTATTTTAGAGTCATAAGTATGATATCAACGTGTAACTTTAGATTACAACATGCACTTCAATTTTGAGAACAGAAGTGTAGTTGCTGCTCTTCAAGGTTCTTATTTCTTAAAAGCAGGGTACATGGCAAATCAGTGGAAACATGATCAGAACACACCAACATGTGTTTTTTCCTTAAACTGTCAGATAAGGCCATTGTCATGATGTCTTTAGGAACCAGAGCAGGAAGAAAAAAGCACAGGTATGTCAGGATGCAAACACACCAGAACATAGCTGTGGGCTACTGACGCGCGCTCTTAGCCTTCGGAGCTACTGAACTTTAAGTACGCCAGCACTTGCTTATGTTTTAGAACAATGATAACTGAATTCCCTGGTAAATAAACAAAATAGACTGTAAGGAGGAAAAAAAACAACCCCACAACAAAAAAACAAACCGTTAATCTGTAAAGCTAATGAGTGCCTTAGATTGCCTGAGGAGTCTCTATCACTGGAGGTCTTAATAGGTGAAAAGTTGTCTAAACCAAGACAAGACTAATCTTAGAAGCGTAGGAGGCTTGAGAAGCTCTTTCTAGCTACATACTTTCATAAGAAATTATTTGCTAACAACCCGAGGCAAAAAAAAGCAGGCAATTCTCTGAATAATTACAATTAATTTATACAAATGAAAAAATATAAATACTCAACATTCACCCAAAAATACCATTACAAAGACCATTTACTGTTACAGCTAAAGTCACACCCTTAAACCTGAAATGTCCTTCTTCTTAAGTCCTTCTTCTGGATGGGTGACACCGCACCCAATGTTCTCCTGTTCTCAGTAACAAAAACTGCCCTAGTTGAAGTTAGGAAGGACATTAAAAAGTTAGGTAAGAATTTTTTTAATTAACAGGAGCGTGGTCACATAAAGGAAAAGGCACTCAGCTGTGGAAGAGAGGAAAGAAGCAGGAGGTTTGAGAAAAAGAAGAGTATCTTGGAGAGAGACCACCAGGAAGGGGCAGGAGGTGGCTGGGGCAAAAAGCCAATTAACCAAGTGGCACATGCTAGTAACAATGTAATGGTTCCAACCTGCTGAGTAAAGGCTGAGAATTAATTAGAAAGCGTCAACAAATTAGGATTAAAGGACAAGAAATGCACTTAACCCAATGAAGGGGGGGGGAGGGATGTGCGCATGTGGAGGAAGACCAAAAAAACCCAACTCAACAATGAACTACCCAATTCCTGAAGTACGAACTGAAAATGTTTCCTGTTAAATCAAAAAAAAAAAAAACCTAAAAACTACTTCTTCACAGCATTAGCAGCTTAATTACTGCTGCTTCATCCTCTGATTGCATGTCTGCCGGGAAAATTCTTCCCAAGGTTTAGAATTCCAGCACTGGATTTTCAGAGTACATTATTTCCATTGCAACCTCCAGAGTAATGTATTCTATAAGTATCACATAAACCAAACAGGTTTAGATAAACAAAAAACCATATCCATTTAAAAATTTTAATTGAAAACCATTAGGGGAAAAACCCAGAGAATCTGATGAGAGATTCTGTATTTCTCCTGGCAGTTAACAATTCTGCAATTTTGACTCAGATTTTTTTTACGGTAAAAAGGGCTCAAAAGGGAATAGTCCATATTTACAATTTGCATTTGTGGTATGTTAGAGACAGACCAATGCAAATTAATATAAACTGAGAACAGTAGGAAAGAGGAAGAAAATTGCGCTCCATATTTAGCTCCATAATTAGCTTCATAGCTCCAAATTTATTATTTTAGCTTAGAAATGTCATCCTTATTTCACAATGTCAGACACACGCAACCAAAGCTCTGAAAGTGATTCAGGGATTAAGTTGTGGTCTTCTGCACGGCTAAGAACAAAAGGTTCAAACAGACCCCGCATCCCAAAACTTCCGGAGCTGTACCAGCAAACAGGGGGGAGGTCCCCCGAGCCCCCTCCTTCCCCACACCTGCGATGCAGAACAATCCCAGGGCTTCTCCCCGGTAGGCTGGGGGTGCTCGGGCAGCCTCAGCAGCGCCAGCCAAACCTCCGACAGGCAGGAGCCAAAGGAATCCCGCTTCCTCCAGGCAACCCAGGAGCAGAGAGGGAGCGCAGGATCCAGAAACATCAATTGCTTTTCCCGGGCCTCTATGCAGGAGCAGGTACGGCTCCCTGAACTGAGCCCCATGTTCTCCAAACATCCGGGGTTTTAGGTTTGCACCAGCTCACTGCGGGCACAACGACCCTTGTCCCTAAGTGCCCTATACTACAAGAAGGAGCTGTAGGTTAAAATATAAAGTGGTACACATACATGTTTTCCATGAAGTTACATTTGTAAGTAAAGTCGTCTTCTCTTTTCAGATAAATGCTTCCAGCTCCCTGAACTCGACAATTAGATTTATTTTCAAAGTTGCGTAAGGGCTATGCAAGGTTTAGCGCAAGAACCGCAACGGGCTATCAGTATCAAGCTCAAGAAGCATTCTTTCACACCTAAACGGCAAGAAAAACCATAAATACCACAAAAAAGGAAATTAACAGTCTGCTATAGAATATTTCAAAGTAGTTGTATTATTATATAAGGGACATTGAAAGCTACGATTTTGAAACGAACGTTCCTAATTTAAGGAGGAGGAGATTCAGACATAAAGATCAGCCCGTCAGTCCCAAATGTCTCACAAATGTAATTCTTGGATCTAAGAAAACATGAGTTTAAGACAAGATGGCTAAATTGTGAATGGAAGACAACAAGGAAGCTAGTGGGATACTACTGTTTATCTTTAAAAGTCTTACAGTCTATTTTCAACCAAAACAAGAGTTACTCTTTTTGGAACTTAAAAATGCAAAAGAAATCCTAAGAGTAAAACATGGCTATACTGGACATCGGACATTATCACCCAAAAAGTTGGTTGGGCAGCATTATCCCAAAATCTTGTGAAATTTACTCATCTCTACAAAATAGCTTCAGGATTTAAAAACAGAAATATAAATTGGTGGTAGTGGGGTGTGACTTTTTAATCTTCAGCTGTTCTAGCCTACTCAACATGTTGTTATTACGTGTTATTACAACATGCTGTAATACAGAATTCAGAGTTCTTTCCTTTCACATTCAATTTCAAGACTTCCAGAGCTCACGCAGACATTGACCTGTCCTTCCTTTATGCAAATACACAACAGTCAAGAGTTTAGGCAAGAGTTCGACAAGCCGTAGCTTTTCTTACAATTGTCACAGTCACATGGAGACAGCGTCTCTAATTAGGACACATCCCACAACAGATCCCAGCCGGATGCTTCACTCCAAGGCAGCAGCTGTAGCAGCCAGAACTGCGCTTGCAGGAGAGTGCGTGCTACAGGATAAAGAAATTTGAAAGCGCTACCAGTGGGCATTTTTAGCAATGGCCAGAAATCCAGCGCTGACGCACACCTGCAGATGTACCTTCAAGACACCAGCGAGAGCGTGCTGTGCTGATGTACGTACACGGGATGGCTCCCAGGACCAGCAGAGCCCCACAGCCCTCCTGCCAGCGCTCACTGCGTCATTTCAGCAACTCTACACTACCACACAAGGATGGCTGGAAAACCCTTCTGCAGCTTCCTTCTGCAGCTTCCTGCTGCCTTCTCTCCATCTAGGAAAATATTAAATTCTCAATTTTGTACCTATGAGTTGCATTATTGAATTTTATGTCTATGGATCACTTCTCATTATTATATACATACATACACACACATATATACATATGGGCACATATGTGTGTATAGATATGTCCATACATATATACACACATACGTATGTCCAAACATACAGATACACACACCCTAAACCTTGCTTTGCCACATTGATTCAGAACTGGGCAGAACCAGACCTGTAACGCATGCTTATGAAAAGTATTCTGACTTTTGGAAGTCAAAAGACTGACTGTTCTGTCAGATATTTTTAAGGATCAAAATAAATCACTGCGTTCAACTCACCTACGCACTGATGAAGTTTCCCACCACGGTACTGCTATATTGCCCTCCCACCCCTTTGTTTAAACACACAAGTACTAATGTATCAGTCATGATCTGCAATGTACATTTATACAGAAGTGTTTTGCTATTTCTCTGTTCCAATCTATAAATAGTATTCAGGATTCCTCATCAGACAACAGATATAAATAGCCTAGCTTTTTTTAAACGTGCACGTACCCTGATGAAAAGAGCATCTGAAAAATAACGTATACTGCATTTACGTTATCTGTGGTTTTGAATTATTGCAACAGGCAACGAGTCAGAAGCCTGATAAAAAACTCTGTAAAACTCAGGCACTGGGCCACCCTCAGCGTGGTAGATACTGATAACATTTGATCAAAGAAGTCTGTCCTGGGAAGAACTCAATGTGCTTGTGATGAGCACGCTCCATCCTGTCCCCCTGCCTTCCCTCCCAAACCCTGACAAATATTTGTAGCTCTAAGTCTCTCAAATGACAAGTTAAAAACTGTCTTGCGAAAGCCACAGCGCATCATCATGTGAAGCTCAAAGCAGCTTCAGAAAGCAGAATACTCTGGGTATCAGATGCAGCTGGAAGAACTATGATTGATTTTAACTACAGCATTATTCTAGGAGTGACATCCAGAGCCTGGGGCACACAGGTTCTTGATCTCTGACCTGCAGCCTTATCCTTCTACGATTCTGCCATCTACACAGTAATTAACATACTTCCAAGTCTGCATCATCTCTATACCACTAGGACGTATGTTTAAATTCACTGCAGCTGCACAAGCCCATCATTTGAGCCTTTCACTATGCCATTCCTGCAAGCCTTTCACTCTTTGCCAGGCAACTGAAATACACGGGCCTTCAAAGCATTCAGAGTTCTTCCATTTAAACAGCAAGTATTGAAAAAACTAGAAATCCCTGCAGTCGAGGTCTCCATTTACTCTGTAAGACACCACATAAACAACCATTGCAAGCTGTGGTATGCATTCTGAGCAGTAACAATCAATCACTAAATAGCAAGTTACAAGTCACTGTTTGACAGCACAGTTTCAAGAATGGCTCACTTACTATTGCCAGAGCCACCAAAAGCTGAGATCAGCAGTATGAAATACTTCCAGAGAGGATATGTAAGGTTAAAAAGCATGCAAACAACAACCCCCCCCCACGCACATGTACATTCAAAAGTATTTAAATTTGTAATACAATATGAACATTTCACTGTTCAAGATGTACTCCGACTTTCACAAGAACAAACCACTATAAAAACCTGCAATATTACGTGCTACAAGCGTGAACATGAAGAGTGCCACCACCAAACTTGCTCTGCCACGCAAGGGCTGGCTGGACAGAAACACTTTCAGCAGAGAAGAGAAGGTGTTTGCTTTAAGAGCACCAGCTAAACAAGCTACTTTGGTTTCTTGAATGCTGTTTTTGTTGCAGGACAGTAATGGATCAGTGAACATGTGATAACAAATGATGCGATTCCAGGATGTCAAAGTGCCCCATGGCAAAGCGGCTATAAACTTCCTCTTCACATGGTCAGATGAACACTCAGCCCTACATGAAAATTCAGTTTACAAGTTTACTTTTAGCCATGAGTTCACGCTTTAAAAAAAAAAAAAATAAATGACTACTTTGACTTTCTCAGGGATAGTTTAGGAAGTTATCTTGCTTCTTCCAGCAAAATTATCCCACGAGAAACCGGATGGGAATTTTTCTCTCCACCATCTCGCAGACCACAGCTATCCTTCTCTACTTAGCCCCTTTCATTTTATAATTTCTACCAAACTCATTCACATCCTCCTCCTGTGTTTTGATCTTTCTAGATAGAGCTCCCTTGAGCAGCCCTGTGAAGGCTACAAAAGGAATGCAAAACGATTCCTTGTGTGGACGTGGTGGACCAAGCTGAGCTGTACTTTGCTTAGTTTGGCAGATATTCCCACTATTAGAAAAAACTGCTTTCACGCACAAATATTCAGTTTGCAAAAGTATCTCTTCTCCATAACAAAAAAAAAACAACCCAAAAAAATCAAAAAACCACCACCACTCTCTGCACTGTCATTCTGAAAATGCAAAATACTTAGAATCTGCCCATATTCCCCTGAATGAAGGCACTCAGAAAGCAGCCATTTAGCATCTGGCTGCACTAACCTGTAGGGCTTCTGTGGATAAAGGTTCTTTCCCCTGGTGCTTATTACAGATCTTTATGAAAATCTAATCTTAAAGAGAGTCAAATTATTTAATTATGTTTCTACTTTGTATGTCAGAAGTAAGGCCAACAAGCAGAGAATTAATTTTCAACAGGAAAAAAAAATGTGACCACCCCATCCTAATGGAAGAGACTAGTAAATTCCTTCAGAAATTATTAATTAAAGGCAGGTGGTGTACACTTGCTATTACGCTCTTTTTACACAACCATGTTCCATTCACAAAGCCCAAAAACCATGAAAATTTTGCTCAGTCATCTCTTTTTTTTAAATTTATATATTTATAGTCATGGTTCCTCCTATGGTTCAGATAAAAGAGTCTTAAACAATAACAAAGTTCCACTTAGTGCCTCTCTGAGCGTTCCAGTCCCCAGCAGCCGATACGCTGACTGTAGGTAACTGGGCACGACCGAACACACGCTGTGCTGTGTACAGAACTGGCAGAGCACACCTCTTCCCGAGCAGCGAGAAGAACTGGACAAAGAAGAACTACACAAAACCCAGTTTTGCAACTCATCTTCTGGTGGGATATTACCTTCAAGGTCACAACAGCAACATGCTGCTCCTTACTCCGTAACAATTTAATTTGATACTGCCCCTTTAGATCAAAAATAGCCAACGCCTATCCGAAGTCCCATATTTCTGGAGAAGAAAAAACCCCAAGAGCGCACGTTCTGAAGCGAGCTGAGGAACAGGGCTCTCTTTCAGAAAAACTGCTAAAAGCGGTATTTGACTTGAGCTCCTTGATTCTTGGGGATCCACAGCTGCTTCTGAGGGTCCTGGAAAGGCAGCCATGGAAAGAAAGCCTACTGGCCTGAATTCAAGTATGTTTATGCACACCAGGTAAGAGCTCCCACTACTAGAGGAAATTTTTACAGGATCCACAAATCCTATTTGAAAACCACAGATTTAAAACATATCCTCCAGTAAACAAGAGTTTTACTGTTAAGTATTACCCAGGAAGTTTCTCAAGATCTTTTTTCTCAGTCTGCTCACTTTCTTTGGACGCAGATTTCTTGCCATTCTGCTTGCCAAAAGGGAAAATATTTTTATACCATCCATACCGCCGTTACAAGACACAACTGATAGATACTAGTTGTGGGCAGTAACTATGGGATGCAATCTACTCACAGTGGACAGTCTCCTCCCGCCCAGCGCACACTGTTCACAACAAAAGGATAAAGAAAAAAAGTCCTACATAAGAAAAGTTGAAAAACAGTGTAATGAAGAAATACGCTAACACTTACGGTCCAGTCCATTGATGTATCTCATTGTAATTTCACAGTGCCCCCAAACTGCACTGACTATGGGGTAAAGTTTTTTCCCTTTTAGTCCTCTGAAGGCCACTCCAAGATACTGTCCGTCTACCATGAAGCTAAGCGTCCCTTCATCCATATCCAAAACCACCAGTAAGGAGTCTGGGAGTACAAAAGACTCATCCGGTTCCAAAAAGACAGGATACGTGACCCCAGGCTGGTTTTTACAATTGTGGTAGAGTTTGTTGCGTCCCAGATCCCAGCCCCATGATTCACTATTGCTACCAACCAACGACGTGTATCCCACCGAGTGCAGCGGAGCTTCGGCTGTGGAAACACCCACCACGGCGTGAGTTCCCCGTTGCCTTGTGGGCCAGTGGATTTGCCAGACATGGAGGCCTCTTGTGTAGCCGACTTTGCCACGGATGCAATCTGTGCTTTGGGCAACTGGGTGTCTGTGGAAAGTCAGTTTATCATCTTCCTTTACAAATATATTTAAGGAGCGATCTTCATTGTTCCAAGCATGTTTATACTGGACCTCCAGCTTGGCAGGGGGCATATCCAACAGCATGTCCAGTCGTGCCGGCTTGCAAA
This sequence comes from Chionis minor, assembly GCA_013398295.1. Lineage (NCBI taxonomy): Eukaryota > Metazoa > Chordata > Aves > Charadriiformes > Chionidae > Chionis > Chionis minor. Next base: position 77,491 of record VZSF01001401.1, read on the forward strand.
AATCCGGGCCTCTCAGCTCTCGTTTAACAGGTCTATAAGGGGGCTCCCTCACATCCACAGACTTTATGCTCCCTGAGATTTTCTGGCCCATTGCTTGGCTGCAGATTTACAAAGGAGAAAGAGAAGTTGACTTTGGCCCAACGTTACCTCATGAAAGCACTTTAAGACCGAGCCAGTGACCTGGCAAGCTGACTGGATTTACTTCTCCTGTTTGGAGCTTTTTAGCAGCAACGTTTTCAGAGAAAAAACGCCCCTGAAAGAAAGCAGAAAGTTTCCAGTTAGTTTAAGAAAGCCAACAGAAAACCCACAGCATATTTTTAAAGAACTTCTTCTCATCCCTAGTAGTTATTTTAAACACCAAAGCTGACAATTCACCACTTTTTGTTCAGTATCCTACAGCGCTAACCAGCCTGCCAGCAGGATACTCGGAGCCCACCAGAGTGCAGACAGTCATTTCCTCCAATTCATAATAGGATGCAGACATTCCCCACCTTCTGCCCTTCCACCCATTTTGTCTGGCCAAGTTCACAGCAGTCCTGAAGAAGGCATACGCTATCCCCCAGCAACAGCGATAAACTTTATGATCAGCGGTAGCTTCACTTTCACTTGCGCTTTTGTTTCGTAGTCTTAGAAACATGCACTGTGTCAGAATTTCCTTTTATTTCTAGCTGTTCTCTTTCCTGGGCCCTGGTGACACAGGGCTTCCCCTTCCGTGCAGTTACTAAAACAAATGCAGCCAACTGCAAATGGTTGCAAATTCTAAATCTTTAACATACCCTGTCCTTAAATAAAAGAAAAAATATTCATCAAGCTTTAGTGTTTTTATAAAGGAGCTTAAAAAAAAAATGTTAATGAGGGAAGAGGAAGCATATAAGGACAAATGAAGAGTGGCAATTTCGGTTCTTCAGCAGATTTTTCTGTATGGGCAGCTACTAGAACCGGGTATTACTTCATGCTACTGGAAAACAGGCTATTTCACATTTTCTATATTGCAGTATTAGGCTTAAGTAGGGCACATTAAGGGTAACACGCAATTTTGAAATGTATTATTTCCGCACTTCCATAGACATTCTAACGTAGGTGGAAGTGGTGAAAAGCACCCAGGAAAGAATTCTGCACCCTGGATAAGTCAGATTCGTTCACCTTTTAGAGCTCAGGTAGAGTGCAAAGGGAAGCCAAGAATCTCTAAAAGTACTAAAGGGATAGAAATGTAAACTAAGTCCTGTAAATGCAAATACGTGAGTGACATGGGAACAAATAAAGTACCTGCACCAGTGTCCTAGTTTGAGCTGAGACTGAGTTAATTTTCTTTCCTTTGGTATGAAAGGAATGTCAGTAATTTGTTTTAGTTGTTGCTAAGCGATGTTTATACTAGTCGAGGACTTCTTCCCACTTCCCATAGAAGCTGAGAAGGAGCACAGGCAGAACAATAGAATGGCCAACAGAATGCTCCATACCACAGGCGAGCTGTGCTCAGTGTATAAAGGGCAGGATTGACTGAGGACGGGGGAGAATCCACAATCTCTGCTCACATCAGGCCACACAACCAGTTCACTGCGGGTGAGAGCAACTTGTGTCTTGTTCATTTTTTTGCCATTATTATTGTTATTTTCCTTTTCCATTATTGTTCTATTAAACTGTCTTTATCTCATCTCATGAGCTGTTTTTTTTCCTTTCCCCTCCTTTTCTCCCTCTTGTCCTTACCCTTTTGGGGGGAGAGAAGCAAGGGTGAGAAAGTGGCTGTGTGATCCTAGTTGCTGGCTGGGGTTAAAACACAACAACCAGCAGACACACTTCTGCCCTCTAGCAAAATCAGTGCCAACTCCAGGAACGCTCAAGTACAGCTGAGGAGACCCACTATTTACTGAAGGAGCAATGAAACATTTCAAGAAGCAGCAATAATCATATCAATAATCAAAAATCGAAATCAACAATACTCTCGAAAGCCTGGAGAGCCTAGGTGACAGCTGGTTTCATAAAGCGCCAAACAGCAGACAGGGGCACAGATGCCTTGCAAAAAACATCTTGGAAGACTTTACGTGGTAAGTCACAAGTCAATGTTCTTCCTTTTAAAGAACCTCTACCCTAAATACACTGTCCCATCACAAAGATCATTTCTGAAAGACAACAAGAAACAAGACGAATAAGAAATATGCACTCACAACGAAAGGAAATAGAGAGAAGTCTAGAAACACCACCTGTAAAATTTACCATCCAACCATGTTTTAGAAGTGAATAAAGTCCTTGTATTATTTACAATGGCCAATACCATGTAAAGTGTTTTCTGCATGTATTAAATTCAGAAATGAAACAACACCTGTGTCATGTGAGAGCTTTGTTTCCAAAGTAAGAAGTAAAATGTTGATTTTCAAATTCACGTGAGAGTCAAGTTACTGTATAAAAATATTATTTTCTGGTGGCCAGTCCCACACAGGGCTATACGTGCCCACCTGAGCATAAACCTTTTTTTTTTTCTTTGCACCTAATTTTAATCTTTAAAATTGAAATTAAACATAAGGCCCCAAGCCCCTCACATCATGCTTACAGGACGACTCAGAACGATCCATGGGAGCTTCTTCTCACTGAAACAGCACTGCAGTTTGAAAACTGCCCCACATGAAATCAGCTTGAACAATCCCCTTTACTTCTTTTCCCAGACCACGTAAAAAGAATCTGAAAGTTTAAACAGCGATTACATTTAACGATGTTTTCTATTTCCACTGTTGCAGAAGCACTCACAGGTTATGTCAAAGGTACAATGGCTAATTTTGCCCACCGAAGAGAGTTCAATACCTGATTCCACACTAATAATCCGGGGAGAAATGAAATACCAAAACTAATATACACAATAGGAAGCAACAGAGAGCAAACGCCATCAGGTAAGTAAACCTTCCTAGGAGGACACAGGGGTTGGGCAATTCTTTTTAAAAAGTTGCTTGATTATTTGAGCTTGAAAGGAGGATACAAAAAGGGAAAATATCAGATGTTCAAAGGGAAGCTCAACAATTTCTCTAGGAGATTTAGCTCTACAGGCCTTTGGGAATTTTCTCTTTAAAGCACAAGACAATTGCCACGCTCCTGTCAGGCTGCTGAGGGGGAAATGGCAGGGGAAGTTCTCAGTGCATCCTCCTGTATCGATCGCCCCTTACATGGGAAACTAAACTTGGCACAGAGGTTCACCTGGCAAATCACCAAGAGATTATAAACACCAGAGTCACTCACTTGGCAAGCCACAGACAAACATCCTTCCTAATGTGCCCCAAACTGTAACACAAATAGGCTGCTAACAGATCGGCAAATCAGAGGAGTAAAATGCATCATTGTAAGTACCTTGATGGGTGCACAACTATGCCTTTACTCTGGGATGTGCTTAGTAAGTACTTCAGCTTGAAACTCTATCTTACAATATTAGGCCTCTCCTCATATGCAGACATTACCACATAATTTCATTATATAATGTAACATTTTAGCCTGGAGAAAAGGAGGCTGAGGGGAGACCTTATCACTCTCTACAACTACCTGAAAGAAGGGTGTAGAGAGGTGGGGGTCGGTCTCTTCTCCCAAATAACAAGGGACAGGACAAGAGGAAATGGATTCACTGCACCAAGGGAAGTTTAGGATGGATATTAGGAAAAATTCCTTCACCAAAAGGGTTGTCAAGCATTGGAACAGGCTGCCCGGGGAAGTGGTGGAATCGCCAACCCTGGAGGTATTTAAAAGCCAGGTAGATATGGTGCTGAGGGACATGGTTTAGTGGTAGGTTTGGCAGTGTTAGGTTATAGTTGGACCCGATGATCTTAAAAGGTCTCTTCCAACCTCAACAACTCAATCCTACAGTTACCGATGCATTCAAGATACAGCAGTTCCTAAGCAGCGGTACAGCTCAAAAGCTACCTTTCATCACATACTGTCCCCCACCCACTATAAAATACTGCATTCTCTTGCATCCTAGTTCTGTGTCGCAGGTAGTTGTTCTTAGCTTCTGTTAAAAGGCCAACCATAGTCATACTAATCTCCTTCCAAGTATCAGTGGACTTGAACAAGTAAATTAAAAATAAAAGTCAACAACATTTAATCATGCGTACCAGTAGAGCAATAAAGGTGTAACCCTGTGCTGGCTGTGATCTAACAGCTCCGATCGCTGCCGTTTAGCCGCAGTCGACACGAAAACTTTATATGAGGAAGCAGTGAGGGGTTGCAACGCGTGCCTCCTGCTCATGGCCCCTGCAACATGAACGTGAGCTCCTCAGGGAGCGACTCATGCAGAAAGTCCTGCTGGCAGCTCACAACGGTCCTGCTGGTTGCTTGCAGGCCTCAAAGCCAAGACCTGCTATTCCCTTTGCTTGTCTGCACCCTGTCCATGTACACCAAGCCGATGGCAGAGACCCGCACCGAGGCGAGGAACAGCAGCAGAGGCACCACCTCATCCCTCACCCCGGCAGAAGCTGCAGCCGGAGGAACACAGCTTACCGCTGCCCAGCCCATCTCCACAGACAAACATCCCCTCCCTCCTTCCACAGAAGCCTTGGAAACGTCACACTCGCACCATTACTGTCAGGATCTCCAGGCAGCTTCTCCCCATGGAGCTACACAATTACGAGGCACCAGCGGTTGCTAGGAAAGCCAAGCGTAATGCTCACAAGCGGAAGCACAGTGACCACCGGCTCATCCGGCAAAGGTGCTCCAAACTGGCCTCCTGTCCCCAGGACTGGATGGTTACACCACAACAGTATAACAGGAGAAAAAAAAAAGTAAAAGCTGTGGGTCAATTTGAAAGGACAGAAGATTATCCCTTTCAGATCACATTCTATTCAATCCATTTACAGAAATACTTAGTTGTAAAACCTTCTCACTATCTTCTTAATTAATAAAAACTTGACAACATACAGCACTGTCATCCAATTCCTGTGACGTTTTGTAATCCTGTACTACTGAGAGAAACTTAGGTTTTCTTGCCTGCATCTTCTCACTAGACACACAAATATTCTGAAATTAAAATAACATGCATTTTCACTGTGTAGTTTTGCTTTCAATTTTTTCCCCCATGCTTCGCTCTTCCACTAATTTCAAGCCACTGCAGGAGCTCGGAAATAAGAAAGTATCTCAATCTGGCTTAGTTTACATGACCTCTCCATTATACTCATTTAGTGACTACAACCGAAACACTAAATTTCATCAGTTTTCCCTGTGATAAAAGGTATTTTGTGGAAAAGATAGTAGCGTTTTGATGGGAAGAGAACCACACAGTAGTACGCTGCTGTAGCACCTGGCAATGTCTGGTTGAGAAGACAGTTTTTGTAACCCAAGTTATTTCTGTCTCACAGTTTCACATTCATGCCACGCTTTGTCAGGATATGATGATTAGATTAAACGTACTGTACAAGAACAGGCCAACTCCAAACAGGAAAAGTGTGTCAATGTCGCTTAGCAGTGTCCTCATGCAGACTGCCAAAATATTTGGGGAGATTATTCACAACAAAAACACAAGTTATACTTACCAGAGAAAGGCTTGCTGGGACATCACTTTGCAGTAATTAAATAGGGTGCATTTTTTAACAATTCGGTATGTTGGCATCAGTAGAACATAACTGCTGATAAAAGAAACATGCTTTCTGCGAAGTCAGCTTTCAGCATTCGTAGTTATATTTCCCTCTGGATTATCATGAACTAGACGTGCAGAAAGCTTGAAAAAAACTATGCATGAGAAATGACACCATGTAAATGCAATTCAAAACTACAATAAGAATGTGCTAAGGCTTAGGTTAACTCTGCTAAATTGACACTTTCCCAAAAAGTGAGAAGCTAGGCGAATCCCAACTAACGATACCAACTGGTGAAATTCTATCAGAAAAAGCAGGGAAGGTGATCCCCTCCACCAACATTTCAAACTTCTACACAGCAGCTGCCACTCTTCCTGCTTTTAGCCCTTGCTGGGATTTTTCTTTCCTGCAGCCAGACCTCACTGCCACCTCCCCTGCCAACCTGGGCTTTGTCACCCACTGGCGAGGACTCCTGAACCCAACAGGAGGCTTGGAACCAAGGCCTCTTCTCCAGGGGCACCAAAACGGCTTGCTCCCCAGATGCCTGAACAGAACCCATACCCTAAGTGTTTGAGTACTCCAAATCTGACCCTGGTCCTAAAGTCTCTACAGAAGGAATAGAAGGAAGAAAACCACCAGCTCTGCTGTGCTGAGCAAGCTGATGAAGGGTTTACAAGTTCAACAACAAGGGCTTTTACTGCCACCCAGACAATGTAAAGGCACAAGGCCCAGCATCTATGATCCCAGTGCGCAAACAGCTACATAACCATGACAAAACTGTTTTGAGGGTGACAATGAATTAAGCACATTTTTGGCACCCTAAAAAGACTGGCCAGCTTGGATTCAACCATAGATCCTGGTATCCAACATTGCTGATTTATTGCCCATTTTGAACAACGTTGGCTTTCTTTGTCAAACTGGGAATATACAGTAACAATACAACCAGCCAAAAATGCCTGGATATTCTAAACTATCCTGCGCTACAGATAAAATTTTATGCTGCATGCACGCTTCGCAAATGACATTTAACATGTGGGATGAACAATGCAGCAGTAAGTCATGACTTCTTCAATTCCTGAAAGGAATGCAAATCCTGAAAATCCCAAGGACATTCCTCCATAAAGGGTAACTTGTTTTGTAACGTTACAAAAATGTAATTGTTTCAAAATTCAAGATAAGCTTGTTATTAAAGTAGACTGTGCATTTAGCTGTTTGGAATTAGAATAATCTGAAATACCACACCATCTGTACCACCAGCGTTAGAAGCAGTTTAGTCATATGATGAAGAATTCAGAAAGAATCTTGGGTAGCTATGAATACAGTGGAATGTATATTTTTAAATACTTCCATCTACTGTAATTTGGAACGGAGCTGATTTGAGGTTTTGAGTTGGTTTTATGCCTTCCATCTCTTTGTATGTGTTTCTGGAATTTGCCTCTCTGGTACTGAAAGTTGGTTTTAAATGCAAACATTTACATCCTGAAGAAACATGAGAGATGACAAAACCCCACTTCTATTCTGTAAACAGGTTTTTTGCATAATGACTTCTCAGAATACAGCAATGTAACTTGAAAAACAAATACAGTAATAAAATACAATAAAAATCGGGGGGCCCTCCCCCCCCTTTTTTTTCTTTTCCACTATGCAAGTACTTTTAAAACCAGCTACATTCTACTTCTAAAGTTACTGAAAAGAAACATTTAGTTTCTTTTCGGGGTGTTTAACAGGAATATCCATGTGATTCCACAATTACCATAAGCTTACAGATGTTCAAGCTGCTACATCCCTTCTACCACCTCTTCCTATTCATCCTTTCCTTTTGTCTTGCAGCCACCTGCATTCAAACGGCCTTGAGATGGGTCTGCCTCAGAGAACTGAAGCGCGTAAAATCTAGTATTTTATTTTGCCAGGTTATTTTCAGGTGGATAAGTCCTGTGATGCGGCACATCAGAGAGTCAGGTAAACACATGCTCTGGTGTGAGGAAAAGCAGAGAAAATAAAAAACTGAAAGGCAGAACCATCTATTTAAGCAGTAGCCCAAATTGTGGAGCGCATTTCCAGTCACTCCAAGCTGCCCTAAGGGGCAGAGCTGACCTTCATGTCTAAATTCAGTACAGGCATGAGCTTCTGCTTACATCTTCCTCACCCTTCTGGTATGAAATGATGCATCTTTCATCCTCCAGCCACCCCTCTGTTACAGTAAATACCCTCCTGTCTTTCCTGAATGCCTGACGTGGCCATTTTGAATATTCAAGTGTCAGGGTTATATTAAAAGGGTAAATTAACACATGAAAAAGGCTTAACACTAAATTGAGAATTATGTTTTCAGCTCCACTTTGCATTTTACAGGATCATTTACCATTTTACACTGCTACTGAGCCGTGCTTCACCAAATAAGTAATAGCAATAGGTGTCAGACCACGTGAGATTTAAAGCCCAAAGAACAATGAAGTTTTAATACTGCAGTTTCTCTCCAGTCATTACTACTTTTCACCAGCCTAATAGTTTTTAGATAATTTATTTTACTCTTACCTCTACAGCTTTGTAGAGGATCAATACCCCTACAGCATCAGTTTCAAAACCAGAACATTCATTAAATGATGATCACGATGGCTGAATACCTTCCCACTACCCTTCTTTTGCTGTAATGTACAGTGGAGCCAGTTGGTCTTCAAAATGACAGAAAACTGAGAGAGTCATAGATGACAAAGATTCCTGGAAGGCATCACTCCTTATTCTAGCCAGCAGCAGACCCAGGGGACGTGCCAGAGATGATCCCTGAGCTAAGAGAGGGGAGGTTCAAAGATAGTAGAAAGTGGCAATCAGACAGATGAGAGCCCTGCTAGCTTAACACCAAAACTCTACTGCAACTGCAGCAACTGTAGTAACATGCTCTAGTGAAAATCTGACCCTTTATTTCGAGGTTCAGTCATAGCATTATACATGTCAATGTATTCCAAGCCCGGTGAGCCTTCATAAATCACAGAGCCTAGGTCTACAGGGAGCCTAGCTTTATAGGGACAGTATCATGATGAGGATGGTGGAAGCACCTCTTCTTTTTTAATCACCAGGCTGCTGTAGACTTAACAGACTGCACAAGAGATGGCTCCACTCTCCCAGTGCCTGTCCGTCTGTTTTGCAGTCCGCGGATGAGTGCTTAGTCTCCCTATCTTTTTGTCTACAAAAAGACATTCACTAATAGCTAAAAATTTGTAATGCTCTTGGAATGGCCACTTTCATCTTCTTTTGCTTTTAAGCCTTGCTTTGTTTACTTCTCAGACAAACTGAAGCAGCAGCATACAAATACCTGCGAAATGCTCTCACCGTAAGTGGGCCAGAAGCAAACCCATCAGATGCTCCACCTGAAGCAGCCCCTTAGAGGTAGTTCCTGATACGACCTGGATGGCTTTAACACTTCCAGCAGTGCAGCCAAACTCCAGTGACAACAACATATTGTGCCTCTGGCCCAACACAACAGACAAGAGTTGAAGATATTCTCCCCCCCCCACCCCCGCAGCAAGTTGAACAGACTCAGGAGAAGATGATGCCCAAAAAGGCCATCTCAAACAAACTGGGGGTGATCTGTTGTAGGGGAGCCACAGACACACAGAAGGCTCAGGCCCATTCCCTCCGCTCCGGATTGCGTCGGGAGAGGGAGAGGGCAGGGTTGGAGGGAACCCAGCCATTGTGCTTGCACAAACATGTAGAAGACAAATACGCGAGAACAAGTTCGATCCTGAACAAAAGAGTATTCTTTTGTTTAATAGGAAAATAGGCTTACACAATCACACCATCTGCATCCCTCCTAACCCTTCCCCCTTAACTATTCCAGTTAATAGCCACCATCAGCCAAATCTGACACCACAGCAGCAGGCTCAAAGACGACTATGCTCCTACACAAGGGGCAGCTGGGGAGAGGACAGACATCTTGGAAGTGACCTCATGGAAGATCAGGCTGGGCTGTGAGTTCACATCTTGCCGGAAGAACTCAGAGGAGAATGAGCTCACTTCAAAGCTGTAACTGCAGGCAAAGTGTCCGAAAGATTTCAAGTTAAGTCAGCCACGAGACACAAGTCCAGGAAGCAACGCTTCATTAGCCCTGAAGTTTCTAATCTGACTTATTTTAAAGAACAGAAATTAAGTAAACAGACTTTATATGCCAAGGAAGCATCATCTCAAATTCAGATTATGTGGATGATTTTGTATTTCCCAGGTGAGGCGACAAATGAAGTTACATACAGCTTTTGAGCACCAACAAAAAGACAAACCAACTTCCTGTTAATTGTTTTCTCAAAAAAATACATCAACACATTTTTTTTAAGCAACAGCAATGAATTTCATCTGTCTTAAACACACGACTCTGCTAAAGCCCATCTGTCAGTGGAGAACAATTGCACAGACGAATGAGGATGATGGAGAAAGTAATATCATAGAAACAAACCGCCTGAGCTCCAAGCAACAAAATTGGGTTTCCTTACGGACATAAAAGCTTTCCCATTTTACAGAGTAGTATTTTCGTTTGTGTTTGCTATTAATTTAGGAAATAAGGCACTTGGTAATACAGGAGAGGCTGAGAAAGGCCACAGGGATTTAAGGAGTTAAAGATTTACAGCCAGTTATGTCCCTGCATCAGTGGCTCCTCCTGAACACACAAGGGAGTCTTGGTGAGAACCCAGATGGGTCTTGAAGTGGTGAGGACTGCATAGAATGTTATTTTCTTTCTGTATCTTTCATTGCCCTAGAACCAGATTAAGCGGAAAGGCCCCCTTTTCAAACAAATGCTGTTCAACAGAGGAGAAAGTATCCCAGGCTCTTTCCAGTTTTAAAACCAGAGAGGGCCTCCAACTAGGAAAAGCCATGGTGAAAGAAGTTGCTACTCCAAGTAGCATTTACATCTCTTTACTACTGACCTAACAGCCTACATCCTAGAAGAATTTCATGGTACACGTGCCAACAATTCCAGATATTTTTGACCACAGGGAAGTACTTTAAAAAACCCACACTAGACTTCCTAATAGAGGTATGGATAAAAATAAATTAGCTTTGTGCCTACCTACAGGAGTCTCAACACAGACTATGATCTGTAAGCTCAAACGTAAGGTCTGCACTTCTCAAAATAACTTCACACCAAAGTTCCCAATGCTCAGCAGTCTTCCACACAGAATTTTCTTTCAAGAGGCATTTTATTGTAACAGTTAATTACTAAACATATTTAATATATCTACTGGGGGGGNAATGCAAGTTTTGATGGGAATAAAAAGTACTAAATCTCTAGGTGCATTGTTACTGAAATAAAATAGCATCACATTCTGGAATTCTTGCAAAAGCTATATAAAAATAAGCATGGTCCAATTAATCTTTGCACAAACCCCCCACATTTGCTATAATTGCCAAGAATCTTCAAGACAACCTCTGAATTTAACAGACACCGATTCGCCAATAACTCAGGCAAATCCCTCCTTTGCCCTGAAGAAAAATAAGCTCAGTCTAAATTTGGATCAGCAGAACTATAAACAAAGGGAAAGCACATCAGTAAATAGAAGCTAAGCTCCATCAATAGGTATAATGTTTAAAAAAAGAAAAAAACGTTCAGTTTTTAATTCTGGAAAAACAAGTGAAACCCTAAGATTCGGATATACGGACCACCTCAATTTCCAGCACAATAAATAATAAAAGTAACACTTAGAAATATCTTTAAGAGTAAGGGACTACCTCTGGGGGAAAAAAATAAATCATTTTCCCATTGAGTTGTAAAACCATAACACGCTCAATATGGCCTGCATTCCCAAACACAGACAAAATAATTCTTTTTTTCAAATTTATCAGAGCTCAACTTGTTTTTGTTTACCACATCCTCAAGAACAGCACAGGAAGGACAGAACTGAGTTAATACAAATGTCCTTCCAGAATCATTTGATGTCTCACCGAGGTACTCACATCAGCATAAGTGCAAATATGCATTTATCAAGCAAACTACGATTTACTATCGCAAAAGACTTGGAAGTCACATACAAACCACCCCACTCTGTTGAATGTAAAACCACACTGGATACTGCACAAACACTACAAATTGCTTCAGTAGAGGAAAGTGAGCCCTTTGGCCAAGAGGTTATCTAAAGATTCTAGAAATCTGAGGACTTTTAAGTTTCAAACAGCGTTTCTAAAGACAAAACTGACACGTGCTTTTACCAGAAGCATTGTGCAGACATGGAAGTTGCTAATAGAATCACGGGATCAAGTGTGCATTTTTATATCTATCATTAACTGTTATAGTTTACAGTAAAGACAGATCAAAAACAGAGCCAAGTTTGAAGAAAGGAGTACAGAAGTTAAATGGAGTGTTAAAATCCAGAAGTTTATGAATGCTTCTAACTACCTGAAGAATCTCTCTCTTGAACAGTGAACTTTCCCTTCAGAGAAGGAATGGAAAACAGGTATTTTCAATTCCCCTGCATATCATCTTCATCGCAGATTTATGGTAAAGAGCTTCCTGTTACAATCCCGGTCTTTCCAGTCTCCCTCTCCATTCCAGCCCTTCCTGTCCTCCTTTCCCTGCATATCCTATCGTCAGCTTCTTTAATACAGGGAAGCCACACGCAGATTGCTTAATCATGCAGTCTTCCTGATGGACTTAAATTTGTTCTCATATGAGGACTCAGCTATTCACAAAAAGCTGAAACATCCCCCAAACAATTTCAATTAGGCAAGACTGGTTTATAAAGGCCAACTGGCTTTCATCAGCCACCAAGACAGAAGATTATACACCAAACTCACCTCATTGCATAACAGAAGGAAAGACTGTGTGTGTCTGTTAGGTTTTCTTTTCTTAGGAACTAAGGCTTTGACTCTCCCCCACCTTCGGAGCACTTTACCACTTGAGTCTTCTTGACGTCACTCCAGAAGCTTCATGATCGCAACTAATCACTAGTGGATGCTGCCCCTATTTTCTCCACAGGCACTGGCCCGCTCCAATTCCTGAAAGACCACTTGTTTCCAAATTATAAAAATTCGCTGCAAATATTAACCAGACCCCACAGGTGGAATTCACCTAACTACATTTAGATTCTATGGTGCGGATGAGCTCATCATCCCCGAGATGGCCTGTAAAAAGGCCTGTAAAAGCCCATTTTGCAATGGACATAAAAGTAAATCTTCAAAAGCAGAGGAGAATGCAGAGGAAGGAATTAAGCTCATACACTTCCAGAACCAATATGACAACTCATTTAATGTTCCCCTCATAATCAACAGTGAGAAAGGGGGAGAAACCATACATATATCTGTAAGACCACAAAAAAAATACTCAAGACGTTATTTTCATATTTTATTATCATTTTAAGACATTTGCCTCCAACTCCACAGCACAGGTTCTTAAGGCCCACCAGGCACTGCTGGAAAAAGGAAGGTCACACAAGCACACTCAACCACCACCTTTCAGCAGGTAGCAGATACCTGGTTCAATCCCAATCTACAGACTCACCAGTAACTATCAAACCATTTAGGTCATGATTTTAATTAGCACAGTCTAACCCAGGGGAGGAGAAAAGGTAGCAGTATTGCCAGGGTCTTCTCTGAAATTCTTCCAAGAAAGAAAAAAACAGTTATAAAGACAGATCTCCATTTCCAAAGCTACTGTACCGATTTAAAGACAACTTATGTGAGACACCGCTACTTCCAATACTGAAAAAATGTGTATTTATTCAGAAAATAATCTGTGGCCGTGTACCAGTGGAACTGAGGGTATGTTCCTGCCGGGAGGGCAAGCCAGAACCAGATGAAAAGGCCTATAATTTGGAAATCAACAGTTTGTTGGTCAAGCGCCTGAAAACATGGAAGATGAGCCACACAGATCTCCAGGCTACCACAATACCCAAAAGTCAACCTTAGATTTGCACTGCAGTAGTTCTCTGGTACCATCAGGTTTCATCTCGGGCCACTTTTCTGTACTCTGAAAAATAGAGGACACTCTAATATAACCGTCATTCGTATCAGAAAGGGAGAAAACATCCTCAAGGAAAGCAAACAGAGAGAGATGGACAGGAACCCTGTGCTACCACCTGACTTCCCTATGTGGCTTCCCTATTCACTATCTAACACCGTGAAGATAAAGCCTTTGGAGATAAAGCCTTTGGGTAGGAAAGAGGAGGTACCACGTTACCTGCTAAAGACACTGTTGGTACAACCAGGAAGTTTAAATATACTCCAGAGTGGTCCCTGAGAACAATTCCCTGGCTTGGGAACCACTGCCTTAAAACAGTGGTCAGAAGAATACAAGAAGAGCCACTCGACAGGCAATCGTAGGAGGAAGAATATTTGGTGAACTGTGCCACAGCTGCAGCCAACACAGACACTCAAGAGCAATGAGAAAATGCACCTTCAAGTGCTGTAAGTGGAACACAGCACACAGCTTTCTCAAACAAAGAATCCCGTGTATAAAATCTTCTCGGTTACTGTTTTGGCCAGGCTCGACGATGGATATAGCAGCTCCCTAGCTCAGGTAGCAGAGGATGGCATTCAGAGCCAACCTTGCACTACAAAACACAGCTCTGAAGTAGAGGAAGAGGCAAAGGGGAAAAAAAAGGGCATGTTCTTCCCTGCGGAGGAAGGATTCATAGTGATCTAAGCAGGGGGGAACTTTCAATACTAATAAAAAAATAAGGTAGCCAGTTTCCATTCAATCGCACTGTGCAGAAATCACTATGATTTATGAATTCTGCCTAGATCCAATTGCAGAGAGGAAAAAACCCCACCCCTGTGTGTGCCTCTCATGCTAAACACACACCAGCTCGTGTCTCTGCATGACACAGGAGCAACCAAGGCTGTCTGCTTTACACAGACAAAATATTAAAGGAATTAATTCCTAAGGCAATGGGAAAATACTACATGGGAGAACTTCCAAATCGCAAATTCTGCTTATTTAAGCTAAGCTGCTTAATCAAGTTAATTGAAGGAATTAAGAAAGCATCTGAGAAGAACACGCTCACCAACCAGTCTCTAGCCATTCCTGATCTTGTGTTACTTTTTCTGGGCGCAAGTTCCCCTCCTGGCACAGCACAATCTATCATCAGCCATTACGCTGATTACCATCCATTAGTTTTCCTAAGTACAGGCATGAAATTTAAACCTACTTTTGTTATTTATTTACAAGCTATTCACGTACTGGATATGAAGCAACTATATAATGCTTCATGTTAACAAGAGAAGCGCAGCTGAATATTAGAGTTACACATTAAAAATCACCAAGAGAAGTAATAATTCTCTTCACAAGAAATTGTTTACTGAATTTGTTTGGCAAGATGAGCAGGAAGCTTACACTCTCTAAAAATATAACTGATTCATATACAGTAGGGAAACGGGTAAGAACTCACAAGAATGACAAGTTTTAAGTATTAGTCCCATAAATATAAAATTCAATTAAAATGTCATTCTCGAAAACACTGAGAACAGAGTTGGGACTCTTACAAAACGATGATTTTTATTCCTTGCTGTTTAGGCAGAGTGATTAAAATGAAAGATAATCCCCTTTATTTCCAAAGCTAATTATAACATGTAATAAAAATTTCTTCTTGCGCCATAAGAGACTTAAATGCAAGAACTAAATTCTACCAAGACCATCAACCCACACATCTTTGCTATAATACAGTCACCGCTTGAATTTTGCCTCACAATTACATTTATACAACAGACTACTAGGCTCAGCTTTGATTTCAGCATACCACGTTTCTTACCACTTTGGAAAGCAAACCCAGAACCGCTGTGGAAGCAGAAACCACTATGTGCAAATATTCAGATCAAAAAGAGTACAAGCAGGAAATCCATTGTGAAGACCACCTCAGTGGGAACTGTGCTGAAAGTTGTACTAAAATGCCAGTTATGCCTTGGTGTAAGCATATCCAGAGGAAGCATCCCACACACATTTTTCACAATGGGGGTAAACTGCTGCCTGCTCTGCACTATTTAGATGCCCGAATGAGTTCAGTGCCAAGCTGTCCATACTGCCAGTGTTGCTCCGGAGGAACTGAGCTGCCTGCGACGCTCACTACTATGTTTCCTGCATCGCTAATTCAGACATCTAAACTTAAGATGCCAGATTTAGGCAGCGGTTTTCCCACTCTTTCCAACACCCCAAATGAAAAGAAAAATACTCCTGCATTAATTCACTATCTTCATACATTTGCAGAAGCAAACAGGATGTCAGGCCTCTGCACGCTGGAATTAACATTACACCAATAATCAATCTATCTCAGCAACCTCTAGCTACAGCGAAATAGTCTCCCCCCCATCTCCTGAATAGTTGCACACCAGGCAACGTTCACTACTAAGTCTGTTCTGCCCGACCTCGGACATAGCTCTCCCAGGTTCCAAACTATTTAGACACATCCAGGTCTAAAAATAAAGGGAGTAAAGAGAGAGGGTTGGCTTCTGTATTCATTAAGACTTCCTGCTCACACGTCCTCTATTAGCAGGATGTGGATGGGGCACAGCAGTAAACGCCAGCTCATCAGTCAGTCTCACGTCCCTGGAGTGCTGATACACTTCAGCTTGAATTTCCCTTGGGTGTCTTCTTCCAGCAGGCAAACCAAGATGGCCTGGCACAGACGGATTTTTTCTTCTCCTGCACTATTATTCAACATTGCTAGAAAGAGGTGCAGATGAGTAAAACCAAACCATTGATTCTTGTTACAGGCTCTACGAGTAGGAAATTCAAGCCATTTATCAATGCTGTAGGTGGCTCACTGGGGAAGAAAACAACAAATCAAATAACACCACACACACCAAAAAAAAAAAAATCAAAACCACCAAACCAAAAAAAGTAAACGGAAGGACCACTATATCCCTAGAAGTAAATTCAAGACAGCAGCCTCATGCACTTTCTCCCATCCCAGTGCAGCTTATTGAGGTGAGGGAAGGTATATTACCACATCAGTGCTGACTTCCCACGGGAGTTCGGGCATCCCAGAAGTATCTTGCAGCAACTCCAACAGCTTCATTTATGCACCCTGCCCACAAAGTCTATTTTCACTCTCCATTTCATTTTTAAATCCTGACGAACACTTAAGCTTAGTCCCTTTGACAAATCAATCACCTTTTCTCCAGGTGCACCTCCAAGAACTTGTGCTGCTGAACATTCCTCTCCTTCCCTCCTCCCACCACATCCGTACTTCAGTACATGGCTACCGGGAGAGTTACTGTATGGGCAAGCCTCTTTCCCTTCCTTCTCTCCACCCACACATTGTGCTTCACATACAGTTAATACTAACATTAAGAAACTTAAGAACAACCAGTACATATTCCAGGCCTCATGCTCATGCTTGTTTAATACATCTTTTTATATTTAAACCTCAAAGGATGAGATAGGATGCATGTTGTAACAGATCCTTCCTGAGCACATTCTCACATCTTTGGTAGATGATCGCTGCACTTACAACACTGCATCTTAGTCTAAACAAGCCATCAATGAACTGACTACGTGTAAGATTTTCTAGATTACTGGAAACAGTTACATCAGCACTGACCACAGTACAAAGGAACTTCTTTATTTTATGTTTTAATCACTTTAAATAATCAGCAGCATCAATGCACTATTTGCCTTTGATTACCAGAGATGATAGAAAACACACCCTTTTTATCTTGCAACATCAAACCCAAGGACTGGAGGAACATTTAGTGAATGATCAGTACACTCTGAATTAGAAGTGAGAATATCACAGTAAGTATTACCTAGATGTTAACAGCACCAGAGACTGACAATACTGAAACGCAGGGACACGGTCAACAGCTGGCACAAACCAAGCGTAATGCTAATATGCAGCAACCCAGTCAAAATGAGGTGGGAATGGCAAAGTTTGCTGTCTTTTAGACTCTTTGATGTCTCGTCATCTTGAGTTCAAACAACTTCTGCCATCTCCGACATGCTCCCCAACAGTTTTCAACAATGGGGAAAATAATATTTTTGGCTTATTTAATTTATAATTTATGAAAGCAAGATGATGTAATGCACCTAAACCTCCTTGTGGGGTCACCCCCCTAAATAACCACCTAGCTGCTATGCTCCACAGACAGGGACTTTGCTAAAGCATGGGAGGAAACCATCAAAGCTCAGAATTTAATTTATCAACAGTCTCAGGTTTAACACACGTCCAAGGGATGCTGCTGCTTCTTCCCGATGCAAAGGATAAAATAACGACCGTGCTGAAATGCACTAGCTCCAGCCCCAAAATATTCCCAGGGCCTTGGAAGAGTTTGGCACATGCTAGTTATCACACACTGAAGTCCCCAGTTTAAGTCCAAGTAGACCAGTGATAAACTCTGGGGAACGGATACAAATTTCCCATGCAAGTATGTCACACAGGTCTGAAAAAAATATCTACAAGTCAATCCTTCTACAGGTTAAATAAGGATAAACTCTGAAGATATCCAAACAAATAGAGTAGTTAAATTTTAATTTTAATGGGCTTTTTTTAACCTCAACTTAAGTGTCTCTTTCAGCCAGAAAAGCAAATAATACAACACAAACAATGCCATAAAGACCAGGTTTCAATTTTAACTCAGCTTAGCTACACTGAGTTTGGGGATCCTTTTTAACTTGAGCCAACAATTCACATAAATGAAGTCAAATACAAGGATACAATACAAAATCACACGTAACGATATCACTGAGCAAGCAATACTAGTATGAACAAATTAATATTTGAACTTTATTTTAAAGCAGCTATTCACTTCAAAACACTACAATGATTCTCCCGCCAAAAGCACATGACAACCTTTGGCAAGGAACACAGTAGAGCTTAATCTAGAAACAAGAGTCAAAAACATTTAACTTGGAAAACAAAGACTCAAAAATATCAGTACTGGCCACGAGATTGTTCTGTATGTCCAAGCTACCCTTAAAGTAATTCTCAGAACAGTAAACCTTTTATAATTTATCTAGTAACTTAGAAAATAACTAAAGCTCTGAATTAAAAATTCCTTTCACCCAATGCTTAATCCAACTATCTCCCTGGCTACGTATTGGTTTGACTGTCACAGCATTTTCTCACCTGTGAAGCAAGACAGTCATCATTGACAAGACTGTGCATTGTGTGGCTTCTATCAAAAATAGTTTAATTATGAAATAAGCTCAAGATGTTGGAGGATAGGTCAGTGTTCAAAGATAACAGCAGCCAACTTCGTTCCAAGCCGTTTCTGGCCCTCCCTAGTAACACTAGTTTTCAGAATATTTTTGAAGAAAAACAAAACCCCAAACTCATAGATCATGACCATGCCTACAGGCACCACGTAGGGAATTCTGTGGACAGCACATTCTCAGTATGAAATGTACAGCTGACATAAACAGGCTTTCTTTTAAAATGATGGCCTCCGACATCTAACAAAAAATGTAGCCCTGCACTGGAGGGAATTTATTTCTGCATTCATTGAAGAAGAGATGGAGGAGAAACAGTAAAAATTAAATGACAATTGACTATCCAAACCTTTCTTCGTTTTTAAAAAATCCCACCTTTTTCCATGCCTAAAGCTATGCAAGTGCTCTCACATGATTAACGCACCCTTGAAAGAGCAATTCCAAATAAGACAATTTTTAAATAATCAAGAAACACCACTTTTAACAAAGGCTACTGAATTTAAAAAGAAACAGAAACAGCATTGCTCAGATTACTGACTATTGCAATCTAATCACAAAAGAACCTGCAAGTCCCATGGGGTACCTGCTGCTACCTTCAAGCTAGAAGAAGCTTGAATGGTCTCTAGGTACCGGCCTCACTTTCCCCCCCGTCCACACAGAGCTTTGCTGCGTTCAGGTATCAAGCTCCAGAAATCCAATCGCGAAGTGCAAGTCTGAAGACGGAGCCATTCCAGGCATCCCAGCAGCAGCCAACCCACCAAGGTCTGTCAGACAGACCTACTGCAGGTCAGAGCCTGGTTAGGCTCCAGGGCATGGTCCTCTTTCTGGATATCCTCATTCTTCTGATGAGACAGCGTCAACACAGACAATCTTCTCTCTCAAAAGCCCTCTGCAAGATCTTCTTTGGGAATTGTTAACATAGAAAGTGACAACCCAGTCTAACAGAAGCCAAGCGCACACCAGACTTTGGCAATAGGCTAAAACGAGGCAGTGTTAGAATGAGCTTTTGGAAATGCACATATTTAAATCAAGAAAGCAGACTCAACTGAAGAGTCTGCCGTACAGCTCTGAACGAATTAGTCTGCAATCAGCCCAAAGATGATGGATTTCATACATTGCCGCACTTCGCGCTGCACACCAAAGCGTACTTGTCACTTCCGGCCCTGACAAATCCTCAAAGATAAAGTTGCTAAGTCACCCGCGCTCCGCAGTGCAACACAATAAAACTTGTCACCTGACACCAGTCAAGAGCAGGATTAGCCAGTGATGTTCAACCCAAAGATAGACAGAATAAGCAGCAAGAAGCAAAAAACTAAACAAAATACTGTTCGGCATTGGTCCAAGTTCAAGTGACTTCAGTACGAACAGATTTAGGTCAAAACTGAGCACCCATGTTTAGCTTAGGTACTTCAGTTCTTACTAAGGAAAAAAAACTTTTGCTATGGACAAAACACAATAAATTGTGTTAACTATCTGCATTTCAATCACTACACACATCAGGAGCTGCACTGCATTGGCCTCTGACATGAAGATGACCCTTCTTTAAGAAAGAAAAACAGACACACACACACCCCAAACATAAATGTATATATACACGCATATCTAAATAGGCTAGTACCTGGCACTACTCCATTTTTAGTCCAAAAGGAACCAAAGGAAAGAAAGAAGTGAGCTCTACCCAATACTCCTGATGGACAGGCCCAGTCTTTAATAGCCAAAAACATAGCCATCAGGCTTTAAACAAACATTGCCAGCCAAATTGCAACTGCATTTCTTAGCTTGAAGTTGTGGGACCCCACAAGCCCTGCTCTCAAAACATAAGCCACATTTTTCTTGCTCTTCTCTTTGATAAATTTTTCCATGCTGAACTTTCCATCCATTTTCATGCTGCCACCGAGGCTACCAGGGCACACTCTTTTCTTTCAGCTTTGCTTTAAAATTAAATCTCTTCAGGGCAAGGATTTTGCCTTGCTAGGTCGCGGATGGTACCCATTATATTGTCAGCTTTCTACACACACAAAAAAAACCCTCAAACCCCAATTTTATAACTATAAAATGTAAAGGACTGTGGACTGCCAAGCGGTGCGAGCAGCTGAGGCTGGGCATTTCCTGACATCATGCCTGACATCATCTTAAAGCTGGATTCAGATAGCACCCACCACTTCAAATCGTTTTACCCTGGAGAGAGCACAGGTCAAGAACACAGCTGTCTTCAAGCAACAGTAGCTTGAACAGTGTAAGAAAATAACTTTCCCAAAGTAAAGGACAACAGTTGATTGTTCCTTGTACGTAAACTCTGGATTCAGCCCTTTCGGAGTGGCACACCCTGGTATCAGTATATTTGTAGGATATGGTCTACCAACCCTGTTAGTGACACACACGCTTTTTCAAAGCAAAAAAGCAAGTAAGCAAAACACCCCAACCAACCCTCACAAACAACCTGAGCTCAAGTTAAGTGAAAGAAGTCTGAGGACATAAATTACTCTTCCAGGCAGTGTGTGATGCATTAACATCTCATCCTCCGGCACAACCGTACATCAGCTAATAGAGTTCTCAATCGCCTAAACTGCAAGTTAAAAAGACAGCTTTAAGCCATCCCTGACGGCTGCGTGCGCTGCAGAGAGCCACAGGGATTCACTAGCTTGTACACAATCCCCGAAAGAGAGGTGTGGGCGAGGGAGCTATCTGGTCTGGCAAGTTTCAGTCCACAGCACATGTTTATTTTCAAACACTTAAGGCCAACAACAGTAACTTCCAGAATAAATAGCAAATATTTAGCTACACATAGCAACCCTACATTGAGTTTTGACTTCAAAAAATTGGTAAGCTGTTAGACAGATGGCCTTAAGCATTGTCATCATCACAGAAAATTACTTAATACCTTAAGAGCCCAGGACAACACACGTAGCCCCTATCTCCATTAGCCTGGAGTTGTGTACGGTGTAACTACAGCTCAGAAAGCCTACACTAAATTGGCTGCGTCCATCTCAACAGCATCTTGCCAGCATGGAGCCCTTCGCTGCCAGAGTCAGGAGCCCAGGTTCGCTTCCTGGGTGGCGTCAGGAGGGCAGGCACCCCCGCTCCTCTCCACCACCCATCTTGCCTTGGCCTTAAGCCAGGATTTACAAAGTCCAGCAACATCTCCATCAAACTTCTACCCTGGGAAAGCCACTAAAACGAAAAGACGTCTAGATTTCCTACATGAGGATATTCTATTAAGAAGAGTGCGTTTATCCTCCCTAACCAAGGGAGGAAATGGAAGCAAATATCAAGGCCGCTCTGTGTTATCATTATTCAAGCCGGGATTTACCATGCCTGGAAGCACTCTGAAAGCCTCAAATTTGCACCAAAATGACATTGCCCCGGCACAAAAAAAATCGAGTAATGGACGTCAGTGTGGCAGTAGTGAGCAGCCAAGCAGGCTGAAGAGAGAAGAGAGCACGACTTACAGAACTTAAAGGCATCCCTCTCTCCACCCTTCTCTTCTTGTCCAAGAAGAATTACGGTAATGGGACAGTTTGGCATTTAATGTGATGTTGCTAATCACTTCAAACAATTATTTTTAAAAATTAACATCTCAGAAAAACATGCTCTGCTGTTTTCCTCGATTGCTGTCACTATGCCTCAAATGTGTGGGTAAAACAGTTCCTCATAGGAAAATTCTCTAGCTGGCCGAATTAAGAAAAGCCAACTCAAAGTAACCATCACGCTGAGTCCTGAGACATGGCATCGAGTTCCACTGTGAAAATTATTTTCCTTCCCCACAAAAAAGGACAGTGACCTATACACAGGAGAGGTGCAATTGTAAAGGAAAATGAGACGAAAATAGCTTGCTCAATTTTTCTTGGTACATGGAAAATCCATTACAGAAGTTTATACAGCAACAATGAAGCCGGACAAGTTCATGAGCTGCTGCTTGTGGAGTCACAGGACAGATGTCCCAGCACTCAGAAATTCCTACACTGCACAAATGTGAGTCATAAAGATAACCACAATTTGGTCAAACCAAAAATCAGAAGTTCTGGTTCTTTCAAGAAGCAAAATACTCGATTAGTACTTCACTAGGGGAAGGTTGTGCTTCTACACAATAAAAAAATAAATCTCACAACTCTGAAAAGTTCCTTGCAAAAAGGTGGCACTGCTGTATTACACCCAAGCCCCAAAGCCTGTTGAACAGGAAGCCTGGTGTTTCCAAGCTGGATGAGGTGACATTTGCAAAGACAAACGGAAGTGCAGGGAGCGCAGGGCGCTCCGAGCCCCACAGCGCCAGTACCAACTTCCCCAGCAGCACCCACCAGGGCCCGGGCAAGGCACCGGGCTGCCAAAGTTTATCATCCCCGTGACGCAGGGCAGGTCCGGCCTCCCCTCAGCCCCGGCAGGGACACTGAGGCACGGGACGGTCATCCAAGGACATCCAGAGTCAGCAGCAAGACACCGAGGCATATTAGCTACCAAGAAAACCAGAGTTCCATTACCAAGGCCACTCATAAAACTTCCGCTTGCTGTTAAGAGTACGTACGTATCTGGCATTGCTCTGTCAGCAGCACCAAATAACCTAACAGCAAGTTGATATCCGTCTCCCTGACAGGCTGCTTTAGTTACAGAAACAACATTAAAAATGTAGCATCCTTTGAGATACGCTGCACAAGCCAGGCCAGTTTCAGACACAAGCATCAAGAGTAACTCTTCGGGGCGGTTTTTTCCCCCCCGGAGAAGCTCTTTCGCAACGTGGAGATACCTTATCAGGGACCACTTCTGTCACCGAAGGCAAAGGCAGCACTGCGAGAATATCAGTTATGGCTCAAGCACTGACGGGCTGTAGCCGACACCAACCCCGCGCCTGCAGCGGGGACCGGCCAGCGCTCTCTCCAGGACGCTTTCCCCCTGGAGCAGCCCGCACTCTTAAGTCCTAAACACAAAGAAATAAAAATGATTTGCTGCCACAGCAACTTCCTCGGCTGCCTCTGCAGCCAAGCGGGGCTCTGCCAGGGCAGCCTCCAGCTCCCCAGCCCCGGCGCTCCGGCAGCAGCGGCCACCTACCGCCCGCCCGGCGGGGGCGAAGGCGGGCAATACCGCTCTTTGTTGAAAGCCCACTCGCCCAGAAATTCGGGCTCCCCTTGGCAAAGGTCCGGCTCGCCTGGAACCCTCGCTGGGGAGAGTTTAGGATTTCAGATCGCTCTCACCAGCCGAGCCCGGGTCTGCCTTCTGCTGCCGGAAAAAGCACCAAGTAACCGCTGTAAAATACCAGCTTGTGGCAATCGTTAGGCAAGAGGTCTTGCTTTCACCAGCGCAAAGTCAAATAAACTCAGTTTATAAGAAACGTAAATCTTTAGCTATCTAACATCTAGAAATAATCCTCTCTTACAGCTCAGGAAACTAATTTCTGTTGTGAACCATTTCTCTGTAAGCCAGAAGACGTTTCAGAAGTGTATTTCTTTAAACACCAGCTTAAAACCCAGCACCGTTTAATAAGAAAAACACAACTCGGCTCGACACGGAGTGCCAGAAGACACAGAATTCCCACGCACCCACCCGTGGCAGACTTACCATAAAACCCCTCCAAAGCAGCTCCGCCGATCCGCTACGCGGCCAGAGGGAGGATCCGGAGGGAGCGACGCGAATCACAAGTAAACAAACCCAAAAAAAAAAAAAAGAACAACCCCCCCCAAAAGCAGCCGGCCGCCGCCGTGACTTGCGGGAGCGACCCCTGCACGGGGTGCTCTCTCCCCGGCAGGGAGACCCAGCCCAGCCGCCGACTTCCAGCGGCCGCGCCGTGGCCAGCCGCTGCCCCGGGGAGGCGGAGGGGGGCGCGGGGGGCAGCCT
>VZSF01001401.1:102075-261195 GCA_013398295.1 Chionis minor
AGCGCCCCCGGGCCGCCCCGCCAGCCCCCGCCGCCCCCGCGCGGCGCTGCCCGCCGGCACCGGCAAACTTTCCTCAAAGGGCAGCGCGGGGCGCCGCCGCCCGCCCGCGTCCCTCCCGCTCCAGCCGTCCCTCCCCCGCGGGAGAGGTGCCTGCGGAGCCCCCCTTCCCCCGGGAAAGGCCACCGCGGCAGCCAGCCTGCCCGCTTGCCTCGCTGAAGAGGGAGCAAGAGGGAAGTGCCCGAAATCCCGCTGGCGGGTTCCCGCTGGCACCCCCTGGGCTGCAGGGGAGAGCCGGAGCCGGGATTCCACATGGGCAATACAAAGTGTGTACAGTCTTTGGGGGGGTGGTGCGTTAGGTGACCTCTCTAGCCCATATACGCGCAGGTTAATTACAATTACACTCTAATTACACTTCTGGATGCCAAAACCAAGCACACTTCCAGGCAAGCTTCAGGTCATCCGCAAGGCTACAGGCAAGGCAAGCCCTGTCAAACCAGCGCAGGCGACAGAACAGGCAAAGGGCGAGCGCTTCCATCACTGCTCATTAACATCAGTAAATACCAGCCTCAAAAATCCCTGTTTTCTGATCCTAATAATCTCTGGCTCTGAACTCTGCCACCACCGGCACAGGTTTACACGGATGTTGTGTTCTCCCACTCACTTGGGCCAGAGCTCGAGACAAGTCAGGTGCTGCTGCTCCTCACGCTCTCTAGGCACTTCCCACCCAAAAACTACATTCACCTCTCTCAGGGACTTCAAAGCAGCGTATAAAGGTGACACAAAATAACTGTCTCTTCCCGGACAAGACAACAAAAACCTACAAAGGTGAAGAACTTACATTAGGAAGTGTTTTTCCTCAAATTCTGCTGTTCTTTGTGCTTTATACTTCTGGGGATGGAAAGGGCGAGATTTTCCCTCCTGCTCTTTCGTGGTGATAGTTATTTCTACATTATTTTTATTTCTTTTACTAAAATCTTCAGACAGGCGTTTAGCAAAGAACTGCGCCAGAGAAGATAAATACCCACTCTTAGACCGTAAAAAAATGGAGAGGAAATTCTGCAAATTCTTTGAGAGTGTTCAGTCAAGAAATCCTCAGTCCAAGCTGCAGTAAAACCGGCCGTGTGTTTCACACGGGCCATGTGGGCAGGAAAAGCGTCAGCTAATGGCAGCGCCTCTTCTGTGGGGACCTAGAGGTGCCTCCAGGGCTCAGACACTCCAGAACCCTGCCGAAATATTTTAGGAAAGAGCACCACACTCAAGTTCTTCTCCAGGCCCTGCATACACACGTGTCCCCCCAGCCTTTGGGATAACTGGCAGAAGTATGGTAAATAGAAAACAAAGGACGAATGGGAATTTTCTATATGCTCTGCAGTTCTTTAAGCCTAGAAAAGGCCGCCTTTCTACTGTTTCCCCATTCCCTCAGGCGGTTTTTGTCTGGTTTATATATACACACATGGAAGTCTTGAAATGAGTAGTTGTCTGTGCTCTTCACTAGCAGACAAGTTACTGAATTTAAACCCTCATCTTTGATGTGAGCACCATCTAGTATCTGTTCCACTGCACTTTTGTGGGAGAGGAGCCCTAGAATGGGCAACATTTGAACAGAGTAAGTGAGGCAAGCCTGTGCCTTGAAGGATGCTTTGCTTTCTGATCCTCAGTTTTTAACTGACTTGTTTCACTTACACGCTTTCCCAAAGCAGCAGTGTCTCCTAACACTTTTTTTGGCAGTAAGCAGTATGTTTTCCACTGTAAGATGGGATGTGGTCCATCGTGCCTGTGCCAAGCTTGATGCAAAAAGCAAACTTGGAAAGACCTTCTACATGGTTTGTAAGACTAATTCTACAAAAGAAGATTAAAGAAATCACATTAGAAGTCAACTTTTGCATCTTTTCAGCCAGCTTTAGACACATAGGTCTGAAAATTGAACAATGCAGAGATCAGTCAGGCAGCACAGAGTTTTGGGAACCCACTTCATGTGCAAATGTGAAAACACTTGAGGCTGTAGAAAGCGTCATTTTGATTAATGAGGGCTAGAACATGCTATTTGTATATAGATGAGAATGTATATACACCTCTCCACAGGGTTTATTAAAAGAATAGGAAACAATCACATTTTAAAATATTAACATGATCTTAAAACACACTTTGAGCATGATATAGATACAGCCGGTTCTTTTGAGCTGATCTCATACAGTAGCTGGGGAGGCGAGGAAGAGGCGCACGTTTGTATAACATTACGAACCTTTCAGGATAAACTCTGTGACACAAAATCAACAAAATGAACCACTGGGTGCAGTTCTGGAGCTGCACACCACTGCAGAACCCAGGCTGGATCATAAGCATTGTACATGACTCAGATTCCCCAGGTCTTCCACTGGTTTGATTTACCTCACAAAATAAAACTCACAGTCAGAATGGAAATCTTGAGAATAATATACATTTCTCTACGTGACTGGGAAACACCACCATTAGGTGGTGGAGGGCAGGTGGGAAATCGTCTGCCTCTCCGATCTGCTTGGAATTGCTGGGAAGGCAGTTGAGAGTGAAAGCTGCCCACTGCTTCTCGTGAAAGAGTCAGTGCAGTAAAAAAAAAAAAGATGAGGAAGAAGAAAGTTGATTTAGATCGAGAGAGACAGCAATAATCTGCTTTCTACTTGTGTCACACATGAGAATCATAGTTTGAGATTGTATCTTGGCATCTGAGCTTGGCAAACAGACCGAAAAGAATTAACTGCCCAAATTTGTTCTTCCCGTACAGAATCACCTTCAAGGTCAGCTCCACGCTTACCGCACGGTGAACTTTCATCCACCCTCAACTCTGCTCAAAAGTAATTCGGAAACATTTCCTACACACATGCAATAAGTACTGCGCCCTGACCCTACAATCTAAGTAATAAATGAATTACTATTGGTTTATCTGCTCGGTTTCTGGGTGTTGTTATAGTTGGGGTGTCGATGTCGACTCTGTTTTTTAGCCCCAAGCAGAGGTGCTCTGCTGACAGTCCAGGCTGCCTGCCCCGCAGCCGCCCGGGCAGAGCTGCCTTGCACCATAGGCAGAAGGAGCTCGCAACAAAAGACCATTTAGGCACTGCTTCTCTGTCCCGTGTGTGTATCTACATCCCTGGAATTCTTCCTGTTTGGACACAGGCCTGAAGACAGGTCTGAGTTTTGGGCAAGCTCCCGATAAGGGCAGAAGGGAGAGCCGAGCCACAGAGAAAAGGTTATCGGCAGAATGGACGGTATGGAGGAAGCCCACCTTGAAGTCCACAAGACAGCACAAATACACAACTGAGATTTATGGACCGTAAAGAACTATGTTTCACTGCATCGTATTTTCCATTTAATGTGCTTAAGCAGCCCGTGTTACTTCTAACAGCCCTCTTGAGTACAGCAATACTGCAATCATCATTCTTACAGAGGAACCAAAGTTGAGAATTATGAAGAAAATCTTTGTTTTCATGCATTTTAGATCTCCACACGAAAAGACATGACCTCAGCTATAGTTGTCTAAAGTTCACAAAATTCCCACACAAGATGTTTGTATCTTAAGAGTACTCCAGTCCCAAAGCTCTGCTTCCAGGAATGCTGGACATTTGTATCAAAGGATCCGGAGGAACACGGCAGCATACACCTTCCTCTAACCATTCAAAGCACCACCTGGTGACAGAGCTTCTCTACGCAGGTGTTTTCACTCTGACCTGGCCACCTACTTGTAACAGGGAATTCAGAGTTTACCACTGCTACTTGGAGTCTACCAAAACTATGAACCGGGAAGCTAGGATACGTGCATCTCTTCATGAACTGACAAATCACTGCCGAGACTGAGATCTGCTCCCATACGCCACTGGGCAGAAGTTAGAATTTACCTTCTTAGAGTACATCTCCCTGCAACCACAATGAGGAAAACCCACAGAGATTAGGAAATCAGCACTTACATAAATGTTTCATTAGTTCAAAGATTCTAAAGAGAGAATAAAGATTGTGCATGCCTCATTTGAGAAATAAGGATGACATTCAGAAATACTTAACACTGAAAAAGTAGCTTATTTTAAAATGTCAAAAGTCCACCTATCCAAAAGCAGAGCTACCCACACTCTCAGATATATTTCCAAAGATTAATATATACTTCCTATCTGTCATGGTTTGAAGAAGCCACAACAATTTACTGTTGCTTAGACAATTATTCTCTTACCCCATGACCCCTCCCCACCTGGGAAAGGTGGTGGGGAACAAGGAAACCCAAGGGTTGAAATATAAACAGATTTAATAGAATAAGACTGGCTAATTAACAGTAATAACACTAAAGAACCAATATTGATCCCGATACCAATATAAAATATACAAGGATTATACTCAGCTCATTCTATCCGTAGGAAGCCGTGCACTCCCAGTAGTGGAGTTGGACACTGGAAGTGCTATGGGTTCGGGAGGAAGGGAAGGGCACAGGGGTCCAGCAGCGGGGCAAGAACTTCTCCTGATCACCACCACCAAGGGAGAGAGAGAGCTCCTCAGCAAACTTTTGAATTTATATTGAATGTGCCGTTCATGGTATGAAATAATCCTGTTGGCCAGCTTGGGGCAAGAGCCCTGGTCTCGCTCCTCCTCACCCCTGCACCTGGTGAGCTCAGAAACACTGAGACCTCGAAACCCACATACTATAAAGTAAATATTTTCACAAATTCAGACAACAGAGTCTTCTAAAAATGCAGTCTTCCCTAGCATTAGAAGAGACTTTACTGAGAAGTAAAATTACTGAAAGATAATTAATCCTGTGTCGCTCAAACCAGGACAATATCCTATGACATAGTCTAAGTCTTTTCCCCAAACACATCAGGTAAGGAAAAAAAATACTCAGACTATACACACACAGTACTCTCAGGTAAGAAGAAAGCAGCTCAAGTCCCCTTTCATTTTGCTCGTGTATTATCTTCATCAGAGCTCACAATTTCAAAGACTGTCTGAAGTAACTGCCTGCTCTGCGGAGCTGGTACTCAAGTCTTTCCTTCATACAAAACTTTGTTGGACATAGACAGCCATAAGTTTCCACCAGCACAGAAAGAAGACAGTCCAAGGTTTTTAGGGAAGGTTTTTTCCTTAAACACTGTGATGACTACTTGGCCTGTGCCACCAGTAAACAAGGTAGGGACATCTCAGAGGAAGCAACAGAATGAATTGATAAACAATGGCGATAGTTATTCCAGTACTGAAAACAAACCCAAACTCGTTCTACTTAGTTTGGGTTCTGCACAACCTAAAGGGCAAATTCCAGTGGTTAAATTCCAACACAGAAACCTCTGTCTGGGAACAATCTCCGAGGAGGTAGTTCTTGTTTGGAAAGCCTAGAAAGCCTGTACCTCCACTGGCTGCTGCAGTCCAGTACAAAGAGGCATTTTCTTAGAACTTGCTTTGAAACTACATTAGAGCCTTTCAAATCATTACAATGCCACAAAGCCCATCAGAACCTGACTGGCAGGTAGTTCACATCACAAGACTCTGGCATTGTGGTCTCCACTTTGAAATCTAATAAGGTACTAGCTTTAATTTTCAAGCGGTATTGCTACATAGCACTTCCTGGAGTACATGATAGCAATCAAATGCAACTATTGCAAGGTCCATTTCAGGAGAGAAATCACACACAGAATTTTCAGTTGGAAGAGATGGATATGGAGTCTGGGATGAGAGTTGTCACAAGAATACCTCAAACCAAGTCAGTATACAAGACTGCTGATGCTGCAGGACATAATGTTCTTTTTTTGCAAAAAGACAGTGATACTGATGAGTTTGGGGTGCAAGTGGATCCTCATTAGCTCACTCAAGTCTCCTCAGTGCATCAATATCACTTTAGCTTGATTTAGACCAAATTGTGACTGATCCAACCCCCTGGATCATTAGGTTTTGTGTATTAGGATTAGAATACACATTAGGAATGTGTATTCATGCTGTTACATCAGCTACTACACATGTGGAGGATTAGATATTATCGATGCTTTTGATAATATTGGTACTTCTCCATGGAGCCAGTCAAGTGAGACAATAGGTCTTTATGGCCTCCCATGGGAAAAGTTTTGGATTTGTAGTTAGCAATAAGTGACTGCAATGATCTTGCTCTCCTACCTTTTTCTTTTAATGTGAATATGACATCCCAAAATAATGACTTGTGGAAAGCCACAAGACACATACTTTATCTCACAGACAACTTGAGCATGCAAAACCATAGCACATCAGCTGTTCTTTCAAGCCCAGTCATGAGGAGCCAATGTGAGTAGGTCTGTCACCCAGATCCCCACGACATATTTCTGGAAATATAAGCAATAATCTATCTCTCGTACATGGTGTGCAGAAATTTTTTAACTGAAACAGACTGGTTTTTGCTTCAGAACTGCTTTCCTAAACTACTTAGTGGATAATTTCCATGAGATTTCAGACGTAACTATCAGACAAATGAAGAGGTAGGTCCGAAAAAGATGTTCTCTTTGAAAAGGCAGAACTGACCCTGCCATTCTGCCTTGCTTCTGGAAGAAAAATCCTGCATTTTCCAAAACTTGTGGAAACTGTATCAAAGATGGATTTATTCACATCCTCCCTATAAAAATACACTACTGCTGTTACCCAGCATATTCCAGACATTCACCTTTGTTTATATATATCTATATACATATAAAAAATTCCGGGAATATTAGCTATATGTAAGACTTTTACTGTTTGATAATCTTACCTTCTAAGTTAAAAAAAAAGTCTGGTGCTAATTACAACTTCTAAAAAGATAAAAAAACCCCTATTTAGTTGTCAGAAAAACAAACATGCCTAAAAAGCAACATGCCTCAGAAAGCTAAAAAAAAATTTACATTAATAAATTTTTCATGATGTTAAAATAACAACCAACCAGCAAAACAACCAAACAAAAAAACCCCACAACTTTGTTTTCCCAGCCCTGAAATACTTACTCAAAGATACCACTTAAGCCTGATTAATATCTGTGAGGACTCTTTTTTGCCCAGACTGATTACCAACATCTGAAACTCTGTATGAAACTCTCAGGATGCGTCACATTTTTCTGTTCCCTGATTTGAAGGGTAGAGGGGAGGGGAGAGAGCGCCTCAAAGGTTTTCAGTTATTGCCATTGCAAATCTCTGGGAATACTCTAGCAACTGTAAAGTCTTCTTGAAAGCATTTTGTTTCCGTAAAATTAAACTGCTAAGTATTCCAGGTATCAAATATGGCCTGCGTGAATTCAGAATATACAAAAAAGCCTGTGTTAGCTGCTTAGCTGCAATAATCGAGACAACAGGATTTAAGAGATATTCTACTAATTCTACCATATTTCTGGGGTTTAATCTTCAACTTCTGCAGTGCTTGTTTCCTCAGCAAACCTAATAAGTAGTTGCAATTTATTCAGCTTGCCCTCCCCCCCTTCAAGATTTACAATGATACATATATTCAGCAATTTTCCCCAGGAGATCTTTTTGTTTCTTCAACTTGAAAACATCCATTCACATCAAAAGCAAAGTCAGTACAGTTTATTGTCCATTAGACAATTTGAATATGATTCTTCTACTAAAGGCTGCGACTGCAGGCAGCCATCTGGGGTCTGGACACACAAAAGGCTGTTCGTCAGGGTGTGCGCACAAAAGCACCATGGGGATATGGAAGCGTGCACCACACAAAGACACCCGATTGTCCTTGGTTTTCTGGGGTTTTTTTTTTGAGGGTGCCATAGGCATCTAATCAGAGAATTAAGCATGAGGGAGGCAGCCCTCGGATGGCAGACGTCAGCTCCAGCAAGGACAGATGGCGAACAAAGGTGAAAAGCACACAATACGCGTGGGCCAGCTTACAAAAGAACACAGTTCCGCTCCTCAATTAAAATGTGCTACAACTCTTGTGACAACCTACGCTGTGAAGGGAAAATGTCTCATTTTCTTTCTTATGGGATTGTCACACCTACAGGGCCACTTTCCAGCGACTTGCAGCACGTACAGACTCTCTGCAAAGATTTTCTCTGAAGTATTACCTACCCTACCTGGGACAATGCACAGGGCCCACAAGAGAGACACAGTCCCCGTAAAGGAAAACAACGTTGATTGCAATCGAGGTACTAGTCTGGCATGATTGTTTGTCAAGGGTAATGCATCTCGCTGCCTGTCTTTTAGACTAGAAACACAAGGAGACAAAGAAAACAACCTCATCACTTAACTCACCCCCCAAAATACACCTGAAAACCATTATTCACTTACTTTCCAATCTGCTATGATTGATTTAAAAATAGGATTCATAAAGTAACAAGTTGCCCTCCAACAGAGCTTTTTTCTTCTGGTAATGTATATGCAGTTTACATGATGTCAGATGGCGTACGTTCCACTGCTAACTAAACTCTGAAAGATGAAGTGCACTTCTAGCCCATGTTGTACTCCAAAATTTCTGAAAACAGAGGATAAATAGTTTTACATCATATTTAAACAGCAAGGATATAGTGACTTTCCAGACAACAAGGCCCAAATACTAAATAAAGAGCAGGATGCCAGCAGGAAGACTGAAAAATCTAAGAGATCATAGGTCAATACAAACGAGCATTAGTCTCCTGATACGACACAATCCTCGCTGAATTTGTAAAATACTTTAACTACTGCAGTTGCTGTTGTGTAGGGGAGAATAGTAAGTCCTTCCCTTTTCCTTTTGTAGTATTTTCCCTCTTAAAAAATGGAATGAGGCACTTGCTATAAGGGTGTGCACAAAACAGTCTTCTAATTTCAAAAAAATTACCACGGTCTGTCTTTCTTCCTATTCCTATATAGAGAGGAATATATGAAAGTCATGAAAGACTTTTCTTGTTTCACGGAACATTGCCCAGGCGTGGACATGTTCAGCATCTTTGGGAAGGCTGTCAGTTGTTCACTTTAGACTCTCTGAAAATTGATCCACGAGCAAATAGTGGCTCTTTGTGGATTAGCCCATCTGCCTTCCAGATGGGGGTAAAGGTAGTATCGTAGTAACAGCTGCTCCAACAAGTACAGCAGGTCACAGCAGAATAAGGGTGAGGAGAGCCAAGAGAGCTTCAAGAAGCATCTGAATTTTGAATGAGATCAAGATGAGCAAATGTAGAAATGTGTCACTGCCATATCAGCACAGAGAAGACACAACCCAAGTTGGAAGATGTGAAAAAATAAATCAGGCAAGACTGTGTTAATTTCTTTAGGGAAAGAAGGAAAAGTTATTCAGGAATAATAGAGTCCACTTTGTTATCTGCAATTTTGGTGTAAATGCCCCTAAACATTGACAGCCAGTATTTCTTTTCTATCACTATCACAGCAGAGCTCAAGCCATCAAAAATGAAAGTGAAGTGTGTGTGCAGTTGGAGATGTGCTTTGTTTTTCCACCTCTGGAGTTATACATGAAGTCATAAATCAAATGGTCCTGTTCATATTGATGTAGCTAAGAGCTAGGCAGAATTTCCATTTTACCAACCTATTTTTCTTAGGAGTTAACAGTACTGTATGTTTCGTCTCTAAGGTGAGTCTGCTTCCCAAATTTTAGCCCGCATTTAGCTTGAGACAAACTCCAACATGCTACAAATACCATCCTACAAGCTAGTTAACAGCCTGAGTTTCCCTGAATTTACTGGGAAGAAAGGACACTTAGTGGAAACTGTGGAGAGCAAGACAGGAAAAATTAACATTTTTCTGTGCTAGAATTTAAACAAGGACTTAATAAACTCTAAGTTTCTTCTTTTGGCTTTTTTCCCCCAGTTAACTGGATCAACATATTGTCTGCAACTTTCCTACCTACAAGCTATTCACCTCTAACTGATTTCTTCCTAGATGCCAGGATGCAAACATTTTAACAGAACTCCTTGTTTGGAAGAAGTGCTGTCACGCACCTCGCTTGGTGACGCCAGGAAGCGCAGCCAGTACGTGAAATTGGATATGCCAAGAACTGCTTTCCTTTGAAAGAGTAACTGCTTTATTTCCAAAATAATAATTGTGTGGCATTATGCATTTCATAATGCTGAACTGCATGCATTTCAGCTGTTTTCACTTTTTTAGAGAAAGCTTCTATCTTTCTTTTTCTTTCTTTCCCCTTATCAGAAACCTATCAAAAGACATCTTTAATGGAAACAAATGAGTCATTGCTTAGCTCTATTAACAAACTATATCCTCAGGGTATACTCCAAAATATATTTTATAATATCTTATGCATTCTATATACGTTATGAGATGCAACATCTAACATTTGCAGACTGTTCTGTCAAGAAAAATGGATATGTTTGAACAGTAACTTCTTCCCAATTGTGTCATATGACAGAAGAACGTTTTGGCCAAGAGAGAAAAAGAAAATGTAACAGCAATCTCGTGTTGTTCAGTGCCTGAGTTCAGAAAGTTAGCTGATAATAATAGCATATTCAAGCAGTCAGACATGCCGGTAGTTTGCCAGAACAATAAAACCTGTCTTGAAGACATGCAGAATACTAAAACTCATCAGAATTGCCTTCCAAAAAAGCAAAGTCACTCACTCTGCAACATATTTGGGGATAACTGATACTACTTACAGGCTCCCTTTCTGTTTTATTACAAGCCTAAGTACCACCATTTAGAAAAAAGCTCAGCACCAAAAATGCTAATACACTCCCAAAGTTTCATTGCTGAGTTTTGGTCTAAACAGGGCAAGTTCCAATTGAGGGCCACAGCTGGTGCTGGCTCACCTGGCTCTGCCCTGACCTGCCAGCGCCCGACGCAGCCCTCTCAGCCGCTGAGGCCACGTTCATCTCTTACCCTGGCTACCCACCATATCCTGTACTTCCAAAACAAAACGGCAGATCTTTCAAAGCACGCGTGTGTCTCACTGATGATACTTGAATATACATATACGCACAGACATATAAAACTACAGTTTCCTGGTTTAAGTCCAATTTCTAGGACATTTTTGCCAGAACAACATTTTCTTACCCCTTCTGTACAGTCACTTGCGTTCCTTGCAAATGAAAGACCCAGTCTATTTCAGATACACAAAAAAACCAGAACTGAATGTTTGATGAGAGGAGACATGGGACCTAAAATGTTTCGTATGAAACACATGTGGAAAAACTATCCTCTTTGTTCAGAAAAACGCAAGGAAAGATTGCCATCTTGTTACCTCTCCTTGTTTTCACACAGTAGATAAAACACCATCAGCATGACCCAAATTAAAATTATATATCCGGTATGTTAGTGGAGATCATATGCTTAACTACTTTTGCCATAGATTTTTCACATGAAGCAAGCATTAAAGACAACTATTTCAATTGTGGGTTAGGGAACTAAGGTTTGGCATTAAACTCTCTGGAAGGTGGGTTCAAATGGATTTTGTTCCCTCTCATATCCTGCAGCAATCAGTCCAATCCCAAAACACACAATTAAAGGATTTCTGTGACTTCTAGATTTCAGATGAGGCTCAGAGGTCTACTACATAGGTACTTATCACAAAATCAGCTTGTGTTTCAGTATGGCTTGAGATCGAATCTTATAATGCATATATATATGTGCTTATATATGACTTACCAATGCTAATATGACTTGCCAATCAATATCTAAAGGACGGGTGTCAAGAGGATGCGCCCAGACTCCTTTCAGTGGTGCCCAGTGACAGGACAAGAGGCAACAGGCACAAACTGGAACATATGGAAAACCTTTACCTTGAGGGTGACAGAGCTGCCCAGAGAGGCTGTGGAGTCTCCTTCTCTGGAGATACTCAAATCCCACCTGGATGCATTCCCATCCAACCTGCTGTAGGTGTACCTGCTTTGGCAGAGGGGTTGGACTAGATGATCTCCAAAGGTCTCTTCCAACCCCTACTATTCTGTGATTCTGTCAGATAATCACGTGCAGCAGCGTAACATCAGACTTCAGAGACAGTTTGACGGATTGTCCTAGCAGCACATCCTCAATATTTTTCGTACTGGCTGGGCATGAGCTCCCTGGAACACCCAGGTCCCTCCAGCAGGAGCAGGCACAACTGGACACTTGCCTCCAGTGAGCTTCAGTAAGTCAGTGCAGCTCCTCCCTTCCACTTGCCCAAAGAGCAAAGCAGGAGGGAAACCCAACCCTGTCATCCTCATACAAGTACCTCCTTGGGTGGCTGGTACTTTAGAGCACCTGGTGAGGCAGGTTAGAGGAGCATGAAACCACATTCACCACCCAGCTATTCCTAGACGGGGAACAATCTTATATGGATTCCTTTCCCTATGCTGTGCAGGAGCAAAGCAAAGCAAAGCTTGAGCATACAGTCACAGGAGGCAACAGTGGAGGGTGTGGAAGACTTCACTGTGGTCCATTGGTTTTAGAACTTCCGTGTTCCCTGTTAAAACCTGACAAACAGAGCTGGGGTGGGATATTCAATCCTTTCCTCCAGAAACAATCCAGGAAAACGGGCCTCTCTCCACCAAATATTTTGGAGTGGGATGCTGAAGTGAACCCTGACCACGGAGCATCAGCCATCTCTGGGGCAGTCATCCATGGAAGTCCCCAACAACAGAGCTGGGGATGAGAACAGGCTGCTCAAGAAGCCCTGTAATTGCACGCTAGCAAAATTGTAAGTCAGCAGCTCTGTCATTAAACTGTAACGATATTACCACGATGCAGAAAGCTTCATTCACAGATGGAGTTAAATACTATGTTGCCAAACTGTGTTCATGTTGGCAAATAAATGAGTTCTAGTTCAAATTAAACTTCCCTTAATCGTAACGCAATATTACCACATGGTTAATTAGAGGCTTTTTTTAATTAAAAAAAAAAGTTATTTAATGGACAAGATAGTAGGCTTTTAGAAGTTATCTATATGCAGCTAGCTATTTATTATATAGCTCTGATCTCCCATCCATATAAATTGCTGCTGCAGTTGCTACACACTTCAAAAAGCTTTTAACTCAAGTTCTTTAGATCAACACAAAGAAATCAACTTTGACAAGATCCTTCACAATTTTCTTAGGTTAAAAAAGTCCCATATACAAGATGCATAAAGCTTTTTTCTTTTTTCTTTTCTTTTTTTTTTTTTTAAACAAACATAAATCACACTTTGTCAAAAACGGATTCAAAATCTAGAAGATGAAAGGAGAAGGATGCTACAGAAAAACTCAAAACAACAAAAAAGCATGTTCCATAAAGGAGGGGCTCACCAAAGAACATTTATTTAAAGCAAACACTATAATTGTAACTATATTGTTCAACTGGTGAGCTCAGAATCATCTTTCACTTCAGCGAACTCCTAAAGCACTAACTCATTTTCTTCCAAAGAGTACGCTTCTGGATTTGGGGTTTTGCAGGGGGGGTTGGATTTTCATGCTTTGAGCTTTTAAGGAGCAGGTGTTTGTTTTATTATTTAAATAACTGCTTGTTTGCTTTTGAAACATTTGAAATCTTGCTATTGAGACATGTGAATGTGTTTCTCTGGACCGATATAGGTAATTACACTTGACTTTGCATAAGGAACTTCTGAGAAGGTTCTCAGTTTTTTCATGAAAGTGGATCCAGATAATTGAAAAAAATTAAATACAATTCAACCAGCATTTTAAAATGTTGGTTCAATTATATATATTTACAGATTTTCACGGCAGCAAAAAAGTTTGTTCGCTACTCAAAAGAAGTATCGATATTTCTCCTCATTAAAAAGAAAATATCCTAAGAACAAAAACTGACACCCTCAAAATACTCCAGCTATGAAAAAGCCCAATTCAAATCTACAGACAGAACAGAAATGTTTTTGATTCCTTAGTAAAAGATAATCTCTTTATGAAATTACTACAATGAAGATGCTAAATGTATCTATTAAAAATTGAATTAAATAATTTTAAGATCCCATTTATTATTAAGATCTGATTTAATTATATAACATTGAGACCATGACACATGTAGCTCAAAACGCTGATGGGACATAATTAAAAAACAAGAAGCGTAGGACCCATTATAACAATTTGAGCCATAAGAAATAGTAAAAAATAGCCAAACCATATACATAACAAAATCTCAACCATCATCTAGCCAAATAAGGCATCAACTTTATTTTCACTACATCATAGCAAAATGCAGGCTCTAGAAAATTGCTATCTGGAGGAGGGAAGACTGATTAATAACATTCATTCATGCTGCTGACAACTGAACTTGTAATTCGAAGCAGTGTCACTTTAAGAATACGGAAATTTTAAAAAAAAAATTAAATAATATATCAAGATTTGGTCCAAGTACCTGAAATATGTTATGAATCTGACTATAACTCAAATGTATTCTTGGGGCCCCTTAAGTCACTTCAAATTAAATGGTGGACTTTTAAACCTTAGTAGAACTTCAAGTAGCTACATTTTGTACTATCTTGTCATAAAGCTGTAGCTCTGGAAAGATGCTTGCAGAAGACGAGCTGATATTGAAATACTATTATTGTTCATTTCTTAAAGAGCATAGGGATTAACACCTGTTAATTGTATCACTAAGCAGCACTAAAACAATGACAGGATTAACTAATCTTCAAGACGATGTACCAAAGTCTTAATGTAAAACTGCAGCAGAATTACAGTTGGCAAATCCCGAAGAGCAGGTTTAATAGTTGTGTGGTTCAGGCTGGGCTCTCTCCTCTTCCATTCCCCGTGCCAGCCAGCCCCAGCGCAGCTCCGGCGCCAGCCAAGCGCCTCCGCAAGGGCAGCCAGGGAGGGCAGAGAGGAAGATGAAACCTTCAGGGACTGTGAGTGACCTACACGGTCTC
Source organism: Chionis minor (assembly GCA_013398295.1). Lineage (NCBI taxonomy): Eukaryota > Metazoa > Chordata > Aves > Charadriiformes > Chionidae > Chionis > Chionis minor. The sequence goes on from VZSF01001401.1 coordinate 116,797, forward strand.
CCAGCCTACGAACTATGAAACTAATGGAAAGTAATTTAGCTAAGGCTGAACATTGCTCCTCCACACTTTTAAGGACAAACCCCTTTTTAAGGACTAGTTCCAAGGGCAACGGACAACAAAGACATTTCCAGAAGTGTGTTCTCATTACTGCTGTGCTTCCAGCCAGCCAGGAAAGTCACTGGCTGACCTTGAGCCAACAGAGAGGAGAAAGTCTTGTAAGGGAAAAACCATCTTAGCAAAACAATCCAGAGGAAGCTCTCCCCGTTTCCTTTACAGTCTGTCCCTCCAGGCCTCTTCTGCAAAAGTAAAGTTCTGCCCTAAATAAGGAAATTGTCCTGAAATTGGTTAAATGAGCAATTAGGTTCTCTCTAGAAAGTAGTTCTCAATGTACAAGTTAACTACAATTCTTTAACAGCAATTCACCACACAGGCTTTCTTACAGCAGAGCAAAAAAGAACTTACTAAAACTATTAAGTGCCACAGTGAACCTACCCTGAAATAAGATTAATTTTAGTAATATGAAAGAAAACCTTCTTTTTAGATTAGTATCTGTTACTTTATGCATTATTTCTTATTTATCAAAAAATGATATTTACATGAATTTTCACACATTTATCACACAACCATACATCCATCGGTAGAGCATTTAATCTGGATGTGTGGTTGTGTGATAAATGTGTGAAAATTCATGTAAATATCATTTTTTCTCAAGTTTCTCCTGTGAAATTTTCAAGTGTTGGTGAAAGTTTTCAGAACTATTACTGTCCGGCCAGGTATTTTTAAAACTATTTCCTTAATTACACCCGGACTTGTTTCATAAGTAGGCTCACTTTGAAACGAGTGGCTATGAATATGAGGAACATTTGTTTGCACAAGTATTGTTCTTTAAAGATTATTTAATGAAAGCTCTGCTATGCAGAAAACAGAAGTTAATCATAACTCACTGCACATGGGGAAACCGACAGCCATTGAATAAACAGAATCTACATTAAAGCACGTCATTGAGATTAAAATCTTGCAGGGAGCAACCTTTCCACATTAACAGGTTTTCAGATTGTCCTGATTCAGAGGCGTTAACGAGTATGTTTACAAAATGAGATCATCAAAAGCTCTGAAAGTCTGAAGAAGCATAACTGCCCAGCTGTGGTTGAAAGTCAAAGCCCACAATGTTTGAGCGCGGTCAAAATCCGGGACAGTCAGCACTCCCGTCCTTTCCCCAAGTGCCCGCTCGCCCATGGAAGACAGCACGTGATAGGCAGCGGTGGGAATGTACAGTGTGTGGCGTGATCTGTATGTCCCTCCATAGCCATAGACACCCACTAGACACAAAGTGGGACAGTCCCAGTGCTTGCTTCAGCCCTTGAACCTCCTCTCCTCACAACACCATACGGAGACACTCATGGGGTCATCTCCTATGTGGACATGGGCAGAGTCCTCTAGAGAGCAATTAGTTATATCACCTGCTGGGGGTACCTATGTCTTACTTTTAACTATATAGGAATCCTCCGAGCATCCATTAGGAGGCTAAACAGCAGCTCTGTACAACAGCATGAATACGCTGTAATTTCACCCTCAACCTATGGAACACTCGTTTCTCCAAAGAAATCAGGAAGTGGCCCAAAATGCACCAACTGCTTTGCAGATACTAAGGAAGTGAAATCCATAAGCCAGAGAGCTTTTTGCTTTAGCAACCCTTAATGCTTTTCACAGACACCGATTAAACTCAAATACTCAAAAATAGAACTGTTTCCTGAGAGGCTGAAAAGACTGAAGTCACTACATGAAAGCTTTCAAGTACTTACATAGTCTCCCAAAATATGGTAAAATCATCCTGCTACTGTATTACATGACATTGCACAACTGAGAAAAACATGTCAAATGGCGGTAATCCACACTTAACTATTTGGGAAGTTCTTGTCCGAATTGCTTCCAGTTTGAGATTATTTATACATGATCAGGAATTTGATTTCCTTTTTACGTCTTCCTAGTTAAAAAAAAAGTTACATTTTTTATTTTCAAACCATGGCTACAGCAGCCACAAAGCTGTCGCATTATATTTTTAAATTAACCACTAATAAGAACAGAAACTTGTTAATCAAAAGATCATTATGATGGTCATGAAATACCTTGAAGTTTCAAAAAAGCAAGCAAAAAGAAAACAAACTACATGAACATGGTGCTCTTTAGCTAACATTTTTGTATTTCATTCTTGTAAAAATGTCCAAATATAAATATATAAAGCAGCCAAGAAAGAGATATTGGTCTCTAGCATAACTTGGTGGTAAGTGGACATCTATGGTAAATACTCTTGTTTACAAACATGTTTTCCCCGATTTTCTGCATTTGTTTCACCCCATTTGCACTACCAGCTGAACAAATACCTTATTTGCATCAAAGTAAATGACACAACTCTGTCCCGGTTCTTTACACAGATGATGATCTTTATCACCTCTTATCACTTCACCATTAATTCTTAAAACTGCAAATTAGACTGCAGCAATCATTGTACTGTCAAGATAACAAATGGCAACGTCTGCCCTTATCTTCGCGCACGGGATCAGTGGAAGGACTAGCCATCTGCCCACCTCTTCAAACAATAAAGTATACGGAGACATATTATTCTTCACCACAAGTAATTCAGCATTAAAAAAAAAAGTTTTGATCTCATTTTTGAAAAGTTCAGAACCGCATCTTACTATAGTCAAGGATTCTTTCAATAGCAAAAACTATTTCAATTATGCAGTAACATGGAACCTGGAGAAAAGCCAAAATTTGGAGAAAGTAGGTTTTAAAGGATTCGATTCCTCCCCTCCCCCGTTTGTTATTGTTGGGCTTCTTGGGGGTTTTTTGGGTTGTTTTTTGGGGTTTTTTTTTTGTTTTTTGTTTTTTTGGGGGGGGAGGGGGAGTGTGTTAATGAAGTAACATTACTGCCAAAAATACAACAAAAAGTTTTTGCTTATCCACTACCACTGGGGGGGAGGGGAGGGCAGGCAGGGATGGATGGGACACTGCCTGGCCTACAGTTTAACAGACTTTGCCAAAATTATGCCCCCGGTTATTTCCGATTCCTCTTTCAGCAAGTCAGATTAATACAATCATGCAACACGTATTGTATTTGAATCCCTTACTCCTAAGTGTATAGTTATGGCATATCACCTCTGCAGAAGAGCTGTAGCTCTGTTGGGCGTTTGGTTCATATGTTACCATTCCACTTGTGACAACGGGACATCCTTTTAAATTCCTTTAACTGTTCACTACACTTAGAAAAACAGATAGCTAATGTTAATGATAAGACTCTACCGCATAAGCAGTACTCTCTACTATGGTTTTATCTGGGAGACAAGGTGGGGGGTAAAACTTCTGAAACAAGTTTAGGAATTTGCATCCAAAATCTGCTTAATTTGACACAGCATCTCAAATCTGGGTTTCTTTTTTTTTTTTTTTTTTAACTACAAAAAGAGTTTTCATACTTATTTATTTTAGGAGGAGCACTCAATTTACTTAGAACAAAGACATCTGTGTTGCTGTGCTTCTAAAACAAAGCTTGACTTATAAAATGTGATTAAAATTTCTAAGTGCTAAGCTACCCTTTGACTTTAAACTCTTTCGTGCTTTTTTTAAGATATTCTGTCACAAAGACTAGATTGTTACAACGTTTTCTTTTGAAACCCTCTTATGTGGAAAGCACCATGGAGATCGTTTTTCAGAGAGATGACAAGAAGTGAAATTGTAAAAGAAAGACGGGGCTTTAACAAAAAAAGCAAAACATATCAAAATGATTGGGTTTGGAGGTTTTGGGAGGTTTCTGTAGGTTTTCTTTCATTTTGGTTTTGTATCAGCTCAATGAAAATGGAAGTCGGTCTCAGCAAGTCTACAGTTTCATCTCAAATCCACTTCAACTGTAGTAATCACACAGATATCTACATCTAGACCAGTTTAAGACCATGCAGTATTATTTGGGGGCAGACCATTATCAAGCTTCACGTGCATGGTGAAGGCCAAATCCCAAACACTTGAGCAGCAGTGTGAACTAAAATGCACACAAACAGGATTATCATCTCAGAAAAAAAAACTAAAAACCCCCCTGTAATTCTGAAGTGGCCTCCAAATATTCCCAATTGTAATTGCCTGGAAGTGATACTGTTCTGCCACAGTATTTGTAGTGCAACGCTGAAGAAATTCAGAGTTATCAGGTTTGGGTTTGGCTTTTCCCTCTCCCCCGGCTCCTCTCCTTTCTGTCTTTGCATGTGAAAGACTTTCTATGCTGGAGAAAGCTTCAGTGCCTGAATGCAGGTACTTATGGTACAGGTCAAAATAAGACCACGTACATAGGTTAGTCCTTTTTGACTAACAAGATCACAGAAGCAATTATTAATTCTCACATTTAGGCTTTCACTTTCCCTGGAAGACAAGACTGAGGACAATCAATATAATTTTAAACCAGAAAATAAGTTTGCCATGTATTGCTCAGGCTAGTCCTGTTCTACAATGGTCGTTTCTGCTTTTATACTTGAGTATATTCCATCCATACAGATTTCCCACCTCGTATCCACACAGTGCCAGGCAATGTTTCCTGCCTCCTCCACTCATTGTTGGAAATCAGTTTTTGTATCAGTAAATTGCTGTAATCAAAGATCCCCCTATACATCCCAGGAATGCTATATAACTGGGAAAAAACCAACCCCCCAAAACCCCACTAAATGTTTTGCATGCTGCTGTCCCTTCTCCTGGATTCTGTCTCACTTACCCCAAATCCTACTCTCTTGATGGCTGTGTAAATCGACCATATTCCAGCACTGGCTTTGCAGAAAGCATCTCGGATGTGTGAAGCTGCTAAGTTTTTTCCGTCCCATACAGTACAAAATACGTCAGCGAGAAAGTATAGCAGTGCAAGTTTTAACTCATATGCTCTAGACAGATTTGACCTTGGTAAAATATTTGCAGTCAGCTGTGCTCAGCATCCTCTGTTCCCCCTCTTCCCATCCTAAAACCGAAATAAACATACCAACGTACTCCTACCAAAACCGTCCTACGTGTCAGAGCAGCCCAATTCGAGTACCTTACTGCTGTTCTGTTCAAGCCTGGATTTTCGTCTGCAAAAATACTCTAAGAATGGGAAAATTCTCCCATCAACTTATCTCAGAATCAGCAAGCCCCACTTCTCCCCTTCCCCTTCTTCTGAGGGAGGTGGTTCGATACAAGCCCCACCCTGGCAGCCAGACAATAAAGCTGCAAATAACTTATTCTGATCAAAGCCCCATCTGCTTGGCAGCAGCGATTCAACTGCACTTGTGGTTTTTGTATGGCTGCAGCTTCTGAATTGAATGATCCTTTCATTTAGATGGAAGTTTAAACAAAATATGGTAATTAACATCAACCACTGTGGCTTTCATGGCTACTGTCTACAAAGACATCTCTAATAAAAGGACTTTTCTGCTTTCCCATCTAATTACACAACACGGTTGAACAATACAATTTACATTTAAATCAGGCAGCTCTTTTTCTTTAAGTCAGTTAACAGACTTCCTGCCTTATACTACCTACCGGATGGCAGAGTCTACCATTAAAAAGAAGAATCCCACCTCAAAACCACCTCACTGAATTCCTTTTGGCTGAACTTGGTAGCATTTAGCACTAATCTTGCGAGTATAAAACTATCTACCTACCTTTTGAAAGGAAAGCGGGATTCAGCTTTATACCACAGTAGGGTGAAAAAAAAAATCAGACATTATGTAGCATTGCAGTTTTATGACATAATAAAAGATGCCAGTGTGCAATGATGAATGTTTTTAATGAGACATCCACAATGCTGTAGTCAATAAAAATCTTTATAGGCACCGTCCTCAGCGATATATAAATGAGATGAAAATTAGTTTATTTTAACCACTACCAGTTTTTGTTTAGGTACTAGAATCCCTCATTACAATAAAATCAATAGTGGAAAATTCAATCTTACAAAAAAAAAAAAAAGAGTATTTTTGGTAAATGACACTTTCCAGACACACAATGGCATCCTGGGCGGGACATACCTGACCTTAGCGGGAAGCCAGTGTGGGCCCGACCAGCACTTGGGTTGAATAGGAAATCCCTGGGGGTAACAGCAGGTGCTGTAGAAAAAAGCCAGTGGCTCAGTGTCAAACACTTAGTAAACATTAGCCCACAAAAACTGATTGAATGGAAAGACTTAATCTGGCCCCATCATTGCTGATGAGCTGACAGGCAGGAATAAAATACTGTTTTAAAGCCTCTGGCTGGGGCAGGGATTTGGACACCTGAATTCCCTTAGGCTGCTCTGACAACTCCAATCTAAAGATTTATCCTAAAGACTTTTCTTACCACCTTCTATCTGCCAAGTGAAACAAAAAGGGCAGGCAGACGAAATATATCTGAGGGAGCTACATATTTTAGTAGTATGAGTTATAATTTGAGGGAACAGTTTTACTGTGTATATAATAAGTCTGACATGTTTGTGAAAGTCATTTTTAGAAATGTAATTGGAAGGGAAAGCTCCAGACGGGTAAGCGGCATCCTCCATTAGTTCCAAAACAATGAGAGTAACACAAGGCACCAAAAGAGGAAAGCTTTCTATTTAAATAATATCATCTACGGTATGCTCCCCAAATAGCTAAATCCCGAACAGATTGGGAACTGGAATACAGACAGACAGCATTCCTCACTTACATCCTGTTAGAGAGCTGAACAGTAAAACAGAGCAAGTTAAAATAGAAACTCTGTGTTAAATCCAACTCGACAGCCCCAGCTTTTAATAACCGTTCCAAGGAAGCGGTCTCCCACCCAAACACCTTGGGCAGCCCAACTTGGAAGCCCCTCTTACAGCAGAACAGCTACTCTCAGCAGGCAATTATTTCCTCCTCTTCTCAGCCTGAGCTCTTATTGCCCCCACCCCGTCCCGAGAGCAGGAGGCTCCTTCTCCAGCTTTGTTACCCAGGAAGATGGTGTGTGGACTTTTCTCACCATGTACCAATAATAAGCAACTCATGTACCAATCCACCTAACCTAGAAATAAAACACACTGAAACACAAGAAGGGGAAAAGGGAAAAAGGGGGAAAAAAGAGGGGGAAGCGGGGGAAGCATATTGGCAGTTTTGGAGAGAAGTGGCAAAAAGAACAGGAACTGAAAAGGCTACTTGTCAGGAAACTGCTTGAGAGACATTCAGCTGTCCCCTAAGCAAGGACAGCTTACAGCAGTCTTAAAACCCGCAGCAGACAAAAATAGGAATTCTCACCATAAATTACTGCCGTCTTCAGAATTATTTTGCCTGTGCATTCTTGATAATATATCAAGGTACATTTAGAAATAGTCAATACAAGATTCATGAATGATTAATAAGCTTCCATATTATGTGATACTGATGGTTATCTCCACGTTAGGGGAAAACATTTTACGCAAGATAGAATATGACATCCAATACTCATAAGGCTCTGAAACAGCAGAGGCTTTTCAATTCCCCTTTAAACATCTGTGAGAATTCTGCAATTTCTTTGTGTCTATTTCCCTCACTTAAAAATGCTCTTACATGGCACCTTTGTGTTTGACAGGAAGAAGCTAGAAGTTTGTGTCTGGGTATAGTTTCCAAAGGTATCTTACAAAGTTATCATCTCGTTTACCTTGTGATGCAAATATACCTTTGAATTAAAAAAAAAAAAACAAATCCAAAACAACCAACATTAAAAATAAATCTTCTAAGGCTGTATTTCTTAGCAGGAATGCTGCCAAATATTGTGCCTTTAATTGTTACAAGTAGAAAACTGTATTAACTTGAAAACTGTGTGTCATGTGCACATTACCGATAAATGACCTTCTGCACAGAGGAAAGTATTTGCTAGTTGTGCAGCTACTGTTATGCCAGGATACACCACAGGGGATTTCATTAAGATACAGCAATTTTGTTTGGAATTTAACTTGAACCTTTCAGCAAAGAGTATTTGCTAAATGGAAAATATCACTTCTAAGCAAAACTGAAATATTCCCCAAAAAAGAAGAACAGTGCTGTGGCTACAGCCACACAGGCTCAGAGCTCCGGCACAAGATTTCCGGAACCAAGCGAGCGTGCCAGCTGCTTAGCAACATCTCAGTTATCAGCTCTCAGTCTTTGCATCATCAGGAAAAAGAGTTTTTGATCTTTAGGAAAGGAGATTCTCAGGAAATCAAGTTTCTGCTGACAAGCAGCCAGGACGGATTTGTACCCACAATAGGCATACATACGTATTCCAAGATTCTTTCGAACAGAGGAAGCGTTACTTTACAATTAATTACTATTTTTGAAATGGTTTTCCTCCACCTTACATCAAGGTAACATCCTATCTGGTGCCAATCTCCTACTGACAGACCAATTATACCAGCCATTAATGCACTCCCACCTACAACCATCTTTTCTCACCTGACACAGAGTAAGCAACTCATGTACCAATCCACCTAACCTAGAAATAAACCACGATGAAACACAAGCACGCAAAGGAAAAGGGAAAGGATCCGATCACCTCCCATCTGTGAGGTGATTCAATAGAAATGATAGGCAACAGCTCTCAAGGGAAAGGACTGGACCTGCTCAGACCTGGATGAGAATTGCCCGCTTTTTGTATTTATATAGATTATTCCATCCCTGCCTCCCGTTTGTTTCTCTCGTTGTATTTCATCTCAGAAAGTTAGACCAGATGACCTGCAGAAGTTCGTTCCAACATAAATTATTCCAGGATTTCATGAACTTTTGTACTGCAGGTTCTCTGCGGAAAAAGCACTTTGTGCAGAGACCAAACCAAAAAAAAATTTTTGATTTCACACTACAAAAATAATAATTCTGGGTATGGCTATGAATATGTAGAATTATTAGTGGAAATGTTAACAGTTCTCTCGCTATGTAGATACACAGATGAAAAGCCAGCTGTCACTTTCCATGCAGAAAAGCCCTCTCAGACTCAGTTTGCCTTTGTTTGCAGTAACATTCATATGGTTACAGTCCACCAGGCCTCCTCTGCTTGTTCTAACAACTGTATTAAGACTGGCAGGCCAAAATGGATTAGCACAGGTAGCAGGAGTAGGCAACGTTTCAATTTGATCAAGGGATAATAAATTTGTTTCTCGTAAAATGTCATTAAAAGACCTTACAGGAAGATCTATTATCTATCCTAAAACATAAACATGGCATTCAAAGCTCCACCCAACTCCAGCCAATACCATTACCATCTACAGCAGTCATCTGAAAGTGTGTTACTGTGTGGTCTTCTCACCTTTGAAAGGTCTGCTCAACATTGGCAGAAAGATATTCCAGCAGTGAATTTAAAGGATTACTACAGTTTTTCCGCAACTGAAGTCACTTGCCTTTGGCCTGATGCCTTACCACAGAGCACAGGCACAGAATAATCCTTCAGAAAAGCCCTGCCTGTCACGTCTTATTATTTAAATATTGAAAGGCAGATAAGTATCCCACTTAAAAGAGACAGGGCTTAATCTGTAAACACTTCAAAGGGGTCTCTAATGACTTGGCTTTAACTCATCTTTCCTCTTTTTAACTGCGGCTTTGATGTTCTCCCTAATCTTCATCTAACCCTCCGCTCAGGAACACATAATCACACAAGAGTTTTTGAGAATATAACATGTACACCTCACATAGCTAATAAAAGTCACAAGTAGGTTAGACCTGGCAATCTCATTTACTTGAGAAGTAGAAGTAGATGAGGCCTCCGCGAGTCACACTTACTGCTGACAGATACTCCTCATACACGCGAGTGATACCGTATCAACACCCAAAGAGGAGAAAACAAAAGAAGTTTCATGGTATTTGGCCGCACCGGGTGACGGGTAGGTGACCTGCAGGCCAGGGAAGCATTTGCACACCCTATTGACAAAAGTTTTGCCTTCACCATCGTGACTCTGAACTTGTCGCAGGCAGGTATTTGTGTTTCCTCAAGAATCTATCCATGTTATTCTACTGAGAGACTGTAAATCAATAGTATATGCAAATTATGAGCATTTCTAGCAGACTAAAAGTTTTGGATTTTGTAATGCAAAGCAAGCCCAGAGTAAGCTAATTTCCATAACATCAAGACAGACATAGAAAGAGGATTACTTTTACTCCAAAGGTATTTCTTATAACCTGATGCTACTGCAGGTCTATGTGGAATGGAAAATGAGCGACTGTTTGTTACTCTCCAGAGAAGCTACTTGCCAGTGTAAATACATTTCATAAATGTTATTTCTGGATCATGTATTACATATCCGCACTATAAAAAAAAATGGCACAGCGACGCTAAGACTGGAAGACTAAATGCTAATAAGTAGTAGCACTAACTGTTAACTACGGACCACTAAGACTCTGTATAACAGGATAATATTCTGAAACATTACCATGATGTTTCACCTTAAGGAAATAAATTTGTAAGCAAGCGTGAGTTTGAGAGATGGAAGGTTCAATGGCTGCTCTGTCCGAACAGATGTCCACAGAGCACAGCAAAAGACTGGCTCACCAGCCGAGTTCCTGCTTTGCCTGCGGTAGTGATCTTCCAGTGACTCACACGTGTTAGTTAACATCTGTGCGAGTGCTGACAATCCTGATTTCTCAAATGTTTAGAAAGCGTAGGACTCTTTGCAGAGGCATTAACTAGTTTCTTTTTTTCTGCCACTTAGTCTTGAGCAATTTTTTTTCAGTCCTCACAAATGTAAACATTTTCACAGTTTGCATGCAAACTCCGCTACTAGTTACAGCCCAGATAAGAGCTTGAAACCTAGACTAGCTACGCAAGAGAAGATACCAAGCCAAGGGTATCTTACTGCTGCTTAGTTCAGAAAGGCAAATGTGGGATTTAGCTCTATGACAGCTCAGGCAGTAAAACAAATAGCGTGCCAGCTCTGCACAGCATAATCAGAGTACGATTAAAAGCAGCAACACAGCCACCTACACACTGAAAACATGCCGTCAGTAAAGTGCTCCATATCAACCAATCTCCACTGTAGGATGGAAAAGTCTAAAAATAGTTGCAAAGCAGTGAGGCATCCAAGTCAGTGGACGTAATCCTTTTTCTCATTTGATGTCTCCTGTATAACCAATAAAGGCCTATGTTGAGTCCCATTAGCGTGTAATGCTGGTGTTTTCCTACCATCTCCAGCGCGTGGATTAGAATGCCTCCGCTAATTTAAGAGACTTTATCTAAGCACTAAAACGAGGTCACTTTTTTATTCCCCAGGAATTCAGATGGCTTTTGAGAGTGGTGGCAATAAGTTGGCAAAAATCTTAAACAAAAAAACCAACCCAGTATTTAAATAATATTTTCCTATCTAAAACGTGAACGAAAGAAACTCCTCTGCTTCCTGTAAGAGGCAAAAACCATTGGTCATGTGTCCTGTCTGCTATACAAAAAAATAAATCTATTGATTAAAAGTAGCGTACAAAATACAGACTAATACTTACTGAGGCTCCATCAAGCTGTACAAACGTATCTTATAAAGTTATTTTGTTTTCCTTCCGCCTCCAAATGCCTGTGTATGCAGCAGAAACTCTGCATATGGAGCACTGTGTTAGAGCACCAACTGCCCCACTCTTTGCTGACAGGGCGGGTAAAATTTGTGCCATAGCAACGCATAAGACTCCCTTGCTACTTCTAAATAAAAAAAAAAAAAAAAAAATCACCAAAAAGAATTGTGTGACAAGATTTCTGCATTTTTGCTTGTATAGTTTACTTCTGCAGTTTAAAAATAACCTACAATTCCAGAGTAGTTCAGACTATAAGTGAAGGAAAATAATACATAGGAAAAATTATTGCATCATTACCTTTTCTCTAATAATTTCTGTCTCTAATTTTGCATAGGCTATGTGAACTGCAGTTATTTCAAAGAGATGCAAGTTATATAAAGGTCCCCAGAATATACATTAAAATATACCTTGATTCTGACAGTTTGAGATGTTAATTTCTGTTTCTGCTCTCACTTCACCATATGACTCTTCCTAAACTATCACTTAAGAGCATCAAACTAAAGACAACCCTATACAGATGAAACATATTGTGGAACACAATCCCAAATTTGCTATAAAATGAATAGCAAATTTTCACAACAAAGGAGTCAAATGATTTGCCAACCAGAAATTATTTGGTGAAATAACCTATGAATAACAAATAAACAAAACCCAAACCAAACCAAGTTCTCCACAATCTGCTTGAGAACAATGGGTAAAATAAAGATAAAAAAACCCCAACCCACAGCTCATTCACTAATTCACAACTACTAATTTATTCACCAAGTTACAATGGCATTTTACTCATAAGAGCAAATACTGGTGGTTCCCATCACACAGATTTCAAATATAGTATTCCAAGCATATGGCTGTAGGAGTTTGTATAATTTGCTTGTTTACTTCTACTTGCTTGTTGGTTTTAAATTTGGACCAATTCCTGCTACCCAGGCAGAGAAGTACAACTAGATAAGGGGTTTTGAGTTGTGTATTTGCAGTCTATGCTAATAACAGTACATGTATTTATGGCATCTACTAATTGGCATAAGCCTCAAAATAAACATTAGAAGTTATGCATACTCTGTATTACACCATTATACCATATTTCTTTGAATTGCAGGTTGCTGTAAAATCTAAGACAGACAGAAAAATAGGGGGAAAAAACCCCAATCAATCAATTTTGGAAATGAGTTAGTGCCTCGACGGGCAGTTAATAAGACTGTCTAAGCACACAGCTACACTGGTGGCAAAACCTTCCTATGTGAGAAAAAGTTCTTCAGTAGGGCAGCAGGGTTGGTTACCTGCAGTGACAGTGGTGGCAGCAGCTCCGTGTGTTGGAGGAGCAGCACCTCCAGCCAGCTCACAGGGTCATCATGAGCCTGGGCAGCTCCAGCTCTGCACCACACTCCTCCAGGGCTGGAATTCAGCGAGTCCGGGAGTGCATCCTGCTTCTCCATCTCCTTGGAGGGTCACTCTAAGCTAGAGTCAGGAGATGCTGCTGACATAGTGTCAATGGCACAGAAATGGCCTGACAGACGTGAGCAGTTTTGACGGGTGAAACTGCTCAAACAGTATCTTTAACAGTGCAGGAATCATGGAAAGAAAGAACATGCAGCTACATGGGAATGCTAACAGTAACTCCTCTCACTTTTCACATATTAAGAAATACAAATTAGGACTTTTCAGGCAATAGTATCTCTGGCTGCTCCCAGGCTAAGAAAAAGTTTGAATATTTGCTTACTTCCTTGCTTATTCTTTAAACACAAGAAAATTCAGAATGGTGGTGAGTAATTTGAATTGCAAGGTCCTGCTATAAAATTAGGAACTGGTTTAAGGTAGTTATTTCGGACAAAAGAAGAAGAGAGAGCCAAGGGGAAACTGGGTTCAACTGAGATTAAGTAAAATGTGATTGGATTTTTTAAATATTCATTTTGTATCTTAATAATAAAAGAAGAGATACTATACTACTTTGTGGACTCTGAACCATGACACAGACAGAACTTTAGATTGCAAACCTCAGAGAACTTAATTTCTACATGTTTGACTACCTATGAATATCTACTAACTTTGGGTAAGAAAATACTTCTTTTTAATTATAACTTAAGACTCTGCTTGGAGATCTTCAATTTGTCCATTTTACATATCACTGAACATGACTGTGGATATCAGAGCCACCTTGTGCAAGTTCTGAAGGTGAAAAAACCACAAAGGGAAGAGAAACAGTTCTGTCAGCATGAGGGTACAATCAATAGCATCCCGGATTAGACAATCAGTGCCACAGGGTATCATTCACAATTTAAAAAAAACCCCAAAACAAACAAACAAACATTTTAAATTGAATTCTTAAATAATTTAAAGATATCTACTTCATATAAAAAAAGAGGCCATTAAGGAAATGATTTACAAGAGACCCACAACTTCCATCACCTTCAGCTGAACTTAGCTGAACTGAGCCTAAACTTTCAACATTTGTATAAACAAATTAAAAAGTCCATACCATAGCATTAAAACAAAGATTTATAAGATTACTTTTGAAATATATTTAAATAAATAAATGATGTCAGGTAACTATACACCCACAATTTCTAGCTCCAATGTGAGCTGGTTTTAAAAAAAAAAAAAGAAAAAAGGGGAAAAAAAAGGCCGTTGGCACAATTGCTGCTGACTGGAGTTAATTTGTTTTTCCCTTCCATTGCATTTTTCATACACCAGCATTACCTGAGTAATTCTATACAAATGAAATTCCAGTGGGACTCAAGTGCATAGATATTTACAAAATCCTTCCTTTCTGTTAATATTAGTTAAGGCTAAAGCATCATCCTCTTGTATTGCTACTTTCACTGAAATGCAAGAAAGACATTAGACACTAAATTGAATTCAAAAGACAAGCAGACCATCAATCACACTCGTGGTTAATTTTGAGTTTTCTTATTTTTTTCAGTAGAAAACCCTAGAGGGTTGTATGCTATCAAAACTTAATAAAAAACAATATAATAAAAATAGAGTAGGTTTAATGCATTTCTTCAAAACTATCCTATAGGATGTAACACGATTCTGTTGCATGAATGTATTTTCTTCAGAAAAGTTTAACTTCTAGGAGAAAACAACACTTCTAAATTAATGAGACATGCCTACTAAATGCTAACTCCATTATAATGATTTCATTCAAAACCCCAACTTCTGTAGGACTTTTCTGAAAGAACCCTGCGTAAGAATTAGTTTCTTATGGCATAACTGATGGTCTGACACACAATCAATCAAGCCACGAAGATAAAGGAATTCAGAAAGAAACTGTGAACACGTATACCACTTAAGTCCAAACACTGGGAATATAAATTTTGTATTGAAGGACATACACATTAGTAGTATTAATATTTCAAACATTATTTAATGTTGTGGTACTTCCTGTTAACACTTATTGAAAAAAATTACAGTAACATCATATGTTTACCATAAAATTTATTCTCAAGTCCTCTCAGAAAGCAACAAACCCAGTCAGTGTTCGCACTAACTGTTCATAGTTATACACCTCTTTTACACGCATAAAGAAGTGCATGTGGCCATTACCAATTTTAGAGTCCCTTTAAATGCACTGTCAATGAGTTGCAGATTGTACAGCCACCTGCAATTACACATTTACAGCAAGTAATTTAATACTCTTTCAGGAAGAATTTGTATTTATCCTTGATTTCTGCAAAAGTATTATTGAAAACAGTATTAAAGTTAGGTTTGTCCCTAGCGTTTATTTCTGATTTAATATGTGGTTCCTAAGCATAAAAAGCTACTAAGACAGGTGTTAGAAAAAGAAAAAAAAAAAAAAGCATTGCTTCCTTTGAGTTCCTTCCCTGTGGAAAATTTTGCAAGCAGCCCAACGCTGAGTAAACCAGAGGGTGCCGCTGGAACCAGTCCATGCTCTGCTTCAGTAACAGAAAAATTCCCTAAATATTGGCCCTTTTTTCAGATCAACATCTGTACAAACTGGCCAGTGAGGTTAATTTGGAAGTCATTATTCACCACTACAGACACTGCTTTGCTTGATGGAGAAAAGCATTAAAAATAAGCAACAAGCTACGCAGCTTGTCCCATCTGATCACTAGGCTGGTGTTAACCACCAAACCATCCACCTGGCCAGTCCAGGAAAAGCGTGTGAACATACAAAGCTACTTCCAGCTCAGTTTTTTACCTAGCCAGCGAGATCTCAGCTGCAGGGCTATACTCTGTTTCATTACCTACTAACATCCCGAGCCATCTCAATTCCTGCAGCACAACGTGCCACTGACGAGCTTCCTATAAAGCTGCTTGTCACAAAAATGACTAGCAATAAAACAAAATAAAGAGTTTGTACCCCCCCCCAAAAAAAAAAAAAGTCAAATTTCTCTTTACTTTAAGAATTCCTACCTTCCCCTCACCTATTTCATAGAATCATAAAATCAGCTAGGTTGGAAGGGACCATCAAGGAAGGGTCATCAAGTCCAACCATCAACCTAACACTGCCAAAATCACCACTAAGCCATGTACCTTTACTTTCTTTCCTTGGTTTATATACGTCGTGACTTGAACTGCAACTAAAACCATCTGGGAAGTAACAGTATGTTACTTCAAACCCTGTGAACAATTCAAAATCTCCCTACATATTATCAAGACAAAATTCCATAACTCTGAAAACTTTCCACTAAACAGGTACGTTTTCCTATGACACATGAGCAGCCCTTGGTAGCATTCCTTCAGTGACCAGCTTGCAGCCAAGCGTAGCAAGATTCGGAGGGCCGATTTGCTAACTAATCACCCTGCAACCACCGCTAGCAGCGATCTGCAGGTGTAACGCTGACAAATGGATGAGCGATTAAGATGATTTGCTTTAACGCTGATGGTAAGTTCTTCCTAGTTTATCACCTGGCAATACTAGAACCACTGAAAGAACGTAATAAAGAAATACCAACTCACAACCTCCGCCTCAGTACACCCAAAACACGTTATTCTGCTCCACAGGTCTTAATCTAAGTAAGCCTAGCCTTAGCTTCTTCTTAAATTCCCTCCAACTTGTCCAGTCTAGGTCTGCAGGTTGTCTGTCCTCCGTGTTTTCTTGGCTGGGGTGTCTCAGCCACCTTTCAAGCCTGTCAAGGAGAGCGTGGGAAGATGTTGTGGTTTAACCCAGGCAGGAGGCTGACACCTCTCCTGGTCTCTCCGCTCTCTGGATCAGACCAACAGGGAGGTGTGAATGCCTACAGCTTGTGTGTGGCCTGCTTAAAGCTCATTTCTTAACCCTTTTCTATCCCCCTTCCTTTGTCAGTTCAGAGAGCAGAACCTACACTCTGCTAAATACACAGACAAAATGAAGCCACAGGGGCCACCGCCGCAGCTGGTGAGAAGGATCACCATCCTCTCCAGCCGCGGGACAATATGACTTCTCACAGAAGGTGAAGATACACATGGACATAACTGCCGGTAGGATAAGACTACTTGCAGTTCCTTAGGGGCTCTCAAACTAGTGCAATCAATAAGAATTAATCTGTAGTTTACAGGAATTTAATTGTTCCTCTTGATTGTATCTCAGTCCACTGAAAGTTCACACAAAGGGTAGCTTTTATTTACTATTTAATCTATAGTAAACTGCACATCAAAATGTTTAGGGTAGAAATCTGGGGGGGAGAAAGTCTCTATTTACTCTGCTTTTAAAAAAAGCTTTAAAAGAAGTGAAAGAATGTCAGAAGTTGTACAGGAAAAACTGTACAAAAACAGCACATGAAAAAATATTTAATAACTTCTTTTACCTGTTCCATGCATTTGCATGAATTTAAATTTTCAAAATATTTGCTATCAGTAAAATTTCTACCGCTAACACATTTCGTTCTAGGAAGGAGAGCTCATCCTTTATTAAACTCTATACTAATTTGAATATTACTGGAGGATTTCCATGGAGTGACAATACACACTGAAAATAAATGTTGTAAAGGGAGCAAGAACACTGCTCATAACCTAAAACTGCTTACATTAGTTTTAGTATTTTTGGGGATTGACGTCTATTAGAGAGAGCAGTACTGTTTTTGCCAAGACCCACTGTGCTCTGCAAAGTTTCCTGACCACTTTCTTCACCACTGCAACAGTGAATTTGAAGATTTAAACACGGAGCACAAATTAAACAAAGAGTTCACGGGATTTTGTTTATCTTTCTTAGCTGTCACCTTCTGATTTGCTGACAAGGTCTCCATGATGCAGTACTACCAAATCCAAGTGTTCAAAGACGATGAGTCAGGTCAGTAATTCCATGAGATCGTAGGGAGAATCAGCCAAGTTGGACTTTTTATTTTACTTTTCTTTTCTATCATCTGTTTTTTTAATTAATGTTAAGGCCCACAAACTCCTTCTAGCCTGGAGCTTTTTTTTTTTTGTTTTCCAGAAAAGTATGCAAGCAGACAAATGAGATATGAATTGCCAGTATTAAGTTAAGGGGAAGCCACCAAAGTGAAAAAACTGTCAAGATTGTGCCAATATAAAAAATAAAGATATTATTAGCATAGAAAAAAGTAAGTCTTCATCTATTATAAACAAGTCTTGGAGCCTTATTCATCAATTAAAAAAAAATAAAATCAATTTTCATACTTTACATCTGAGTCGGACATATTGAGAGCTAGGATTTGCTACGTCTCCATAGGTTTCCCTACTTTATTCTGGTTAGTTTAACTCCTGGAATGTAATGACAACTAGTAATATCAGTGGGAATTCTGTCTCTGATTTCAAGTTTCAAGATTTACTTTTGGTGTATAGTTAAAAAATTAAAGTGCTATGATCATCCCAGTTTTTAGACAGATTAAAGGGTGAAAGAAAAAATAACAAAACCAAAACCCAAAAACCCCAACCACTAAACAAAACCAAACAAAAAAACCTGCTACTACAATCCATGTTTCCCACCTTTTATGGGCTTAAATAATGTATCTTGAAACTCTGTATTAGTTAGTTTGTTGTTTTTTGGCAGTGTTTTGTTGTTGTGGCTTGGTGGTTTTTTTGTTTTGTGTTTTTTGGGAGGATTGGAGGCATATTAAAGAATATCTAAATGTGCTACTCATAAGTAATGACTTCTTTAAACAAACAAAAAAACCCCAACAATACACATTGTCCATGGATATTTTCTTAAAACCCAGGGGGCTGCATTAATTACTGCTGCAACACAAAATCCTTGTTTGTCCACAGCAAAATCTGTTCTCTTACAGGCAACTTTACACAGGATCAGGATCTAAGTTACTTCAACTGGACCTACTAATACTATTGCCAGTATCAGTCAATACCAAGCCGAGATGTCTCTCTTTCGTGAGCGGCACTGTCAGAATGAGATGTCTCAGTTTGCATAGTTACAAAATAGTCTCTTTCGAAGAGGACTGAAATCAATCAATTCACCACTGACCGTTTGGGGGACCAACTGGTCTGCCCTGTACTCATTAACAATGGCAGTGGTTAAGCGAACCGTTTACTAATGTACCTTATGATGCCTCTTTAAAAAGGATGAAAAGAGGAAAGACACAAGTAGCCAGCTAAATTCAGCTGGAGAGAAAAGATTCAGCACTAGCGAGTAAGGAAGAGTTTCTGTAACGTGTTCGCTAGGCTGGCAAGCTCTGATATAATTAGAATGAGGAATAACTGCAGCAAACTGCTGGCATATGCTGAATTTCCTGGTGTTCATATTGCTTAATGGGCCATCACCAACACTGGTGGGGTTTTTCTGTTTGTTTTAAGACAGACAACAATGCTGGAAAATGAAATACCTCTAAAGTACAACCATTACATAAATATGAAATAGAAGAGGAGCTATTCCATTAGGGTACCCTGATTTAGGAAGAGAGGATAAAGAACACCACAGGCAGATTTCTAGACAAATGGTGACACTAAGCTGACCGTCTGGCAGAACCCATAACAGCTGATTAAGAAGAAAAGGGAAAAATGCGATTAAACCATACTACACGTAACAGTTTGATACTGTACTGTCATCTCTGAAACTCTCTAAAAGAAGCTCTTTATAGGGTCTGACACAGCACATACAGAAACACACTTTAGCAGCAAGAAGCTAAAACGAATGCAGGAGAAATAAAACATATTCATTAAAAGTAACTTGAATTAGCTCAGAAGAACCTCAGATTCAGGTCAAACTGAACATACTTAAATAAGAGGAGTCAAAGGGACTTGGTAGTTTAAGTACCTTGGTCGATAGTTCGATATTGCTTTAGTTTCTATGCTGAAAAAGCAACATAAAGAAGCTAAACCAGGCTAGTATGTGCAGAGAATTCAAAACCAAAATAAACCACCCAAAACTCAAACACAGCTCTTCACGTTTATCCTTAGAAATGCAAACGAGCTTTGTCCTTGTTAACAGGTGCTAACTAGCAAGGCACCATGCTGCGCTCAGATGTGTTACGGATGAGCAGATGCCTTCATGTATTCCTGGCCATAGCCTTAGGAAAAGCGTCACACACGGAGACAACAAAGATCAAACACTCCTCAAAGCTGACTATGAGATTTCAAAATGTAAAAGCAGGGATGAGGTTGAAAAGTAAAAACGACATCAGTGAAACAGGACACTGCCACTGTGCATAATTTGTATCACTATGCCTTTGAATTAACTGTGTGAGGGCTTGTGCATATACACAACTTTAATTTTTCAAGACTCCGCTTTCAGCAATGCTAGATGCACCTGTTGGGTTTTTTGGTTTTCTGTTCTTGGAGTTTCTTTGGTTTGTTGGGTTTTGTGGTTTTTTTGGTTTTTTGGATTTTTTTTCCTCTCTTTTCAGTCGAGACTTGATTATTCTATCATGTTGGTATAAATTGGGAATAACTTCATAGAAGCGAAGGGACAGGTGACCCAAGATACCTCTCACACTGGTATAGATTTTCCGAACTTTTGTCTGCTGTGGGTATTTTACACTCCCTGTCACCAGGTATCTCAACAATCACCACGGTGAGACCAGAAGGAAAAGTGATTTTTATTTCACAGACGGGACACCTATTGGGATAAAACACAGCACCCCAGCAGAGCAGGGACAACCACTCCGGTAAAGGCGTACACTCAGGTCGGCAGAGTCACACACAACACATACAGGTATCTCTGGGCTGTAGGTACCTGCAAGATGAGCAAGCAGAGTTGTGCGTGTAGGTGCCTATACCTATGAGTTGGCCTAAGATCCTTTATAAACCTTGTCCTGCTGAGTTCCTCTGATACTGTACGGAGCATATCTGCATC
Organism: Chionis minor; assembly: GCA_013398295.1. Taxonomy (NCBI): domain Eukaryota; kingdom Metazoa; phylum Chordata; class Aves; order Charadriiformes; family Chionidae; genus Chionis; species Chionis minor. Next base: position 137,488 of record VZSF01001401.1, read on the forward strand.
ATGTAATAAAGAACATTAAAAAGACACTTTTACTACAAGTAACATGTAAAACAAAGCAGCACAGCCACATCAGCAAAGCTTGCTAAGTTACGTGCATCACCACTGAGACTACATCGTCTTTCAAAAAATGACAACTAGGATCTTTGTGTGGCCCCATTGATCTCTGTAGACCAAAGAGATGCTTGTGGCTAGCTCAGTCCTTTTTACAATGCTGCGTGCAGTGTAAGAGAATGAATGACCACAAGCATTTGATGGATCACAGAACTAGGTTGGCAGGTACGGAATCCCAGACTAGTACTCTGAGCAGAGGCTCCTCCATTCCTTCAGGCTGTAGTCACCAGCTAGTTCAGTAATCCAGGCAAGCTGAAATTCTGCCTGGCAGTGTAAATGAGCATTTTTGATACCACTTTGTCTGAAACTCCACAAGATTAAAGTAATCCTGTCCTGGGGCAGGGAAGTAGATTACATGACCTCGCAAATCCTCTACAGCCCTGCGTCCCATGATTCTACTACTGCTGGGGATTGCTGCCTACTCTGTTCCCAACCTGCCCCAGTGGCATTCAGACGACATTCTCATCTTCGTGCGTTTAACCACCTTAAAATATTTTAATCTGTTCAATTCCGCCCCCCCCCCCCCAAACAGTCAGTTACCAATACAGAGTATACCCATCGTCATCACGGTGACAAAATACCCATGTTTATGTAAAAAATGTTTTAACTTAATTTCATCCATGCTACCTCTTGCAAAATCTGGGAAGGAAACACACGTTGAGTGGAACCCTTGTCCCTGGTTAGTCTGCACCCTTTCTCCATCTTGGCTTAGGAGGGCTGGCTCACAAAATCTGCTTGCATTACTGTCAACAACCTGAACTGGATGGTGCTCGGCAGAGGAACAGATGCTTTAAAAGGATACTGAAATAGAAGCCCCAGCCAGACATAGCTGACTCAGATTTGAGAGACTAGGCCTTCCAGCAGATCTTCCTAATTTGTTTTGGTCTTTCCTATATCAGCCATTGGAAAGCATTGAGTCACTCTGCTCTGGAAATTCATTATCCACAACTCGGTTCTAACAGGACCCAGAGATAATTCATCTCTTGACAGTGAAATAGACATTGCAAGGGAAAGAAAGATGCCCCAAGGTCAAATATTGCTTGGTGTTTGTGATTCACACGGCTTCATGTAATACTGCTTTCTGCTTTTCTTGGTCAGATTCAAGAGACAGGATTAAGTCAAGGGAAAAATTTTCAAAATAACGGGAGAACAACATAGCTTCTAAATGATCTGAGAACTGTGCAGTTGGTGAACTGACATTTTAAAAGGTTATTGATTATATAATTAACATAGATAATCAATAAAATTTAGTTAACATTTATGTAGACATTAAATAGAGTATGAAATCTGACTGTGAACATCTGACAAATATTTCCACTAGGAATCTAATGACACATTTGAAGAGAGATGCTTTCCTACAATCCTAGAACGTGTAATAAATTTGAAGAAAAACCTCTGCTAGACCCATTTAGTAAACTGATCTTTCTGCAAACTGTTTTTACCAACTAATAAATTCCTTCTACGCCACCCAAAGCAAGTACCAAGTCAGCATCACAGCATGGATTTGTCATTAATCATGTTCGTAAGTGACTGCCTTTTCTCTGGAAAGGCCAGTTCCCATATTGCTCAGAGCACGCTATTTCACTCCTCAGCAGTGTAGCAAAACCAGCAAAAAAAGTACTTTGCAGGCATTAGTTATTGGTGTTAGGGATATTCCAAAAAATGTCTTTTAGTCAGAATGTGCTCATTTGAGGGGTGAGGGGCAGTAGAAAGGGGAAAAAATATTATTTTTCTTGGAACATACCCATCTCAAAGAGGTTTTGTGGGAGAGATTTGTCATGACTGGGCTCTATTTTCCCACCAGAATAGCCAATAAGCGAGTGGTTGGAGATTGCAGATGTGAATCGAGCAGAAAATCTAACCAGTGGTTACTGGCTATTTTGGACTATGTCATTTCTTTGCTGGTAAGTTTGGTTTGAAGTGCTTGAAAGGTCTGTTTCACTTCTGCAGCAGAAAAGGAAACTTCACATTTTGCAGAAGAGAATCTGTATTTCTAATTAGGCTGTAATTGCATTCTTTCCTTTCCTACCTCACCCAGACTCTAGGTGGGCTGTTTCACAGACCACCCAACTGTGGAACCTCGCAGACTCAGAGTCCTTCCAACACCTCTCGAGAGGCTTTCTGCGAAATACCTAAGTTAATGCTCAGAGTATCAAAGCGCTCATACTGTCAGCTTCCTCTCCGTTTAAAGAAAGGTAAATGTATTCAGCTCTTCCCTGCAACGCACGAGCTGAAGCGCAAGCTGAAAGGCAGAAAATGATTTTGGGTAAAACAGAAACAGGCAACCCAAACATTCTGTCACACTAAGGAATCATGAGTTCATTATAAAGAGATTAATTTTTGTATATGTTATCTGCAGATCTAATTAAACTAAGTGCCACAAGGCTGGTAATGGAGAAGTTACTTTTGTAACTTTTTCTTTCAGTATAACCCCAAAATTTCCCCCAAGCAAGTGAAGCTCTGCAAACTTATCCTGTGTTATTTATAAATCATTCCCTCGAATAAGGCAATCTCAGCAGAACCAAAATAGCCATGCTGAAGAGCAGGGACAACTCTCGGTGAGTAGACAGATAGAGAATGTGCACTGCCAAGATATCAGAGGGAGGGAGTATATTTGTATTTTTTTCAGAGGGACACATTGTTTCTTGAATAAAACCCAAACTTTAAAAACACAAAGGCTATTTCAGCCATAACAAACACATAAGTAAATGTACACTTACACAGAAGTAAAGCACAAAGAAAGCACTAACCTTCAGGTAATTACTTTGCCACAACATGTCTAGACTGCCCAAAATTACTTTAAACAACTGTCCTAAAAACTAGAGATTTAAAAAAAAAAATCTCCATATGAATTCTCCATATAAATGTTACATTCTTCCTTTGAGCAAAGCAGTTGGTGAAGGGTTTACTGCTATCACAGTAAAAACTATCCAAGCACAATGATTCTGAAGAACCAAATTCAATCTCCTGTTTAAAAAGATCTCATCCACACCATAAAAAATGAAATATGACACTGAGATAAATGAAGGCAGGAAGATGAAAAAGAACTTGTCAGCAGTGAAGTGATTCTTCATAGTTACTAATGCTCCTTTGCTCTTCCAGCATTTCTGCCATTGGAAGCTGGCTGCTAAAGGGGCAAACAGAACCCTGGGACTACAAGGTGGCAGTTGCCCAAATCATTACAACAGTTTGAAGAAAGTTTCTCCAAAATTACTGATACTAATACTAATAATGAATAAAATTTTGCTAACAAGTACTAACAACATGGACCAAACCCGAAGAGGTAAATGCCTTCTTAAGTTAACACTCCAACTAAATCCCTCCTAATCAATAATTTACCTGCTTCCCCTGACTGCCTCTGAGAAGAAAATGGTAATTTTATCACAGAGAGCAGAAAATAGCATCAAGGAGCAACAAACATTAATGTAAAGACCTGCAACAGACTCTAAGATTGGTCTGAATGAAGCACGAATGGGAACATCTGCGCGCAAAAGCACCAGAACAAACAACAGGAGTCAGAAGAGGGACATGTGCTGATGACCCGACTGACAGCAATCACACTGCTAAGTACCAGAGCATTGTTTCCATCAAGATCAGGCAAACTATGTAACTTCTCTTCCTCTTACCCAACACAAGGTCATGCTGCAGCCATAAAACTACCACAAACCAGAGAAACAAAGAAAATGGGCAGCGTGAGAGGCATGCGGGGTAAAGCAAGAGTGAGGCAAGTCTCATGCCTTAACTGCTGAAACCTGAAGGACATAAAAGACCCATTCAAAACTCATCTCCTCACCACGATCCAAGTGGAACCCAAGAGACATAGTGAGGATTCAGCCCCCAGCAGCCTTGTCCTGCGGGCTGCCCACAAAGATCCTGGCCAGACCGCTTGGGCACACGTGGTTTGGTGCTGGTGTTCCCCCGACATCCTCAGAGGCTGAAAACAGAGCAGTTTTCCCACACAGCATGAGAAATATTGCGGGGTTATTTCCAGAGTTCATGAACGAGCTTTTCCCTGGGCATATGTCATCACGAGAGCTGAACTTCCTTTGCCTCCACCCTCCTCAGAAAGTCCCTCTAAAAGTACCAGCAGACCATCACAAAGAAGTATTTGGTTTCCTGAAGCGCGTTTACCTTGAACCTTACCTGGTTCAAGCCCTATGGCTGATTCCCAGCACACAACAGTGGGTTACATGAAGGAAGAGAATGCTGTTTGGTTTTTCTGTAGCTACACTTCTGCATGCTTTCCAACAGATAGCAACAAAGAGCTTTTCATCTCCTAGCAATTCAGACGACAAATACAAATGAGCGTCATACATATAATTTTGATATTTCCTTGTCAGTAGCAGTTAAAAAACAAATAAAGCAGAATCCCCTTCCCTATAGAGGAAGAAAACTAAGGAAAAGACAAGAATTAACAGTAATGCCATAAAATAAAAATGTACCTTACCACTTTGTTAATAGTTCTGTACCGTTCTGACTCATTCAGTCCTAGTTAGTGGGTCTCTTCTCACATAAGAGAACCACTAATATAAGTTACAATCCAATGCAAGTGAAAGATGACACATTCTTCATTTACCTAGAGCCAAAGCAAAAATATTTTTCTCACCCCTGTTAATACTGGGTTTTTTATGCTATACCAGTTAAAGACACTTTTGAGACGTTTTCTCTCATTATTCACCCAAAGTAGTCCTTTATATTTCAGCCAGGATTATCCAGAGAATAATACACTTTTATCCCTTTCCTCAAAACACACTTGTGCCCCAGGAAATTTAACTGCCTCTATCTAATCCCATGAAAGTCCTTTCTGAATCACTTGGGGATTGACCTCATGAATTTTTCATTGTTATTTCTTGGTGGGACTGTCAATCAGTGATGAAAAAGAGGAAAACAAAACACAGAGTGGTTTGTTAGAAACATCACCTCAGCCAGCACCAAAATTACATCAGATGGGATAAAGAAGAATCACTTTGAAAAAGCAGCGTGGAAAAAAGCATCTATTACTGTCCTTTTCTCTTTGCTTTCTAGGATTAATAGCTTATTTCCTTTTTGTGTTTTGTTTTGGGTTTGGTGTTTTGTTTCCCACCCCCCAGGCACATTCAGTGTTGCATTGTTTCCCAAATAACATCGTGGGCACTTCACAGAAGTTTACAAGAAAACCTCATCATCAGTTGTGTTTTAATCAGTTTTCATCAAGTCACCCTGAAATCAAACACCACGAGATTTTTTTTTTTCCTTCACACTTCTGCGTTGCAACATTCTGTCACGGTAGTGACAGAAATATGGAAGGTGTGGCTCAGATCCCACAAGACGTCTGATCACTCCTGACAAGTTAAACGTGAGCCCAAAGAATGTTCTCCCACAAAAAAACGCACAAACGCTGTACATCGACCCCCCCGCCTCGGCACAGAAGCTTGGTATAAGCAGACTAGACCCAGCATTATTTAGGAGTCCCAGCCACACATGGAGACCCCACAGGTGCTTTGCAAATGGAGATTAGAAGGGCTGATCTCTCCCTAAAGGCCAAACAGTAATCGTGTATACAGGAAGGCAGAGGCAATGCAGCAGTCATATGACTTTTGCAGACCTTTTCAGCTGGCCTTAAGGTAACTTACTCTCTGTGAAGTACGTGCCTTTAAAAAAATTAGTCTTTTAGCCTAAGAAGGGCAAAAAGAAGCCTCATGAAAGAACCACGATAAGCGCTCACAACTTCCTAGAAGTTCACAACAGTAAGAAGGCAGAGCACAATTCCCCTCCCTGAAAGCTACAGCTAAGCACAAGGCACAGGACCTGACATGCTCAGGTAAGCACAGGCAACAGCTTTAGTTTGAAGAACTGGATCTTTCTTCCCAGACACGGGAAGACAATTTTGATACAACTGCTTTCAGTATTTCTAGCAATACAATCCTCCACTAGTTAGGCCTTCACATCTTTGCAATGGAAGAACCAATCTCATCCAAGCTGAAAGATGCGAAGATGTCAAATATGGCTATATATGAGTAATAGCTTGTCTATTTTTGGAAATAAAGAGCTCTGAAGTCTGTTTCATCCAATGTGTACTTTCCCTTCTATACTATTGGTATTGCATTATTTTTATTTACGGTGTGTTATGGTTAATATTTCAATAGGGCTCCAAGACCTCTGAATACCTGCGTTCTTCAAAGTTGGTTCCTTAAACTCACAGGCTGGAGCTCTTACGTACAGCATTAGTAATCTAATGGGTTCAAGGGATGCTCCAGAACCAGCCTACAGGAAGGACCTATATATGCTGGAGATTGCCTATTCCAGTACAGTTCAGCAACCAGGGGACAGGCTCCCACCCCCAGCCATTCATGTGAGCACATTATTTTGGGAAAAGGCACTTTATTCTAAGAAAACAGAAGTAAATTTTCATTTGGGAATAATTACTCTGCTGCGAGTCCAGAATAAAGGGTCAACATGGGGATGGGGATAAATAGTTTGGGTCACAACAGTTGTGCCAGTCTGTCTCCCCGAGGGAAAAACAACAACAACAAAAAATTTAAAAAAATTTAAAGAAAAATGCCTAAACCAAAAAACTGCACTTGCAGGTTTCAGATTTCCCTTTGCTGGCTAACAAGGTTTTTAAATACTGGATTTGGGCAACATGACTGACCCTGAGCACTGTGGGTCTGAGTCTCCTCAGCCATTACAGAGAATTCAGAATATCCTTACACATGTGCATGAGTGGAGGGGCAGGATTTTCTTAAATCAACATAAATCAAAGGTTTACTTCACCTAAGAATAAATAACTCAAGGTATATATAGCTCACACAAGGGGCTCCATCTGGGCATCCCAGCACCGTTTGGGGGTATTCATGGAGCAACATGAAACTAGATTTCTTTTTTGGGGGATGAACTTTGAGATTATATGTATCTCAACAAGTAACTCTAGTATAAAGTTAAACAAGAGATCTCTAAGACGGCAAGGACAACAGGTTTCCTCCAGTATTACTCCCTGGGCAGCATGACATCGGTGCAAGTGAGAGGCCAGGCCTCCACGGAGCTGCTCTAGGTCAAACCAGCACTAAGAAATGTGGTTTTGTTTTCAGTTGTTCGTTTTTTGTTTGGCTACTTGGTTTTGTGTTGGCTGCTGGAGAATATGTTGTTTTCAGGCTTTTTTGTTTGTTTTTAGCAGACCGGTAAGTTGCCAAGCGGGCACTGCAAACAACCAAACTCGGCAGGAGCTGTAAACACCACTCTCTCTGCGCTGTCACCACCACCACCCTTTTCTACTACCAAATGCACTGGGCTTCCCTATAGGAAAGTTTAAAATAGGATTTCTCAACCTCCTTAGCTTAACTCTCCCAGCAGCAGCAGAACACCTAAACAAAGGGTTAGTAGGAACTTGAGGTTAAATAATGGTCAGAGACATGTAATGCCTAAAATAACATCAGCCACCTGAAGCCCTTTAAACAAACATTACTGGTAAGTAAACTGCAGTTTATTTTAGTTCTTTCCTTTGGTAAATAACGCAATAACAATAAGCTAGGTAAAGAAAAATCTGTTCACAACATGAATTTCATTTGGATCCTGTCCTTTCAGAAAAATAAATTTAAGAAAAATAGTGTAGTATATTTTACATTAACTAAAGACTCTGTATCCCTGTACCCAAAAGTGGGAGCTGAGAAACCTGCAGACTAAGTTTAGTCTGTCTTAATATCATTATCACACTTTTCCAAAAGGTCCTAGAGGGAAGTGGGGAATAGGTCGTTGTGGGTTTGGTGGTTTTTGCTTTGTTTTGGTTTGTTTAGCTGGTTTTTAAATGAAATTTTAGAGAGACGGTACGAATCAATTTATTTAAAACACTATGGCTATCATGAGGGAAGAAATGGTACATCTACACTGTTTTTCTTGCCAGTTGAAGTGAAATCAGTGAAATCTCTCTGAACTTTCTTTGTGCAACTTAAATCACAAACCAGACTTCAAAAGTAGTAATACAGCAATTGCACTAAAAAGAAAAATAATTTGAGGAATAGAAAGCCATCAGACCAAGAGACAAAGGACTAAACAGAGCTCTAGTTAAGAGGGGGGAAAATTGTATGAATAGAGAAGGATTCTTCTCCAAGCAAGCCAAGAAGTGCTAAGCTTTGAGAGGTAGAAATAAACCTTCCCACACTAGTAAGACCACATCCTTTCTTTAGTTTCTTCAGTGCTTTCTTTAGTTTCATGTTGCTTCCTTTCCTGTTCTGTAATGACCCTATCAGGTAATTAGATCTTTCATCTTCCGCTTAGAGTTTGGCAATTCTTTCCTTAACAGTTGCACAGTTCACCAATGGAGGCAAACAGGGTACTGGTTTGTTATCAACTGGCCTGTGTAGAAAGTAAAATGTGTCCGAAGTATGAAAACTTGAAATACTGTCTCTGTCTGCATTTATAATGCTAAGTGATTATGTGCAGCTATAAAAGTACTAAAACATTTTACCAGAAACAGTTCTCCTTTCCTCCTCTTTTAACATTTTGATGTCTGCTCAGAGCCCCAATAATGTAGGCAATTTATTAGCTTTCACACATCGACACTCGCATTTTTGATCCCCACGTGTTGGTGTCTGCACCGTACGTATCTGCAGCATGACACCGCTGCCAGAAACAGCAGGTTGGCACATCCGCACCAGAGACCTGATGCAGGAAAGAAGAAATAAGAAAGCAAGGAGAGAAAAAGACAGCAGCAGTTCTGCCCTGCAGGACAGCACTCAACACGAGATTACTCTTGGCTCTGCTTTTGCTATCGCCTTCCACCAATTCACTCTAACAGCAGCCCCAAAGCGTTTAGTGGTTATATGTATGATAGAGCCATTGCACGGCAGGATAAGTGGACTGTACACACTTAAATCCATCCTCATTCAGCATGGTTAACCCTAAATGAGACCTAAGGACATTCTTTAAGAGGGCCTGTATATGTATATGCCCGCCTCAGTAGGTCCTGCAGCAATAAATGTTGCAGTGCATTCTACAAGCAACTGTCAAATCTCCCTTCTATCAAAATTCTGCAATTTTTTTAACTTCAAAAAGGCCTTTACAGACATTCACCAAAAAAAAAAAAAAAAAAGAAACCGCTTCAATGCATAAATGTATTTCTCAGGCATATCCCAGAATATACATTTTAACATATTCTTACAATGAAAAAGGAGCCTCAAGTTGTAATCTGCTGTCAAAAAGCAACCAATTCTGAGAGAAGTGCTTCCACATCTGATTAAGCAAGCAAGAAAGGATGAAGACAATTTGTCTTTAAGGCAGGAAAAAGCAGAAAAGCTCCTAAGAATGGCCAGCAATGGAGGGAAAAAAGTGCCTGCCAACATATTTTTAAAATAGGCACAATTTTAACTACTCATTCCACTGAAGTGTCGCAGGCACAGCTTTGTTTTCAGAGATTTTGATTTTCAGACCAAGTGTTTCACACCTAACATATGTACATATTCCTTGCATATAAAAAAGTCTGGTTTTGCATATTTGTCAGAGCAATTGGATGACTTGTCACAATAATCACCCTAGAAGAGACCTGGGGGACCTCAGGAAGTCCCTAGTCCAAACTCCTACTCAAAGAAGGGTCAGCAGTCAGGTCTTAAAACCCTCAAAGGATGGAGACTGCATAATTTCTCTAAGCAACCTGGGTCCACTGCCTTACTGCCCTCATATATAAAAAAAAAAAGAAAAGAAAAAAGAAAAAAAAGATTTTATCCAATCTGAACCTGGTTTGTTTCAATTTGGCTATTGTGTCTCACCCTTTCACAGTGAAAAGCCTGGTGCCTTCTAAGGAATGTCATACTGTTTTTCATACAAGTTTGTGACTGCTTAGTAAAATATGTAAGAGATTTCCAGGAAAGTTCTTCAACTGAGAAGAGGAACCATGAATAAAACCTACAGTATTTGTAAAAATATCTCAAATACTTCACCATAAACTACATTTGCCTTACAGAAGGGCCAATTCCTCATTACTTCATGGCAAGTATAAACATTTTGGAAGAGTGGAAAATATTAATTAGCTATAAAACAGGCAGAGTAAAAAGGTTTCAATTTCAAGGACAGAGCAGAGCAAAATATGTTGATCATGGAAATTTCAAGATCAAAATTAGGCAGCTTAGCTGGTTGGTTGTGACATAAACCACAATTTTCCAATCACTGCCTAAGGCAAAAATGTCAGAGCTGAACTAAATTGCCTAGATTAGGATGTTTAACTTGACATGTTTATTCTAGCTAAAACCCAAACAAATCTTGCGAATTTCTAGTTTTCCTTATCCATTTTCTTTTGGAAAAAAGCTAATCAACTATCTTCCTAGCAATTCTACAATAAGAGAGAAGCAAAATTACAAATGTATACATGCAAATATATATACACACACTAATGTCCATAAAATACAATTATTATCTGTAACTTTTTAGGTATATAAAAACTATCAGATTTCACATGGTTTGCAATGGTGGCCAGAGTTGGCAAAAGGTTTATCTGTAGATGATTTATACTGGTCACCATTAATAGTCAGAGGTAAACATACTTTGGATAATTAGAGATATCCTGACTTCCTCATACAACTTAACAAAAGTCAATCCACCTTGGTAAATACCGATGAACTTTGTTTCTGGGGACGTGCAGCCCTCTGTGCTGCTCTCACAGCTACAAAAAGACCAGGCTAGAGAGGGAAGAGATCGGAGAGAAACGGGCTTTCAGAAAGCTGAAGCTGGCACAGTGAACAACTGCTGGGCACGTCCTGCTTTCAACACGAGGATATGCAGCCACAGAACAGTGTACAAACACCCCGTTAGCGCAGGAAGAACAAGTACCTGTGCAAATCCAATTAGGCTCCATCCAGTAGCTACGTAGCCAGCTTAGGGCTACTGTGATCATCCCTCATTTAACACTGCAACACTGATACATCTTAAAAACAGTCAGTATCCTACCTCATACTCAGGGCAGAAGAAACTGCTTTTTGCCTTCAAAATTTGCCTCATTTCAGTACTAGAAAAGAGTTACCAGGCACCTGGAAGGAAATTGAAAAAAAAAAAGGAGCCATTATAAAATACCCGTGTACATTACAAACCGTGCTTATGCAAGCACACGGTGCATTCTAATACATACACGTTAGTGAAATGAAAGTGAGGTGACTTCTGAGAGAAAAGATATTAAAGTCTTCTCAGGCGTAGCAAGTCAGGCACTACTGGAGACTCTTCTCTCCCATTCAGGCACAGAGGGCAGCAGCTCACATGATGCTCCGATTGCTGGTCTTGACTTGGTTGCTGTCTAGCAGCAGAACGCCCCATCCAGGACACAAGAATGCACCTCTGTGAGGAGGACAGAAGAGGGATTGAACAAGAAGAGCTGTCTTCATGCGTGAATGAGCAAAACAATGAGTATTCTCCATCTCTTGTCACATGTTTGATTGATAGAGAGTAACTGGATCCAGGCACTATGTTCTCTACTGTCTGGTCTACAGAGGGATCCCTTGAGTACAGGCAGGCAGCTGCTGCTGAGGAACAGCTCAGAATGGAGCAGAGCAGCCAGAACCTGATGAAGAGTCACACACAGATGCTTTCCTTTTCAAGAACATCTCCCACCATGCCATCAGGATTTACAGTTTGGGGATTAGAAAGTGTTTTGGGGAAAATTATAATCAGAAATCAGGATTCAGCTTCCCTGATCTCATCCTAAAGACATTTTTAATGAAATGGAAAAAATCTATTTCCACCTATGTATTTGGACATTCCCCTCCCCAATTAATATATATATGTTTAGCAAGAAGAGCTTCACATCATTTAGCCTCTACATCAAACTATATCCTTTACATTAAACAATGAATTCTGTTACTAAATTCCTCTTTCTAGTAATATTTAAAATACTAACCACTAAATGTCCGTTGCTCAATGTCCTAGACCTGCTAGAGTCAGAAAGACTAAGTGCATCAAATTGGACTGTAAATTACATGAGTTCTATTTTGAGCTTGACATCATTCATCCTGTTGTTTCAATGTAATTATATTTAGCCTTCAATCCATCCCCAGGAGCCCTAATATTTCACATTTTGTTAGTCTGTCTGCTTTACTCTGACCAGTGACTTACAAAAATAACTACACTTCAAAACATCACTTCAGAAAAATTAACCCTAAAGCGGTGTTCACAACCCATCAACACTTCTGTGCGAAAGGAAAAATATCATGAGTGCCCAGTTGACAACAGTAGTTGCTGAAAGCAATAACAGAAAAAAAAATGTGAAAACTCAGAAAAACACACATACAGATTTCAGTTCTGAACTGTTTAATAGCCCAGAATACAAATTTTACAGCAAATACTGTAGTTACTTTAATATAATCTAGATTCATATGCATAAAGCTTTCCATTAAAAAAAAATTTCAGAAAGTATTTCCTCTGGCAGATCTTAAGATTATACTTTTCCTTAAGTATTTTCAACAAAATCAGTTGGAAGTAGTCTTTTAACTGTAAATGTATTTTACAGTTACTTTTATTTTTAAGAAAATATTTTAAAGACATGTAAATTATCCTAATTGAACAATAATATTTTTGCTACTTCAGACTTTTAGAGATTAAACGATAAAAACTCTAAAAATCACTCTGCAATACGGAGGGAAAAAACTTAATTTCTAAAATTTAAATTCCAAAATTGCATTAATTTTCCTTGGATCATAGGAAAATACATCAAGCTTATGTATCCTGTGCAAGTAGCTTACATGTGATTGCATCTCCATGATACAAACAATTCATTTGATACCTATACTTCTGCAAAATCTAGTTTCTGCAAGCATTCACTAACCTAGCTTATTTTCTACGTAGAAAACCTTTCAAGGGATACACCTAGTTCTTCTAAAGAGTATGGCCTAAAAAAATTTAATAGTAATAATTTACATACAAGCAATTGTCCCTGGACTGGGTATCATATCATCATAAGGCTCCGGCAATTATAAACATCTCCAAAATCCCATTTTGCATTGAGCCACCTTGGTGGTTCCTCTAACTTTACTCTGCAAGCTTTGGCAGGATTTCCCTTCCCTAAAGAGAGACTTTAGCTCAAGTCCAGACTGCACTGCACCTCTTTGGGCAGGAGCTGTAGTGCTTGTTGGGAACAAATGATGCTTCAGCATTCCTTACTGGAATACAGTATTTGTGTAGCAAATAGGGGTCCTAGAGCTTAGGAGAGAGTCTAAATATGCATTCTTTCCTGAATTCAAATTATCAGCCCAAACATAAACCAGAAAGTTCAACACCCCAACGAGCAAAAATTATTGCTGCTTTTTTGTTGTTGATGTTAAACAAGTCAGAAGTTTCTTATTCTTTCCTAAACTTACCAACAAATACAAAAAGACGCCACTATAAATCGTAAAGGATTCAACATTACACGTGTGGAAGTGACGTCTCTGTTTTGTTTGTCCGGTCTAACATGAAAATCCTTTTCATCCACTCCTGCTAAGGGCATGCTTAGCAGCGTTAGGATCACAGGACCGTAAGTCTCACTTCAAGTCCTACTTTCACATAAGACCTAATGTCTTCTGGTACAAATTCTTCTATTGTTCATTATTTCTTCAAAATATTTATTTGAAAGTGACAAAGTTGTCTTTGATGTAGGGCAAGAAGACAACGTGTCAGAATCATCTTTCATTCAAAAGCTAATCTAGCTCAAAGCACCAACAGAACTGACTTCGTGTGAATAAATGTATTTCTAAGGTAATCAGTAGGAAATAGCATCTGATGATTATGTTTTGGATGTGTAAAAACTGCAACTTAACAAATTGAGAGTGCAGCTGAGATGTAACCTGCTGTATTTCCCTCAAATCCAGATTTATCATTGCCTCCTATTGCTGAGTTCAGCTCAGCTTCTTGCCGCAGGGTGTTGAATGACACCCTCAGGGTCCCGTTGGAAAAGAATAAAAGCTTTTTCTCTCTGCTAACCAATGAAGAGCAAGTCAACAGCACTCCGGGAACACCTATTAAAGCCTAACAGAGTCTAATAAAAACAGTTACTTAAATATTAAAGCCATTTCATTGCTAGTGGCTGGAACATGAGAAAGCAGGCGTTTCAATTGGTTCAAGCCTTTATCAAAGTTTAAAAAGAAAATTTATGCTATTTATAGGCACAACCACAGAAGCACTATGCTTGCCAGCCCATTTTATGGCTAACTTCAAAGAAAATTCATCTTTAAACCAATTATTTCTTAAATCCTGCAGCTGAAACTGGTGTCTCAGTCCCCTGCATCAGTGCTACTGTAACCAGCCCCTCAAAGGACAAACAGCCGTGAACAAATCACGGTCAGTCAGAAACATTAGAACCAACTATGGGGTCAGAGTTTATAAATTCTTTCAGGGTGTTAAAAACATCAGAAACACCATTTGTGTTTAGACAGATGTAAAGGCACAACAGATAATCAATTTACAAGGCTTAACAGGAGAAAAAAAAAAAGGGAAACAAAAGGAAATGGGTACAAATCTTAACTTCTCACCACCGAATTCAAGATAAAAATAAAACCATTCCCAAAATAAACTCGTCCCAAGTCCACAATTACAACAAAACTTTAAGATGTTTACTTTCCTTTAAATTGAATTCTAACATTGATCACTAAATTCAAGGTTCATTTCATCCTTTCCTCCCCTCCTGTTCCACACCATTTCCATCCTAAACACAAGCAGCACACATTGGTGTAGTTCAGAGGCAGGTTTTTGTTGTGAAAGGCTCTGCTTCACTGTAACAGCTGTGGGTTGGAGAGGAAAAAATGCTCACTGCTCTGGGAATTTTGGCAGCCCCCAGGTAGAAACCTGCTGCAGAGAACTTCATTTTGGACTGCTTGTGGGTGTCCTCACTGCCTGCTCTCTTCCCTTTCTTGGCTTACCCGTCATAAAAATATTTACATGCTCGATCAAGGTTTGCAAGTTGATCTTCACATTTGGTTATTCATATGAGTGTATAGTCAAAGGCATTCAAGTGTAGGTTCTACTTCATTTCATTCCAGTCTGGGAGATTTTTGATTTCAAAGATGATTACACCTCTTATATTTGTACTTGTTCATCTGGTTCTTTAAGCCATTTAGGGATGTGCTTAAGTATACCCTTGTTCAGCAAGTCACTTAACATGGCCTATTGACTGGGGAAGCAGTGGTAATTAACAGCCTTTGATGAAGTCCTTTTCATAACATCACAGTAAGGAAATTATTAATACCCATGATTATACATCTAGGCTATTTTTCGTAAGTAACTTAACAGGTCTAAGGTATGTGTATGTATGATCTAAGTATCATAAACCGATCGTGCAGTAATCCCTGTCTTTCCTCAACTAATGTTCTCCTGCAGCCACATCAGCAGTTTTTATCACATCTAACATTTAGGTTCAACACACTTCCACGGCAGATTCGTCCTTTTCTGTTCAGTATACACTGGATTTCTACAGTAACATTGGCTGCAAACAATAAGCTTGTATACATTTAAAAAAAAAAAAAGTATGGACAGAGAGATAAGTGCAAGTTTTGATAGTGAGCAGGATAGCATCAAGCTGTCAACAGAATTCCTCAGAGCAGCTCCACAGAGCACATACCATAGACAGCGTTAACACTCAGAGCCTGCAGGACAAGCACGTCGGCAGCACTGGAGTTACACACACTCTAAAGAGGTAGGTGCTGGTCTTGACAGTACTCGGAGAAATTCCCACTACCCAGGATGAGTATGTACCAGGAATTTTTTCACACAGATGGGAATGCTCCATCCTCTTTCCCATAATCAGGTTAAGGCATATACAACTGAGAAGCAAGAGTTACTGGAATGTAGTGGCTGTTAAAAGAGAGGGTGCAGGTACAATCCCAGCCTGCACCGCAGCGGCTAACCTCATTAAAAAAAACAGCTAAGATTTTACCGTTTGGTCAACACTTGAGTATATCTTTAAAACAGTTTGGTTTATAAAAAATAATTGAAACTTCCATATATTCTAAGAATATTCTCTGCAAATACAGAGATGTAAGAAACATGCAAATGAAAGCCCAAGAGCATGACACCAATGCCCATCTGCCGAAGGCACAGCACTCACCATACAGCATCCTTCTGCAGGCAAATTGTAATTAGGTGGCCAAAGAGAAAGAAAAGAACAGAACAAAACAAGCTATGACGCAGCACCGAGAAACAGCAGCTTTGCCCTTTCAGCATCCTGCGCAGCAACCTGCTGTAGCTCAACTAAGGAATTATAAAACAGAGCTCTCCATCTCATTTATCCTCTTATAGCAAACTAAGATGAGCTACATCATGCAATTCTTCTTACATTTTTCTTCTTAATGTTTTTTATAGAAACTACTGATATACTACTGTAAGCTAATATACTGGAAGGTTTTACTGCTAAACAAAAGATGGTAGATTATTTTTTCTAAGAAGCCAAGAGGTCACCTTGGTAGCATAACTGGATTCCATTCAGTGTTTAAGTTCTCATCATTAGGTTACCTTTCTCCTTAAAGACTTCTCCCTGATAAATTTATTTTGAGGAATTGATTTTAAAGTGTATAACAATCCAAAATGCTCAATAAATGTAGCCTTACTGCTACTTACAAACTGGTTTACACTTTCTGGCTTCCCAATTGATACCAGACGTGAGTAATTATAACTAAAATAAACACTTTTGTTTGACTTTGCCATCCCTACAGTGGTCGCTAAAGCTTATGGAAGCCTGGAAGACAGAGTAGCATATTTCACCGAGGACTAAAAAGGAAAACAATCATGGAAATTTGGCCCATTATTTCTTGATATTACAAGAAATCTATCACTGTGTAGTGATTTTGGGAATAAAACTACCAAGCTCACCATCTTGAACTATTCCTTCTGCTGGGGGAAGAAGAAGGTAGGTTACTTCCAGAGCAGTAGGCAATTTTTCTAAGACTGCTTCATATTGCATCATCGTGGTTTTTCGGCACATATCCTGTCAGCACTACATGCTAAAAGATACACAGCACAGTGCCTTGACCACGCTAACAATTTGCCTGCTCGCCAGGCCCAGTTTTGGTTGTACAGAAGACCCAAGTGCTTCTTTCCTGACTACTAGATCCCAGCATTGTACAGAGATCTTGAAAACTAGGAGTTCAAAGCAGCCATCAGTGTCTTCACTTCCTTCTACGCAGGTACCAAAAAAGCAGGTACCAAACTCTGTTCGCACAGACGGAAAGTTTAGCCCAGCGTAAGTAGACTTTTCCTGCCCACCTGGTTAGAAACCAAAGCGTTGCAAGTGCGCAGTAACTGCAGGGGGTCTCACAAGATTAAGTGCCTTTCTCGAAGGGTGTGCTGCAGAGCAAAGTATTTACATGACAATCCCAGCTTTTAAAGTACAGCCTCTAGCTCTCATGACTGCCAAGATATGCTTTAAAAGTCTTTCAGGCTCACAAAATAGAGGGCAACTAAAAATAACAGTTTCTCATGTCGTGATTTTTAAGTGAGCCTCGTGTTCTTTGGGTACCTGGTGATCTCAGTAGCGACAGTGTCAAATTTAACAGGTTCCAAGCGTGCAAATTGCCTTCCTCTGCATACCCTGTCTATAAATGCTCTAAGATTCTTTAATTCTTTTAACAGTAGTATACACATAGCATGAAGAATTACTTCAGTACTACTTCAGAATGAGTACTTAAAATTTATTCTTCACTTTGAAGCAGAGTGGGAAGAAAAATAAATCTGAGCACGTTGTCCACCAAAAATATGCACTTCACAGCTCAACCTGCCAGTTTCCTTCTCCTGAGTCAGCAGGGAACTGAAGGAGACAAGACAGCTTCCCTCTAATAGCTTCAAGAGGTTAACTTCCCTAATTTGATATCCTACCAGTTCACAAGAATTGAGCAGAGAAAGTAGAGGGTTGGCAGGAGATCAACGCTTTCTAATTTAAATGCTAACATTTCCAGGCTTTTTAACCCTCATTTTTGCAAGCTGATGGATTTGTTTGTTCCTTTTCACTCTGTCAGTGGATCTTTTTTAGAACAATCCCATTTGACATTGGGATAAAGGTGAGCGTGTGCATCAGGCAGTTTTAACGTGTTGCCTAAGGAATAGAAAGACAAATGCAAAACAACTCAAGAAACACATAAAGAAGCTCTAGAAAAAAGCATGGGGTGTATCTTTAGATCAGTGCTTTGCTGTAAAGGGGAACGCAACATTTGAACTGAAAAAAAAAAGGATCCATTTTGTACAGTACAAAAAAATTACACTTAATAAAAATAAATATTTTTATGAACTGTCACGCTGTTCTGATCATGTAAAGACTTACCTGCAAACAGGGCTACTCATTAGCATAAACCTAGAAGTGATATAAATGTGGTAAATCACTAGATTCATTTACTAATTATAAAGGGCACATCACATAGTGATTGTACACAAGCTATTCATAGGAACATTTCACTTGTTTCTTAACAATACCAATGGCAAAGACTTTAAGAGTAAGTGCACTTCATTTGCAATGGAAAAAGGACAATCCAAACCCAAGGCAAAGTAGCTTTACATTTTCAAAACGAAAAAAACCCAAACAACCAAACCCCAAACCCCACTATGGAATGATGACCCAGAAACAGAAAGCACCAGAAAGCAGTTAACTACCCCGTTTAGACTACGCTTCATACACTTTTCATTACATTAACCATTATTTTGCCATTTATTCCCTAATAGCCTTTCCTTCAATCCACCCAAAGAGACTGGAAGTTTGAATGAGCAAAGAAACAGGAATGGAGACTCAGTCGTTTGAATAAAAGCCAGAAAAAGCAAAGCTGCTCCCATATGGTAAATCCATAGGTACATGTCACTTCAGAACTAAATTCAAGCTTCCCCAGTGTCTGCAATTTCACTTTAAAAAGTGTAGGATGATACAAAAAGACATTTTCATATCAGTTTCAGTAATTTTATAATATTATCTGAACAATGATTTTACAGCAAACAAATGACTCCTCGTAAGTGATGTACATGAATTTATTTATGATTATATAAAAAAGCAAGATAGAGGCTTATCAATATAAACTCAGAAATAAAACCAACACTGCTATAGGATAAAAAAGGAGGGCAGGCAAGTGAGGAGAATAAACAAGGGGAAAGAAAAGCAATGATTAAAAACCACTGAAAAAGTCAGCAAAATACACTACATCTTCAGAAGGGGGAAAGAAGCAGACATGCCAGAAGCTTCATATAATAGTCTAAAGCCCTTTGATACTAATTTCCATAGGGAACTTTAAAAGTAGTGACAAAGTAGTGTGTCATACATAGGAAAGAGAGGTGTGGGAGCGTGTTGGACTGAAAACTGACGAAAAAGATCCCTGGCTGTTCCTAGGCTGTTTGGACAGTGTATAATCAAGCAACTTTCCATCAACCTGGAAAGGGGGAAAAGGCCGTGTCAGGGAAAACAGAAAAAAAACCCCAAACATATGCTCACTAGCTACTATGCTAAACTCCAAATAATGCCACTGTGTAATCCTTTCACTAAAGCAAATTAAGGAGTACAGTAGGCACTTGGTTACTTAAGAAGGACAACTCTGAACCCTGTAACTGTTGAATAAGGGCTTATTTCTTTCCACTCAAAGAGTAGTCTGGTGAAAAAGAAATACTGAAGATTTAATGAGGACATGCATTATTGTTCGTCTGCAGTTCTGCGGCCATACAAGTCCTTGACAAAATCTCAAATCATTAACAAACAGGAAAAGCAAATTACAAGAAGTTCACCCAAAGGTCAACTGTCTGTACCCAGCCAAAGATGCAGAACCAGTAAGAAAGTCTTCAATGGAACCATATTCTGTGAAAGGAAGCTGGTTTAGCATAGTCAGAGCGCTTTGGGGAAAATGCACCAATTTTGGAAAAAAAAAAATAAAAAATTGTCAGGTACAAAAAAGAAAGGACAAAACTACTGAGAACATAAAAATATTTCAGTATTCCACAAAGGAAATGTGTCAATGTTTCTAAGTGATGCAGTATTAATTCTGTGTTACATTATGATAGCATGGTTATCAGAAGAAAAATATTTTGATCAAGGGCATTTTTGTCCTTTCACTCACAGAGAATTTGAAAATGAATCGACAGAGATCTTAATCACAAAGAGAAATATTGGAGGCTCAAACCCTTCACAAAATACATCAGAATGTGTGGCTCACTGCAAATAATGCATCTGATCTTCCCATAGAATTAAAACTGCTCTAGAAACACAGTATACCGCTACCAATATTGTTTCTTTGTAGATTTCTCTTTTTTTTTTTGTGTTAAGGATGAGTGAACTTCACAGATATTTTAAGTCAGCCATATAGTTCCAACTATTTAAGATAAAATTGACCCACACTAACCTAGATTACTCCTCTTGTTCCAAGAAGACATGTTATTCATTGGATAAGCCCTTGCTATCCTAGAATGTTAGGGGTTGGAAGGGACCTCTGGAGGTCATCTCGTCCAACCCCCCTGCCAGAGCAGGGTGACCCAGAGCAGGTGGCACAGGATGGTGTCCAGGTGGGTTTGGAATGTCTCCAGAGTCCAAGACTCCACCACCTCTCTGGGCAGCCTGTCCCAGTGCTCTGCCACCCTCAAAGTAAAGAAGTTCCTCCTCGTGTTCAGATGGAACTTCAAATTTGTGCCCATTACCTCTTGACCTATCACTGGGCACCATTGAAAAAAGATTGGTCCCCTCCTCCTGTCACCCTCCCTTTAAGTATTTATAAGCATTGATGAGATCCCCCCTCAGTGTTCTCCAGACTAAAAAGACCCAACTCCCTCAGCCTTTCCTCATAAGAAAGATGTTCCAGGCCCATAATCATCTTTGTAGCCCTTCACTGCACCTCTCCAGCAGTTCCATGTCTGTCTTAAACTGGGGAGCCCAGAACTGGACACAGTACTCGAGTTGCAGCCTCACTGGGGCAGAGTAGAGGGGCAGGATGACCTCCCTCCACCTGCTGGCCACACTCTTCTTGATGCACCCCAGGATGCCATCAGCCTTCTTGGCCACAAGGGCACATTGCTGGCGCATGGGCATCCTGTTGTCCACCAGGACTCCCCAGTCCCTCTCTGCACAGCTGCTTTCCACAGCTTAAGGTCAGTGCTATGCCACAGCTGCTATGGCTACATAGATTTCATTACAGTGATTCAAATATACTTTGGATTTTGCATGCTAAGTAATTCCTAATGACCCAATGCAATTAATTCAAAATAAAGATATCCAAAGTTTTTGATTCCAAAACAGTATTACTTAAAGCACATACGCAATGAACAGGGAGTAAGAAATTCAGTTACTATTTCAGTATATTATCCGTGTTCACTCAGCTGTAATGGCGTGAGATTATGAGATAACAGGAAGAAATGTGAAAGCAAGTTCACTTAAGATGCCTATCTGAAGGTTTGAAAATAATTAGTGATAATTTTCAATACAACTGGTATCATTCATATTATGTAATATGACTCATATAATATAGAATTAATTGTGTTATGCAGACATACCTGAATAACTTGAGGGATGCCATTCGTATTTTTACAAACCAGAGGTTTCTCTGCGATATTAACTGTTGGAATTTGGCTGCAGTGAAAAGGTGAATACACCTGGCTGGTTTTTAGGGTGTGACAAAAGAGAGTTTAGCATGGATTTACTTTGTCAGGCCTACAAGGACTCACATGCCTTGTGGATGATCACATTTTGGAATGTGGATGTGCTTTATCACAAGATAACTCTTTTACGAGATCTGACTTCTCCCCAGCAAGCCACTCTGACCAGAATGTTTCTTATTTCAGCCATGCCTTTCCATCACCTCTTCTTCTCTATTCAACTTACTTGTCCTAGCAGCCTTCTCCAACCCTTACTCATCTCCCTCCCTCTTTTGCATGCTGGTTTTAAATGCCCAACTTATTTCACACAGTCCCACAGAGGAAAAAGTTTAGTGTGAAGCAAGAGTAGACTTGCAGACGACTAATGGAGAATGCAGATGGGAAGAGAATTGAATGAATGTAATTTTCAGAGATCCTCAAGAGAAGCGGTATTTCCAGGAAGAGCAGTGCCTCCATGTTGTCTGAATGACTTCCCAATACACGAAAATGCCCTGTCCTACAGGAAGAAGGAGGATCCCATCTGTGTTTGACATTGTTTGCCATAACAGACAATCATAGCTATTCTCTTGAGTAGCAGATATGGTGTAGTGCTTCGCAACTATGTGTATCAGCCCTTCCCCTGCATCAGAAACTTCACACTACAAAAGTAAAGCAGAACCTCCTACGCAGACACCTAGACGGGGCAACGATGGTGTCAACCTAACTAGAAAGCAGGTTTCAAATTCTCTTTTCTTTGGCTGCAGCCTCTTATCGTACCTCTGCCCAATTGCTAAACAACAATCAGATTTACACAGCAATTGTATAATCAGGTGTTTACATCACAGCATGAAGACATGAAAGAATCTGGAATGCCGTATTTTGTAAATCTATGGAATGAGTTTTTACTTTATTTGTTTATTTGTAAGACTACATTCTACTGACCGAGCCATTTTCTGCATTCTAACACTCCCAGAGAGGTACTTCGCCATTAGTTGTAATGAATGTATGCAGACAGTATGCTAGCCCTCGCAGCCATCACTTTAATTTTTCATTTTGTTACCTAGCAGAACACACATGGCTTGTATGATTAAGAACAATATATTGCCATTGCAAACATTTCTGTATCAGTTCCTACTAGTGACAAAATTCTCTGGGTTTCTAAGTAGTTCACAAAAAAATTTTACATTCTCTGTGAATTCCGATAGCTGAAAGTGTAAATGTTCATCTGCAAGAAAAAAATAAGACAAAGTAAACCATAAATGATACATCAAATACTAAACCCAAAGTTCTGTTACTGGTGACCAGCAGTTAGGATCACAAAAAAATAATTCCACGTAGCATTGGAGCATCTTGCATCAAGAAAAACACTATGAAACTCAGGAAGTTACAGAAACTCCATTGTCTGGGAGTGGCTTTTTTATTCCATATCAAATCCAGAAGGATGACAGGCTATTTCTATCAGTCTCTGAACCATCCTTTTTAGGCACGAAGACCAGAACTGAAAGTTATTTTCAGTTAATTTTGTACAGCTGTTTGTAGACAAGTGCAGGAATTCTGGAATTGCTGGGAAAAAACCTGACTGGCTGCTTTGTGCCTCTGGTGAGAGAGCTACAATGTGACTCAAGACTGAAAACAGGAGGAAATGGTGTTTTGTTTCCCTAGAATCAATCACTATGGATTGGCCTGACAAAATTCTCTGGCACTGGAACAGAAGACAATAAAACAGATCTATTAACAAGCCTGGGAAGCACAGCTGGGGTATACCATTTTCCTTGCGGAGGGAAAAGTTCTCCAAATCCTTTTCCTACAAGGTGTGAGAGGTTCACAGCACATCACAGAGCTTAAAAAAAAAAAAAGCAAGAAAGTATGCAACAATGGTTAACAGAATACAGAAAGAGAGAAGACTTTATATTAATTCCTGTCAATTAGTAGGAAGGGAAAAATAAAGACCTCACATACATGCTAAGCTGTCACCAAAAATAGACAAAAACAATACATTTGAAACAGTTATGTTGTAGCTTTTGTGGGAACTTATAAAGATTTTATTTCAGGTAGCACGTCAGTAAAATAGGGAGTTGAAACTGTAATAGTAAAAACAGATGAAAAGATGCACCTGGACCTGCCAGGCGATAGAGGACAGAAGTACCTCCACTGCTGCTGGTGTGGGCTAGTGCAGCTTCCCATTCTTCTCCGTGATCAGCAACAGGAGAGCACAGCAGGCACCCGGGACTGTTCCCCAGCGGGTGGGGAATAGCTGGCCAGAAGGACCTCCTGCAGCATGTAGCCAGGCTTTGCAAGGCCATTTAAATGAGATGGTGAGAGCTGTAAATTAAAGCTACCTTTCCCAGAGAAAGCTTATGTAGAAAGTAAAGCCAAGTGGCATCTTCTAAGCCGAATGTTCAGCAAGGAACAAAATTGAGCTACATAAAGTTCCCACCGAGACAGTTGCTTCGTGGTTATTTAACTGCAAGACAGAGTCTGGCACTCAAAAGAGAAAAAAGGTAGTCTCTACTGTGCATAATTAAGAATGACTTCTGAAAAGAAGACAGGTGAGTGAAACATCTTCAAGAAACTGCCAACCTTGGGCATCAAAGAAAGTTTGCTGCTACTTCCACGCCAAGAGTACTGGAAAAGTCTCAGAAAGTGATTTGCTAGGTCGGCAGCAGAGACAGAGATGAGAAAACATACTAAAAAACAGATGAAATGGTAAGCAGGTGACCCATTTACTATTCCTTAACAACTTATCAAACACTGCCAGATCTGAGGAACTGACTGCACAAACATTCTTAGCTCATGGGAAACATAAAATAAAAATACATTGGCTTCAGTATCATGAGAAAAGTGTTGCCTCATGTTTTCCTCTGTCAGCTCTGGTTCTTCGCAAATGACTATGCCCTTTCATCATCAAACTCTTAACCAAAAGGCCCCGTGGACTGTTTGCCTTAGCAGACTGTTTACCATGGCCTTGCAGGTACCAGCAGTCTGCAGACCAGAGGTTTCATAACTCTGGGTCTAGAAGCAGCATGGAATCCCTAATGAAACGAGCTAAGGTAATTTCAAAAAGCCACATGGTGAAAAAACAACATCAAAACATTAAATCCCTTCTAGCTAAAACCTAAGAGCAATATCTTTAAAAAGTGAAAAATAGAAACACAGCACCATGTGGTAACAGTTACTATCTCTTAGAATCTGTTGCTGTGGAAAACTTCATTGAAAAGCACAAAACTAGACCAAGGTGAGATACATAATGAAGAAAAAAGAAAAAGGAGTTACCGATAAAAGAATACTTACTAACACACACACTGACAACATCCAAAGAAAGCGGCAGACCTGGGCTGTTAAGCCAGTTTCTTTTCCTCAGATCTTCTGAAGACTTACGGATTAGAGGCATGTACAATGGTATAGACATGTAAAGTATCGTATATAAAGGCATAAAATTATTACTAACCAGTTAAGAATGTGTGCATTACATTAAACTTTCATCATCCTGTATGCATCCACTGTGTTTCCATTATCCTGTATGCACTGAAATGTACGATTACATTAATCTTGGATGGTGTAATTACTCCTAGTTGTAATTAGTAACAGCTGTGACATTCAGACTGGAGTTCAATAAGTAATAAACTTCTCCCAGAGTTTAACAAGCAGACTCTTTTTGTAGTTTTATGTTGTGTACGTGAAATTTAAGGAAACTTCCTATGTTGGAATACAATCTGTCCTCCATCTTCTTCCTATGAAATTAAGGCTCTAGTACCTCTATTTACAGAATGTTTTACAATTGCTATTTTCTGCACAGTCCCAGTTTTCTCCCCCTGGCTTTTGGAAGTGTCTCTATAGGTGCAGCAAGCAGCCTACAAGCTGTAAACCACAGAATCCAGGTCTACTCTCACAGCCCTTCTGACTACAAGGAACTGCTGCTCAACACACAAGCTTCCCACTAAACATGCAGACAGCCTGGAAATAAAATATTCATAAAGAAACCATTTATTTAAATTCAAGTGTTGATTTTGAAGCTCAGATGACAACTGTTTGAATGGGTAATTTCATAGTTACATAGTATAAACAAAACCATTGAATAAACTAGACTATTCCAGAGTTCCAGCTATCCTCCGTGTGACATTAGATCCACTGAACTCTATTCTACTGCCAAAATACCTTTTCTTTCTTCTTGACAATTTCTGGAAGATGCCTGTATGCTTTTAGTATTCTCAAAAAAAAAATTAATACAGCACACACTTGTTTACTTTCTGATTGAAAGTAAAAGTTCTTTTGACTATATTTATTTCATTTTCCAACTGAGAGAGAAAATAAATAGCATTTTAAAAAAATTTTCCTGAAGCTGCTGGGAAAAACTAAAATAAATTATGAAATCCATCAAAACACTGCACTTTATTGTCAGAATCTATGTTTACAGCCACAAAATATAGTTGAACTTTATGGCGGAATATATAAGACAATATAAATATTACATTTACATTAAAAAAAATAGGTCAAAAAGTAAGTATAGCTTGCAATGGAGTAATGTAACTCCACGTCAGCTGTAATAACTGCCACAAAAATACACTAAGTACTGCTGAAGACTGTAAAATGCACAACATAATACCATATCTTTCTTGGCAGTTAACCATTCATATATTGGGGTGGGAAGTGGGTGGAGGGGGAAGGCGGTAAAATTCAGACTTAGCAGAGCCTTTGTTGACTTTTTTTTTTTAACTAGGAAGACTTGAGATTCAAAAAAAAAAAAGATCAGAAAATTTAAATTTTCTTTGTTTAGAAAGCAGGAAGGCTTAATTCACTAAACCCCTAATCTGGAAAAAGAAAAATACTACTAAGTTGTATACTAGTGAAATCAGACATCACTGGGGAGCTCTTTCTTAAATAATTATTTAAAAAAAAAACCCAGCAAACAACTAAAAATCTCAAAAACAAGTTATCAAACATCCCTCATGAAGAGCTGATGCCTAAGACCAGAAGTCTAGAGCTCATCCATTTCATCTCCTCAGGCGTCCCTACAATAAAAAAGGCTAGCAGCACTGCATACATATTCATAACAATCTTCTAGCTTTGCATTAGGCAACTTCATTCAAATTCATTATACTGAAATCAAAGCCAAATTCCCAGTTTTTACGCTTATTTAGAGAATAAAAAAAAAGGCTTTAGGAGTCAGTATAAGCAGTTCACAGATACTGTGCCAATGAGGATTATGAATAATGCAGATTCGTCATCGTAGATTATATCACATACACACACAGATGAAGATGTAAAAGGCCAAAACCTCTCCACTGATCTTGCTAGGATTTTCTCAGGTCACCCTGCGTCCTGAGGACAACCTGTCATATCCCGGGATTGTGCCTAAGCCCAGAAACAAGGGCACTTGTTTGGACATCACTACCCACCTTGGAAAAACTATTCATTCATTAAATCAGTTGTCTTGTTAGTTTACTTCTATACCCGATATCCTTAACAACCTTTGTAAATACTGCAACACCAGTACCAAAACGTTGACAGTCTCACAGGAACTGTATTTGAACATCTTCTGAACAACGTGGTGCACAGAGTTGTGGCTAAGCCACCCCTTCGATGCTTCAGCTAAGAGACAAAACTCATTCTGCAACACTGGGTCTATTCAACTACTTTCTATTATCAACCATCCCTTCCAACTGGAAGGGCAGGTAGCTGGAGAGCCAACAGCAAGCTCAGCTCCTAAAGCCAACAGTCCGGCTCCTGACAAGTCCTGGAAACCGTGCACAGCAGCAGAGCTGAAGGATGCTCTGTTTCAGTTAACTACTGACAGCTGGCGGGGGAGAGAGGAGGGGCAGGTATGTGGATGAATGTCTCGTTAGGACGCTGTCGATGACGATGCGCTGTTGGGACACAGAGTTTACAGTAATGCACTACAGGTCACTCCTGAGCAGTCCGCTGAAAGCATTCCCCTTCCCATTCCTTTTCAGTACCAGGATGCAGGCAATTTGTGAACCTACGTGCCAGTAATAAGCAGATAACGCCACTTACGCTTCATGGTATGTTCACTTACCAATCAGCATGTACTCATAAAAAAAAGATACATACTGAGCTCTCATAGTGGTTAAGGAAAGGAAGAAAAAAAAAAGAAAAAAGCAAAGCATGAACTTAGTAAATGTAAGTTTAAAAAAAAGAATTTCAAAACTATAAGGTCTTGTGATTTTCAGGCTAATATTGGGATGGTTAAAACATTTGGGTTTGAAGCTACTAATGCTGAAAAATCATTGACTTTACATGCAATAAGTGGCAAAACAGAAGTTATACAATGTATTTGTGATGAGATAGCTTAACATCACGTATGAGAACATTAGGTTCCCTGTGTTCAGAGTTTTCTTTTTATCTAATATTCTTTCCATGCTTGCACAGCCAAAGATCTTGTTGAAAACTGCTTTAATAGAATTACCCAAATACAGACTCAGCCTGTATCACAAATGCCTGAAAACAGAAACTAATAATGGAAACACCGGCAAAAACTGAACCATCCATCACAAACGGTGGCGTAATTACTCTGTGTAGGTAGCAGAAACGCATTTGCTGACTTGCACGCTGCAGATCCACATAATAGCTGTGAACACCTTAGGACACACATTTCACATCCCGGCACCATTTCCTTAGCTGTTTGCCCTCCACTGCTTTCCCCGTCTTTCCTCCTCACCCCCCGCAAAAGACAAATCCCACAACAAAAACAACCAACAACGACAAACAAATAAATGGCACAGCACTCAAGCCAGGGATCTGTAGTCCATTTGCAAGGATGTATTTATCCATCAAAAAGCAGATCCAAACCAGAGACACTCAATTTACATGACCAACTCAGAGCTCAAATAAACCAAATATCCAGATGTCAGACAAAGGAGCCATGTTCTTTGAAAAACAGCCCAAATTGGATTTAAAAGACAAACAGAGAGATTTAATTATTGAAATGTGGACATGGATCTAATTGGCTGCAGAGAGAGAAGACAGCCAACGCTACAAGAAGTTGTTCACAAAAATTAAGCTCTCTGAACAGTCTCATTTCTCCAGTGCTGAATCCTGCAGTGCGAGACATCTTCACTTTTGTTCACCACAGGCTAGTTGCTTCTCTCAAAGCAAACATTAATTTCTCAGAGAAAAAAAAACATTAAAAGCACATACTGCGGGCCTGAATGAAAACCTGAATACTATTTCAACTTGGCCGCATGCTGAAACTCAGCAGGAAACAGGCTGGAGTCCAGAGCTTATTCTAATCGGGTAAACTAAGCACCTATGCTACACATCTCTTCTGATACTCCATGGAAACCCTTTTTTCACTACCCACTTTTTGTTTTTTTAAATGTTTCAGAGATGACACCGAGAAATGCCTTTATATCATATCTTTTTGAGGTGAATCAATTGCCAATGCATCAAGCTTAATTTAAAAAACCCAAACTTTTAGGTTGAGTTTCTCTTCTGTGTTAAACTGTCTCCTCTTCTCGGAAGAGGACTGATGAATAATCATTCTCAAGTTTCATAAAATATGCAACAAAACTTTTAGAATTAATCTATCGACTATCTGAGGTTCATTGTAAACTTTGTTTTTATAAAATGCGCCTTGCAGATTTACAGAAATAGAGCAGAGAAAAAAATAGTCTCTCCTGTAAATCGACATTACCAGTACAAAGCTGTACTATATGATGTACATTTATGACTTGCGTTTGATTGAAAATGGAGAGATGCAGAGGCAAAATACCCTACTGAACTGCCAGCTGGCAGCATACCAGTGGTCTTTCTGCTGGTAATAAGCCAAACAAACAAGATTTGCAAAAGTCCGCCCAGTCGAATCCATCCCACAGCAATTATGCTCCTTGGTCTTCCATCCACTCCTTGAAAGAAACGTGTTCATTGAACTGGGAGTCACAGAATCTACTCCTGAAGTCACATGATCTACATTAACACTAAAAGGACAAAGATTTTACCTCTGATCCTCTGCAATACACTGTTTCATAGATATCACTGCATAAAACCCTCTAAACTGTAGTATAGTTACTAGACAGACGAAATACACTGGCAGACATCTGTTTTCAGAGAAACTATAACCAATACAAGCTACGCTGGCTGCATATATATATTTAATACTACTAATTGAATTAAAGCAGACCCTAATGCTCTGATACCCCTTGCTTTTCCCCAAGCCAACTGATGCAGGCACAGAATTCAGAGCGGGGCTGGGGTGTAGGCAGAATTAAAACATTATGTCAATCATATACACTCAGAAAAGTCAAAGTTGGCTTCACTTTCCTAGAGCAAATGGTAAAGAAAGGGGAAAGATGCTCCCCAAGAATTTATCTTTCTTTGCTTTAAATCCTTTCATCATTCCACGTTAGAGTCTTGTTTTTCATTTTAAACTGATACTTTGCCTGAAAAGCACTAAAGAATTTGACATAGCACAATTAGTATAGTTTTTAATACCAGCCTTCGGAAAAAATATTAACACATTTTTACTAACTTGGTATTCCCAACAGTTGAGGCAGATGGAAAAGAAAGGTTAATTACAAACAGGATTTTGAGAAATCATCAAAATCCGTACAGATCAAAACATCTAAAAGACAAGTCACTAGCAATAGTCAAGATTTAGATTTTTGTGACAGATTACGACAGGAAAAACCATCAGGGTAGTAGCTCAGCTCTCAAAGCAGTTCTCTTTACCCTAAGCCTAACTCTTCTTCTTCAATATCACTTATTTCCATTTTGTATTTTTTCTGTTTTCTCCAAAACTAGGCTATTACATTGCGAGTTGGCCAACAGCTCATTTACAGACATTGATATTGATTTCTTTTTAAGCTGCTACCTTCTAAGAATGAAAATAATTGATTTTTCTTTCTTGTCTCTGACTTGGTAAAAAAAGTTAATTTTAAATAACTAAATAAAACTTTCAGTCCAGATAAAAAGTACTTAGTAATGCAGCTGTAAAAGGTGAATGGAATGAAGAAAAGCTTCAGCAACCAGCACAGCAACCAGAACCTTTCCTCCATGAAAGAACTGTATTAAATGTTACCCATTAGGTACCTTTTTCTTGGGTCACTGTATCAAAACACCAAACTAAAAAAAAGGAATTGGGGCAAAATAGGGCCCAAGCTTTATTCACTACCTTTGCTTTAATTTGCTCTCCCATCTGCTGCGTGGCAATTAGCTCTCCATCACAGA
Source organism: Chionis minor (assembly GCA_013398295.1). Lineage (NCBI taxonomy): Eukaryota > Metazoa > Chordata > Aves > Charadriiformes > Chionidae > Chionis > Chionis minor. Next base: position 168,283 of record VZSF01001401.1, read on the forward strand.
AGAAAGTGGACTTGTCCTGGTCCTCAGAAGAATGCAAATTTCTTCCTCACGGCAAAGGCCTGCTATATTCTATACATGCTGCAATGCAAATAAGACACAAAAATTACCATTTGTAAACACTAGTTACTAAATCTTTCAGTATTTTTACTACAGAAAAATGCCTTGATACTTCTTTGTCTTTATGCAACATCATTAAGCCGCCTCACCTAACACAAAGGCTTCATCTAATGGCTTTTAACACACCCAGAGATACATGGCACAATATATCTGGAGGACGAAAAATTAGCTGTCGTTAACTTGAGGGTTTCTAAGCCTCGGGGTTAGAGATCCCACCAGTATTAGCACCGAACAAGTCAGCTTTCAGTCCTGCTGTTGCCACAATGCATAACAATAGTGCTTGGTACCTGCAGCGTGGCCCTTTTCCCTGACAGCGATACCCAGTTTGATGCTGCCATCGCATCTCTGCCAAGCAACGCCGAGCCAGCTGTCGCCTCTTGGTTCTGGCTGAGAAGTGGTTGGTGACAGAGCCTGGACACATTTTAAGCCTACTTTACTTAAAAGGTCTACCTACCTATCCCTTCGCATGCTTACTGGGCTCTGGTAAGATGCAGGCGATCACTTCTGTTGGGAATTTCAGCTCAAGACTAGAAATTTTATGGAACTACTTCACCTCAGGAACTGGGTTTAATGAGAAACTGAGGCCATTTCCCAGCTACACATTGCTCTCATGCCTACCCTGTAGAAACAGAAATCACCATAAACAGATCTTCCTAAAACAGAAGTTAAAAGTTAAGCTTTGATCCTAAATAGTGTATGCTTCAATGTACATACTGCAATTTGCTCCACTAACAGTGATGAATAATACAATTCATAGCAGAAAAAAAAAAGCATCCACATACATCTTTTGCAACGTAACAGCGTGAACGTTTCAAAACTCTACAAAAATAACTAAAAAGAGTATATACTAGGTAGGCAAAATCTCTCAGGTCATAGCAGATGCTTTTTAGAGCTAATACTTAATAAAAGAGAACAAAATTAAACAAAAAAATGAAGAAACAGAAAACATGAAAATATTGTTAACATGTTCATTTGAAATACTGACTAAATGAGAAATGTTGAAGATTTGAAATTTAGAAAGATTTACTCTAATAACATTAACAATGAATAAGTGTGGTGACATAATTGAATTACTGTGAAATTAAGTTCATTTGAAGAAAGATAAGGAAAACTACTGTTTTCTAAAATTGGTTTTCTTATTGGAAAATGAATTAATTATAAGACACAACCATATCTAGGCATCAAAGCCATGTAATTATTTATGTACTTGCAATTCTGTTATTCATGGGGGGGAAAGCATTTAAGGCATTAGCTGTTATCACTAATCAACTCAAACTTAAAACTGATTGTTCTATCAGGAACAGCTGAATCAAAGCAGACAAAAAACCAAAACCATATATATATGCATGATTTAAAATTGTCTTGCTTTTAAAGCACAGCTTTTAAATAAGCTACTACTACTCCAGAAAACAAGCAAGTCTGTCACTGATTGAGAACCTTGTCCCAGTACATGATGACTGTGACACGTCAGCAAGCAACCTTCTTACCAGCCCAGTCTTTCCATACTGGCCTGATCAAACCATTGAATTTTGACGCCGATGTGTGATGCCTTCAACTCTGCATTGGAGGCACCACGGAGGGTAACACCCTCGATCGCTAACCCCTGTGTTTCCCAAGGCCATAGCTGTGGAAATTATACTGAAATTGGTATATACGGAAAAATCACACCAAGTTGTATGCTATTTTATATACACCAGTAAAAAGTTAAGATTCCCATCAGTGAATTATGCTGTTTAATTTAACACCTGAAAGTTTATTAGTTTCGCACATTGAGCTTATCATTGCCTCATTTTATGCTGCCATTGAAACCAAACAGTTTAACTCCTTACCTAATTATTATCACTGAATTATACTTGGTATGGGGAGTCGCACAACACCGTTAATCATCTGGTAATGCAGAACGTAAATATTTTAATGGAAGCCACTACATCTGAACTGCTTTAGCCTCCTCATTTGTCTCATCTCTTCGCCCAGGAATAAATGCAGCATTTTCTGGACTACACACCCATATAACCTTCGTTCTTTTTCAAAAAAATGTCAAAGCTACTACGTCTCTGCAATGCTTTTTATATAACACTTGGCACCTATCAGCAAGGCAAAATCCGCATTTACATATTTACTTTTCATGAAAGCAGCAGCTGAGGTCCAGCCCAGAATCTACTCACAAAGGGAGTGATAAAAATTTACAGAGCACCAGGCTCCCTTGTGTGGCTGCTACTATGGGCTGAGTTGCTTGAAGGTGCTGCTAATGCTCATCACACTTTTAGTTTTAAAAATAATGTGTGTCAGGCCCCATTAAAAGAGGGCCCTATGCGTATTGTAAGCACAACAGACCAGATACTACCAAGATATCAGAATCTTTAAGTTTAGTTAAATTTGTGTCTCAGAGAGGCCAAAAAGATCTTGAAGTCTCCACAGCATAACTGTGCCTTAGTATTTTTCATATTAATATAAAATTTAAGTTTAAAGAAAGAAATGCTTTGGATGATTCAGCATTTCCATCTTAAATACCTTAAAGGTTTTTGCTATTGAAGAAATTAAGGTAATGATTAAGGTACTGATTAAGCAGCAATTTATGCCATTTCCTTTTTTTGGACTCAGCTATAGAGATCTTAAATGTCCTTTAAAATGGACACATATGGCCATGAAAATAACCACTAAGGCAATTGTGGCTCCAGAGAATTTTCTACAAGGATTATTTACAATTTGTTTTAATCAGCAGAGGCAGTGCTAGCATCTGCACCATAGCAATCTTAATCAGAAAATGCAACACTTAATTCTGTCAGTATTCAGAATTCTCTCTACTTAAAGCTCTTCAGTGTTTAGGTGTCTTGGTACTATAATTTAGTGTTCAACTGGCTGTAATTAATCAAGTCATGATGTAATAAAAACACACGGATGTTTCCATTCAGAATGCTCAAACACTAAGTATATACTTAGCCAAAGAATCAAAACCTGCCTAGAAATGTTTACAGGCCCCACTTAACTCACTGACATTTTAAAATGCCACACGTCCTGCAAATTTACACTGGTACAGACAATGAATTTTCTTGCACATAAAAGACCACCAAGTCACGCTGCTCTGACAACTGAGTACCTGTAGTAATAACAGCAACTTCACAAAATTGCACTTTCTCATTTAGAAAACATAATGGTGAGATTCCAGATGGTTAAAAGTGTTAGAAATACGGGCATTAGGTTTGTTGATAAAAATAAACTCACCGGATGTTAATTTATCATCCCACATTTTTATGGTTTTGCCCAGTCCTCCTTTACCAGCCCAAGCAAGCAGTTGCCATCCTCCCTTAGCTGACAGGCACACACACCAACTGACACGGCAGCAGCAGATTAGCTACTAAGAGAGCACATCTGCTAACTAAAATGAACCACATTCACATCTTCGGCTTAAAATATACATACGTACTTTCAGGCTACCTAACTTTAAGCTCCTAACCAAAAGTGGCTGAACATCGATTAGAAACAGAGATGCCTACACAGCAATCCAGAACCACCAAAATGCTGAACCAGCTTCTGAAAGCAGCTCTCTCTTCAGAGCCCAGCACAACTGAGATTTTAATTTAGGGACCATAGTTCATTATTTAAAATTAGTTCCAAATGGTAGTGATTCAAACCACCTAAAATTCATTTCCTAAACCAATCAAGGCCAGCTCTGTGCAGAATCATTTTGCCAGTATGACAACACTAGGTTTTATTTGTTTATTTAATTGACTATGTAGTCACAGCCAAGAAATATTTTTACCTGCAACACCTTAGCCAGCAGAGTGCATATGCCCCCTCTCTCCAGCAAAATAAGCTGTATTAGCAAAAGGCAGAGTTTGGCTGATGTAATTACCACCGTATCCAATGCTTCTGTATGCACATACAAGATAGTCAGGGTTGAAAACTCTCCCTCCCTTGACCACCACAGCTCTGCAAGAAGCTCTGTAGCAAAGAATTCACATTCAGTATCTAAAAAATTAAGTATTTCTTTCTGTTACTGGCAGTTTGTTTCTGCCAGTAAAGTTGACAGATCTTGGCCTACTATGTTTAATGTTTACAATTATCCAAGGTATGGCCAGGGGGAGAGACAAACGGAAGATTTCTCGCCCCCACAGGCAACATTTTCATGTTTTATGTGTTTTGTGAGCTTTTGTTATCCTTTGTCCCTGTTCTAACCTCTGTATGGCTTGACACTGGTGCATAGTTATTCCTAATTTAATGTCTTCTGTAAGTTTTTACTAGCATGTTATTTTCTCCTTCCAGGTAAGTGACAAGACAGTTTGCCAGTCCAGCCCTAACACTGATCCCTGAGCTACCATTCTGCCTCCCTACAGCTCAATACTTTTCTTGCTATCATTACTGGTTTTTTCCTCGTCAAACTACTGGTACAGTCAATTAGTAGCAACACAGCAATGTTACTCTGAAGGGTATGAGCGAATGGCTCTTAGAGGAACATAGACCTCCAAAGAGAGTAATCGCGCGCATCTCAAAGGATTTCTTCAACGTCTGTAGCCCCGATGTCTCACTTTCCCAGCCCAGTTCTGACCAGAGTTTTACACTGACTTCAGAGTAAAACCAGGGTAAAAAAATTATTAATTTCTTCTTCACTCCCCTTGGTGGAGTAAGCAGAAAATAATACGAATACAATAAAAAAGCATTTCCATTAGGATATACAGCACGAATCTTTCTCTATGACCAAAACCCACTAGTTCAGCTGTTCCAGTTACGCCAAACACATTCATACAACTTGGTAAATGCTACTGTAAAGGTAACGTAACCATTGATCATGTTCTGCTGGAAATATGAGCATACCCATCATCATGCTCTTCCTAAAAGAGGGGAAGTCCGATGTAAGATGACACTACACACATTTAGAAGGAAAAAAGGAAAAAAAAAAAGGTAATTAAATTTTTGGCCATCAGCCCAGTTAGCATTTACTGCAGGGAAGAAGTTTTAAAAAAAATAAAAATGGTGCATAAGATTACACCTGGCCTGAAAAACAGAAACATCTGCTGAGCTCATAAATTATTGGATTAGTTCTGCCCCAGGAAGCCAGCCTGGTATACATACCCTCTACAGACCAGTTTAACTGTGCACAGTAAGAAACAGAAGAAGTTGTGCTGAATTAATTTCCCATTAGAAACAAGGGGAGAGGGAAAGAAAAACATGCTTAAATGCTGAATACAGGTTCCTTCCGCAAACTACAGCGCTGCTTGCATTTGACACCACACTCCTCTGAAACAGTTAGAAGGACAAGCTGTAAGGCCAGCTTGCAGAGATAGTTCAATGCGACATTCAAATGGTTCATCCATTTTGTGTTTGTTTTAACCAAAGTGGCTGATATACGACTAATTATTTTTCCAAAATTTCTTCAAGTAAGTCTGTCGAAAAAAAAACCCCAACCAACCAAAAAAACACCCACCCCCAGTCACTGAATTCTTGCTCTGAATTGTCTTGTAGTTGAGACTGCTGAACCAAGCCTTTTACACTTTTTTCCAGCCAAATGTGAAAAAACAAATTTGGGAACCAAAGAGACAAATGGGCCTGGAGTGATCACGTGAACGTACATCTCTGGTCTCTTGTATCTGGAAAACCTTACACCAGAACTTGGTAATACAGATCCTCCCTGTGCCCCTTCCTACCCTGCCTCACATGCAAGGCTGTGAGGGAAAAACCCAACCCAACCAAAAAACAGGGTGCTGGGCAGTCCCAGCACCCCCAGCTGAGGGGAATCCAGACAGCACCGAGCTATGCCATGTGACGGATCTTGCTTCTGCGTCTGCACAACACTGCATTCCCCTCCATCATGCTCATGGGATCTGGGAGTCGGAATCTGGGAACTGCAAATGCCTGACACAAGACAGAGGTAACAAGAGAATTCGCTACTGCAGTACTGTGCTGCCACCACTCCCCATCCACCACAGCATGGGAATTCGGTCCTGGACTGCGGCACCAAGGACACTGGGGCTTGTCCCCAAGTACCCCGGGATAAGCACAGAGCTGAGAGCATGTGTCTATGTGGGCGTGAAGAGCAACTACCTTTACTTGAACAGACTCACCATTTACACAGACCTTCAAGGACTGGTTCTGCCTCATCACACTGAGCTTCCCTATCCTGTCGCGCTCTATCTCTTGCCTAAACCCTTTTGCTCCATATGAAAGACAGCCAAGGGTCATCTTCTCCATTTCTGTACAGTACTAACGTACTTTCAAAATTTTTCAGGAATCCGAATACATCCTGGTTTCATCCATGAATGGAACCCCAAAATTATTCTGAGCAGTGGCATGTAGAAGAGGAGACAGTCTAAAACTTCTCTGTTCAGTTTTCTTGAATTGTAACTTTGAATTGAATTAGTAAGTAGTCTCGCAGGATTCTCCTCTCTCAGGTGACCGTATTTTTCCAAATGGCCTGGGAGATGACAATGGTGAGTACACTAAAGGCATTTCAGACAGGCAAATATGGTAAGTCACTATTTTGCCATGCTGTATTTGAAGATGAAATTGGCACAGCATTTTGGTTTGCAATGTTGCTGCTTAATCACACTTAACTCTAAAAAGTGCAAGATTTAAATAATTCTCTCTGGCAAACTCAGTTAAATTCCCTGACAGAGTCAGAGCTGGATATCATGGGACAGTCTTTTCAATCCAATGGCGCTGCCCTAGTTTTCCTCTTTTGCAGATTAGTTAGGGAAGAAGCCATCTTTAATTGATGCCTCATCCATTAATAGCGTTTAAATAGATTGGCTTTGCTACCTAGCTTAGTTTGAAGAGTGACATTTCCAGAAAAATAGTAATAATTAAAAATTATGCATTCATCACCCTAATTAGCACAAGTAAAGGTAGCTCAAATTTTAATTGATCCTTTGAAAAGTGAGACAGGAGAAGTCAGAGACCAACTGCTCTATAGGTATTAACCTCTTCACCTACATGTTCTGGGTGAGAACCACATCATGTCATTATGTAAACAATCACTGGACTACTTCCAAGGTTATATCCTTCACAGCTGTGAACAGGCAAAGAGCAATATGAAAAAAACCACACAAAACCCCCCACGCGGCAAAACAGAATTTGATTTGCATCAGCCTAGGTACAGAAGGGCCATATCTTGAGGCTTGCCAGTAATAATTACAAACCAGCTTATAGACACCAAGTATGATGAAAGTCATTCCAGTTAAAAATGCTCATCAACACTGAGCATTTGCAAGGAAAAGAAATCTTCAGAAAGTCGTAACACTGACAGAGTTATTTATTCTCTGTATAGGAAGGTGGTGCTGTTTTTCTTATGTGGTTGAAATTAATGCAGGGAAACAACAGTACAAAGAAAACTTCAGACACTTATGCTTTTCAGAACATTTTAAGTTCCTTCCACTAACTTGCAAGATGATTTTTAATTTTTTTTTTAAATAAGCCATTCATAGCCCATCCTAGAGGATAAACATTTCACTATGAATTCCTCCTGAACTATAAAGGTCAGAAAGGAGGATTCAGTACACTGAAAAGCATCGGTCCTAATGCTACAGTCATAATGCTGCCTTCCAGCTTCAGGCCCACTAGTATCCTACCTTCTCCCTACCTCTTGTCTAACTATAATTCCTTCTACTCCAGCATGTAGGAGAAATCAAATCATTTGTCTCTTGCACTGATACTGTACTCTTTGCTTAAAGGTCATCTATAAATTTTGAAGTTTCAAAACCAGTAGGTGTTTCTAAATAAGGTATTTCTAAATAAAGTTCTACCTGAGAATAAAGAAGTACTTCAGATATTTTCTAGAGTATGACTTCAAGTTGTCAGTCAGTTTCCAGTTCAACTGAGGTAAACAATCTATTGGAAATACACTGGATTTTTCTCTTGCAAATGTTCAAATCAGCACACTGAGGCTTTGCTTTTGTTTTTGCAAATATTTGGTGTCTGCCAGCTAAACCCACCACCAAGTTACAGTTACATGTTACAGTTTCATGACTGAATTTGTGGGGAGAGGGTTGAAAGACCAGAACCTGGCTTGTTTCTGTTACAAGCAGGAGCCATCTTTGCCTTATGGCTTTGATCACACATGAGCTAATTATACTGCTATTTGCTAGAAATAATCAAATGCTTTCTAGACTGGTAAGGTGCAAACAGAAAAACCAAGTAAGCCCAGGACAATATTCACATCTACCCTGAACCACCAGTTTCTCTCTGGCGAAGGTCCTTGTGACACATCAGAGCAGGAACAATGGAGCAGAATTCCTCAAGTCTTGAGAAAACTTTCCTTTCAAGGAGGCAGCTATACATCGTGTCACTGACACCTGACAAGGTCTAAAAATTACTGTGTTTCTGATAGCCCCAGAGTATACAGGCAAAAACATTGATAATTACAGAATTCCCTTTCAAAAAAACCTCACAAACAAAAGTCAGCCCAGTTTTGAGGAATTGCCTCCATTTCTGCAGGTACAATTTTTTTGCAGCCAATTATTTGCAAGTGTAAACTATGGGCCCAATCCAATCCTTGCTGAAATCAACAGATAAAGGTTCTATTGATTTCAGCTGGGTTGAGATAAAGCCTACATATCAAAACGCAGCTGGAAAAAAAAAAATCCTGCATAAATGCTGTTTGGACCTGTAAATAATTGCAGATTTCAAAGTCCTCAAGTTCCAAGTTCTCAAAATAAGAGGTAAAAAAATTGAGTTATATTTAAAAGTCAGGATCAATAGCCCCAGTGGGCTGACAGCACTTTATTACTGTTGTGGGAGAAACAGATTTTGAATTATTTACTCTCATTTCTCAATCCACCTTGTGTCTTTATGACCACAGAACTTCAACAAAAGGACAAAAGGAAAGAAGATGGGTATTTCATGCCTCAACGATGTGTGTAGCAGACACCCTGGTAAGTTTTCATGGGGCATAGAAGTTAACATAGGGGATTTGATGGGCAAGTCTACAAAACAAAGTGACTACTTTTATAATGTTTGTTAATGAATAGGTAATTTTATGAAGCCTGTAATATTTGAGGCCAGAGTGTCCTATTGGATATGCAGTCCTTCAACACCCAACTGAATATACACCTCCGAGTTCCCCCCCAAGTGCTTGGGATAACCTCACACTCCCAACGAAGTTTTTAAAACTGCCAAAAAAAGGACAAGAAAGAAACAAGCCAGGCCCCACAAAAGCTGTCACTTGTGCCCTAAAAAAAGGAAAGGCCAAAATCAGCAGTTACTTTCCAAAACTCTGAGCAAGATCCCCTCACCTCCTATTCTTCAAAGTCAATAGTCCACAGATTAGCAGGAATTATAAAATACAAAGAAGCAAGCAGCACACAGAATGTAATTTTGGGAAAAAGTGGTTGAGCAAAGGAGCATTTAAAAATGAAAGTAATCTGAGGCAGGTAACCAAGGAAAAGGAACTAGTACAACATACTCTGAACATATTTTCTGCCACACACACACCCCAACTCACCATGACTACGGCTGTCTTACTATCACCACACTCACAGTAAAGCATTAACAGCATGTCTGCTTCATTAAAAACAAATGATCGAACATCGGGATTATAAAACTGTATACTTCCATGAAAATAACCATTATGTTTAAAACGCACTTCAAGGTAACAGGAACTCACCACATGCACTGCTTTTCTTTCTAGCACAGGGAGTGTATATGGTAACTAAAAATTTGCTAGATGAACAGCCCTAAACAGAGCTATCTTTAGTTTCACATGCGTACTAATTTCCAATAAACACACGCTTGTTTTGTTAAGGATGTTATTGTCTATCTGATAAAATAATGCAAGTTTGATATTTATTTTAAAACTGAATAATGGGTTGTTTTTCTAGTGCTGGGCCACAGACAGCTCAGACTTACTACATATTTAATGCCCTAACTTGTGTTGAATGAACTTAACGGAATGAATTCAGTATGAGTTTACACAGCAGTCTTACCAGAGTCAGCAGACTGGATTACTTATCTCTCTCAGACTACTTAAAGGAAGCAGGCTCACCGGCAACCAAAGGAACGCCTAGCACCTGAGGCTCAGTCAGCTCATTTGGAATGTTCAGTGTAAGATACTTATCAGAAGACAGGAGGAAAAGAAAGCTTAGTGAGGAACAAAAGAACACGACCAAAAAAATACATGCTCCCTTCTCTTTTCCTTAGCTACAAAAAGCCCACAGTCCACTGAATTCTGGTGACTCTGAATGCATCCGTGATGAGACCCTAGATAGCTCTGAAACAGAAAAGCATAGAGATGACAAAGTTTACATTTTATAATTTTTTCTAGGTAGGTACAATATGATTTTAGGTTGCACAGTTGGGGAAATTAATACTGGTTTTACAACTCTGTACTGAAACCTTTTTGAAGGTTATACAAGCCCATTCTTAAGTCTGCATTCCAGATGTTGCAGGTTCCCAAGTGCCATTTTCATAAGTAACTTTGGTACTTTATCCCCAAGTCCCCCCAATTTTCAAAAGTCTTTTAAGGTATTTTTGGAAGCACTTCAAATTAACCTCGGATAATCACTGTTGCAATTACTGCCTCTTCACTTGTCCTCCTTGTTCAAAAGAATACCTTGAACAAGCACTCGGCTCTTAGACTGGCTTGTGAGATCAATACTGCAGGATTTGAATAGAAGAATTTTAAAATATATTCATTTGCAAATTAGCTGTACTGCAATTTCCTTTGGAGTAGCAAAATAAATGCATTCTTAGAACATTTGTTTCAGCACAGTTTGTTGCCAGTCTAGATTATATGAGAGGAAAAACCTGACACCGGTAAAGAACCACGTGAGATACTAGAAAGTGTGACCAAACTTCTCATTTCCCCACCTGCAGTGACACAATGTTCTATTCTAACATACAATTTTAAAGAAGTGGGGATAAGACATCTTTGATATAGATCAACCTCTTTTCTAAAACCAAGTGGGTTTGTGCGGTAGTAAGAAGAGGTCAGGAACTGCGTTGCGAACAGGTGCTAACACATCCTTCTATTCCACTCCACTGACAAGAGCATATTCTTTGGCACTGACAACCTGTAATTGAGCTGACAAGCACAGAAAAGCAGCCAGGTAAGACTAATGGCTCTATTTGACAGCAGTCTAAAGTAGCAGTTGCATGTGAGGTTGGGCACTCTTTCCAGAAAAAAATAAAGACAATCACTTATTTTTTAAACACAAGAATCTTACTAGAAATCATTTTAATGAGTGGTAGTAAGAAAGAGAGTCAAAAAGCAGGGTGGGATACTGAGTATATTCAGAGCATTTAAAGTAGCAAATGTTTCTCACGATGAAAATATCTGTGAAAGAAATGAAACGGTAATGTACTTTTCCAACTCTCCTCCTAGGCCACCAGCAGAGACCCCACAGGATGCTGGCAGGACATCTTCATCTTTATGAAATAACCTTTTCAGTCAAAACCATACATATCTGCTATCCCACAGTATTATGCTATCTGATTATGTAAAATAATTACATTCCAATGTTAATCAGCAGACTCAAGCTGCAAAGTCTGCAACAAAATGTTTTATTCCTCTCCACAAACTGTATCCTATCTGTAGAAGAACTATGAATATTTCATGATGTACAGTTTTTCAGAAGTGAATGTTTTATTTTCATTAACTTTTTCTATCTCTTGGTTTCCAAAGGTCTTTTAAATGTGAATGCTCAGGTATTTCTGGAGTAAATAAATGCACTGTAACCATCTAAATGTGCCAGAAGGTAATTTGTTTGAGCTCCAAAACCTTCACATATTTTGATCTGTAAATATTAAGTCATAATTCTTACACCTCTTGCACTTAACAGACAAGATTTTAGCAGCTTTATTCACATGGATTAATAACCTAGTGCACAAATAACTTATTGTGGAGGAAGTCCCCCTGACGTAAATGCATACATTATATTACTACTGTCTTCATTACTACAAAATTTATACATCCTTAACTCCACAACCACATTCACTGAGCAATCACTTGTAGATAAAGACACCAGAGCCAGTAAGGCCATCTCGGTGTGCTTAACTGCCAGCACACATAGGTTTTGAAGAATCTAACTTTTAAGAGGAGTAAGGGTAAATGGCTCAAGAAATGGCACTATTTCACAAAAACACACACTTTGCAGACACATCCTAGAAGGACAAAAGACACATTTTGAAAGCTTCTATATAATACAGGTGTGCTCTGCGTGTGTACACACCAAACACACTTGTATCTAAATAAAGGTATTTCCATGTCTAATCAAGGTGTCTACTCAAAGAACACCTCAGTAACAAAGTACAGCATAAAAAAATATTAAGAAATGACAGGTTGAAAGTTGCACATGCAGCCCACTGACAGCACAATTAGCTGTGGGGGGAAATTACACTTGCTCACATAGTCATAAAGAGCCAGCACTGTGTTGAAGAAAAGCACCTGAAACTTGACAATTCACAGGCAGTTTGTTTTCTTCCCGCTATTACCTAAAGAGAGAAAGTTGCACCAAGTGATTTCTTATTAAAAAAACCAAAACATCCACTTGCATAAAAAGTCAGAGGAAGGGAAAAAAAGACTATGGTATTTCTCTGCAACGACAGTGCACACAGCTAATTTTCTTCCGCAAGTATCACCTCTGCTTTCAACAGAACAAATAACCAGATGCAGTGTCAAACCTGTTTCAGTTGTCCAGGTGAGACATAGGGAGGGAATAAGAAAGCATGAAATTACTCAGGAAGAGTCAGTAACCTGTTATTTGACTTTACAGGCAAAAGTAAACATCATTCAAGCTGTAATTGAATTAATGCAGCATTTTGGATAAACTCAATTTGCATAGGATTTGCTGTCACAGGAATCTCTACCCCGCAATGTTAAACCCAGTCTCCCTTGATGGTATTTTTGAACTGCTGACCAGGCTCCCTGTGTGAACAGACAACAATCCCACTTCTCATCCCATCCACGTTCACTCATATTCTCTAGACACCAAGCAAACCTACAAATATGCACATACCAAAAATGTTACAGTAGTTCTTAAAGGAAGGACAAATTTATCTAAGCTATTTATGCAAAAGGAAGAAGAAAAAAGCACTAACTAAACTAGGCTAGTTAAGTAGCAGAAAGACTTGTTAACAGGATTGGCAGAAGATTGCCTGACTTACAAATAAAAAATAAAAAAAAAGGACAGTAAGAAAGGTTTGAGGGACAAAGAACACTAACGTTCTTAAGCACACACAACAAACCGGGAAATGAACAAGAAGTAGATGAAAATACATTAAAAATTATAGCTACTTCATATTTGTAGCATCTGACTTCTGACACTAGTCATCATTTACGTAAATATGTGATTAGCCAAAAAGGACAGCTTTTTAATCTAAGTACATTTGTCCACTAAATGCCCTGTGACAGACTTGAGAGGCGGTCTTCATAAAGACATACCCATCGCTTCTTTCCATCTGCTGCTCTCCCATAGCAGACATTGAAGATAAGCTGACATCTCAAACCACATCAATGGGCTCCTGCAAGTGGCCAGGGCGCCCATCAGCGTACCCTTCTCAAGACACCTCAAAAGTAGGCTCTCTGTAAACTGGAGCTGTGTAAAAGGAGGCCAACTCCAGAAAAAGAGGACTTGAGCAGTAACGAATGGACTGCCAGCATGCCATACAGAATCCTACCTTGAAGAAAGAGAATAAACAGCACTTCATTCCAACTTCATTCCACACTTAAGTTTTACTCTGCTCTCACATTTACGATAACAGCTTCCCAGGACTACTATCAATTAGCCTTTTCCTGGACAATTGAATACAGGTAGACTTAATATCTTCTACCACGAAGTCTGGCAATTGTTAGTGCAATGGATTACTGATATAGTTTTCATTAAAAAAAAAAAAAAAAAGTCACTTCTACCATGTTTGCAACTCAGGGTTGACAACAAAGAGAGACTGGTAAAGCAGTCATGGTAAATTGCAAACATAAAAAATTCACACTAATTCCACCTGAGTACTGCTTTTTAATCAGCAGGGAGTTTGCTTTGTTAGAGGAATTTAGACAGATTTTAAATAATCTTTGTTTTGGTCAGGATTTAGGAAGCCTCTCCCATCTTTTCCCAGCCTTCATTCCTCTACGAGAAGCAATTACGCACAAAGAAACAATCTATGACAAATTAACCACCTTTTAAAAATACACTCTCTACTTATCGGAAAGTATCTGGCTATTATTCTCAGCCAACAAAATAAAAATGAAGGGTATCAGTTAAGCACTGCTCTACTTCACGTTCAGATTGCAGGATATCCTTTCTCTAGGGCCTCGATCCATTGAGAATGCTTTGCAGCCTCTTGGCTATCCAAGGATCATCACTTTAACATCTAATTATCATTGTGAGCAGCCACTGTAAACACCAGCAAACTTCAACAGAGCTTCCAAAGGGCAATATGCAATGCAACGCAGCACAGTCAGTTTATATTAAGGTTAATTGGTCGTTCAGGAACTCATAGTATTTGCTAAAATAAAATACAGCTGTAGTCCAGTGAAGTGATTCTGTTCCCCTGTCTCCAAGCTGTAAGACTAAAAAACACTAGCTTCCTTCATGGGCAAAAGCAAAGCATCCAGGGCATATTTGGCCATAACTGATAAGTTCCACACTTACTTAGTTCAACAGATGTTTAAAACGCATTTGCAGACTATAAAGCTGATTATTCACTAGTACTCTGTGACCGGACCATTTCTCAGCAGAGTTTTAAAGGGCAGTTTTATAAATAGACAATAGAAGATTCTTACCAAGAGATTGCACTTTTGGGTTTAAGAGGCATATAATAGAGCATGCCAAAAAAGTCAAACGACATTCAACTATCACTATAAGACTAAACAGGTGTCTAGAATAATTTAGGAAACGTCTGCTGTAATCTTTGTTTTATGCTGTAACTTAATGCAGTAGCTACACCAAAGCTTTGAAAGTGAAAGGCCAAAAATGAAACAAAGATTTACCAAGTTACTGGTTTTAATGCTGTTTTGAGAAGAAGGAATACTAAATTAAGTTGGAACAGGCCAAAGTTTTCCTATAAACCCATGTAACGCAAGGGTCCGTTCAGACACGTCGTTGGAGTGGCTCTGAATTAATCTCTCCTTTACTGCAGTGACGAAAACGGCAAGCCCAAGGATGAACATGATTGCCGGTCACATCATTGGATATTACTCCAGCTGTTGCTCCAGCTCATTATACCCACAGCATGCTTAGGAAGAGCAGAGTGAATACTTGCTATTATTGAATTGGTCACATCGCATGTATAAAAAGCTGTGCCCAAAAAGAGAGTATGACGGGACCAAACTGCAGGCATACACCATACGTGACTGGGGCCACAGACACAGCTGGCTCTGCGTAGATTTTATCAGATCCTGCCTCACAGGTAAGAGATCTAAGAGAGAAATTCTCTGAAGAATTCACCTAAGAGAAGACCAAGAGCAACTTCACTGAAAGCACATAATTCATATGACAATTACAAGACAAATATAAAAGAAAAGATAACCATGCCCAGTAAAATATTCAAAATCAGGGCCTTGAACACAAGCAATCTTTATTGCAGAAAGCAAAACCACTATATATAACTGGAATACTTGCACTGCGAGCTGAGTTACATTGCCCCACTTCCAAGTAAAATCAACTGCCCTTTATGCTTACTATTACCTATGTAATTCCATCGTACAGCTGCTTAACACATGGCCAATGAAAAGGCTTTGAGATGGAGACTTTGGGGAAGTTGCTAGAAGCTTTATCAGCAGTTTTAACAAGGTTTTTGCCACCAGAATCTGCAGATTTGTCTAGATTGATAAACTTACAACATTTTTGATTAGGCAAAAACACTTAATAGTGAGCTTGTTAAATCCCAATGTGGTTGCTCTCATTTAGAATTAAAGTAGCTTGCACTTTTAAAATTAATACAAACCAAAGGGACAGCACTTTAATTTAGACTAATTAAGAGCAAATTTAAAGCAACTCAGTTAAATCATCTAAAACCCCTGGATGGATGCATCCCATACAGACTTAGCCCTCCCAGAAGCAAGCTCTGAACTATGGGAGATCTCTCTCTCACCTACTTCAGCACTTGGAACAGGCATTCAGGAATGCATGCAGTTTGTCTGTGGAGATTAAGAAATTGTATTGGCCTAAAGTCAGGGATTTTGTACCTCTAATGCTGAAGAAATTCCAAAGATAAACGGATGTAGCACTGGTATTTTAAAAGCTGGTAACTCACACATGTTCAAAGTCAGAATCAAATACTTAATTCTGATGGACAGCTGAAATACTTTGCTTTACACTGGTTTAGTGTGCGAGTTTAATTTATTTTATCAGTAGTTGCTAAACTCATACCATAAACCAAGCCTACATAATAAACCTAACATTATAAACCAAAGCAAAGGAACAGGCACAAGGAAAAGCAAAATGGCAATCAAAATAAAGCAAGCTTCGTGGCCTGATACCGGTCGCTCTGATCAGTCAGTTCAAATTCTTCTAGGACCAGTTAACGTTTAGAAAGCATCGGTCCCAGGCTTGCATCTGGAAAATAAATTAGTCTTCGTTTAAGAAATTCGCTCTCTATCCTTATGAAATTAAGGCAGCAAGAAAGTAGAATTGGCAGCCTCACATGCTAAAATGAGTGAGAAACTAGCACTGCAAAACAGTACTGTTCAGGGCTTTTCTACTTACTGCACAACTACAAAACTGCTCATGTGAAAATACTATAAAATAACTGCACAGCAATAGAACTCCTGCCTGCTTCTCTACTGCTTCTTTCTCTTTTCAGTAAATAGTCACTGGTCATAATGAATATGGGTTGTAATCAATAAGACCATCCTTGTTAAGCAAACAATAAATCCAGCTCCCTCTTCTTCAGGTTTGCTCCTGCTACCATCGCAAAGACTGACAAAACTCAATTTTCATTTGCCAAGCTCAGAATAAAAACACAAGCACGACCCAAATACTCAGCTTCTCTACAAATTCTTCTGTGATAGCATTTAACTTCTAAAGGCTTCGAGAATTAAATACGGATTAAACACCGCTAACGTCAAATGCAGATGTAAGCATAAGTCTGACTAAGTCTTCAGTGACACCAGCCTCTTTGTCCTAGTGGTACAAAGGCATCTGAACTATTATAAGACACTATTTAACGAAGACTCTAATTTTGATTTATTAAAAGAGGTGCTTACTGAAATACACCATTTTCACATTTACTTGCACAGAATAGTAAGTCTTTAGTGGGTTTTAATACACTCATGCTAAAATACACATTTGAATCTCTCCATGCAGGATCATATTTTGACACACATGGTGTCACCATCAACCATTCACTGCAAAGGACACATGGCCCGTAAGGAAGCAGAAAGGCAAAAATCCAAAGAACGTATTTCTTTGCACCACAAAACCCCTTCCAGAGAGCAGAGAGGGTTCAACAGCTCAAGAGTCATCTGGGCTCTAAGGGCAGTTAACGCAAAATCAGGCAGCTCCACGCGGAGGTCTCTGCTTCTTCCAGACCCTCTGAGATCTCACAGGTACCGTATTTGTGACAAAAGGAAAATGAAAACCAAAACTATTCATTAAGATGCATCTGCAACACACTGGTAACAAATGTTTGCTTTTACCCTGTGTCTTCTCTTTAAAGCCCTTTGTGTTCTGTGTCTGGAAAAACAACACAAAAGTACAAGTTTAAAGGTATTTTAACTTCCTTGTCCAACACTCCAAAAAAGCTAAGGAGGTGACAGATTGAAGAAAACCACGAATCGGATGGTACATCTCTTGGGCGCTACAGGAAGCGCCGGGCCGCGCTGCAGTACACGTAACGCTGTGTCAAACATTGGGGGACACATGACTAAAATACCATTTTTCCACAAGCGCGAACGAACATCGAAAACCACCACCCCAAAGCGACGCCATCGGCCATGTGGAAGGAGGTCCCCATGACGCTGCGAGGCAACACCACCCAACCGCCTCGTTAGCGTTATTTACTAACGCACCGCAGCACCCGCCGCTTCCCCGGGCCGGCCTGTGCTTCCCGAGGGATGCTCCCACCCTGCTCCTGCTCCGGCCTCACCCTGCCCAGCCCGGATCGCCACCGGGACACAACCCAGTGACCCTGCTCGGCCGCTCTGGACATCACAGACGTTGTTATTGAATAGGGGAAAGATACCAAGTGTCAGCGATAAAAGCAAACCAGGGAGACAATAAATCAGGTAACGTTGATAAAGTGCAGATCTAAAAAGAGGCAATTAAATTGTCAGTATCAAACGCCTTCGCCGCTGACGCTGAAGGTACGTAGCACACAAGCCTTCGGAACAGGAAAAAATTGCATTTCCCGCCCCCCCCCCCCGCAGCGGCAGGACGGGGAGAAGACAGCGCCAGCCTGAGGCGGGAGTGGCGGCGGGGCATTACCTGGGCCGCCATGCTGCGGGCCTGCCCCGGCCCCGCCGGCTCCTTCCCTCGCGGCTCGCCCCGGCACCGTCTGGCGCCCAGAGCCGCCGGGGCAGCGGCACCTCCCGCCGGGGCAGCTCCGCGGGCGGGGAGCGCCGCCGCCCGCCCANCCGGGCGGCCGCCGCCGAGCGCCCCCCGTCCCGGCCCCGGCGGCCTCAGGCCCTTCCCGTCAGGCCAGACGTCCAGCCGCCGCGGGCCCGGCGGGCCGGGCTCCCTCGGCTGGGCGCGCTCCGGGCTGAGGGGGCCCCTCTCGAGTAGAACCGTAGAGAGTTTTACGGAATAATTTGTTGGAGATGAAGGTGAAAAGGCGTTCCTCTCGTCCCGGGAGGGAGAAGGGGCACAGGGGTTGGAATAAATACCTGGGAGTGTGGCACGGCTTGGCATTTTCTAGGAAGTTTTTAAGCTTGCAAATCTCCGTTAAGATCATCGGGCCCCCTCGTAACTGGTCCTCTCAGGCACAGGAAAAAAAAAAATCAAATAATATGCAAAGGAAAGATGTAGTTACCCAAATATAATTAAGGAAATGTAGTGCACACTGAGGGGAAGCAGATGCAGGTTATGGATTTTTGTGTACTCCTATTGTGAACCTGCTTAAATTATTCCTGATTTTTGATTAAGTGCTGGGAGTTTGCACATTCTGAACGGTTACAAAAATGTTCTGTTTTCAGACGTGAAAGGGGTCCAGGCACAGGCACCTGCACCCACGCAGGGGTGCCCGCGGCCGGCCGGCGAGAGCACCCGGCATTCCTGCCGAGGACATGGAGAGGAGGAACAACCTTCGGAGAAGGTAACTCATCCCACCTCATCCAGACGCTGCAGGTCTCTGCTTTACCTGCTTGGGACAGCTGGACAACTGTCGGACAGGAGGTGAGTATCTTTTTGGTAGTTGGCGCTTCGTGAAAATTAATCTGTTGTTTCTATGCCGAAGCACAGGGATACACAGTTAAAACATCCCAAGCGCTTCACCCCAGCTCTGTAGTGGTATTTGGAGCTTGGGTTTTGGTTTCAGTTCTCCTGGATAATGAATTGTGTGAGGAGGGCGGTGGGCTGTGTGCATTCCAAACTAGGCACAAGAAAACTGCTGTATATGACTGTGGAAGTCACATGTTTTACACGTAAACTACTTTGCTGATTTACAATTTTTGAGATTTTTAGTGTTTGTGTATCCTACCGCAATAAATCCTGGCCAATTTGGTATTGTAAATCCAACGATACTGTCCCGGAAAGTAGGAATGAGCTACATCCAATCAGTTTTATTTGAACACTACAAAAATCACATGAAATAGCTTTTAACTTTGAAAATGCTGTGATGCTTCATACCAGGACTACAGCAAGGAGAACGGGGACTTGATGTTTGGAAAGTGTGAGGATATCTGTTTTTTCAAATGGTAATAAATAATTCTGATTCTGATGAATCATGACATACCAGAACTTAAGAATTTCACTGATCAAAGGCTGAATATTCCTGTCCTGAACCTCACCCATTCCCACGGGGAAACTGTATTTGGAGTGAAAAAACCAAAAAAACCCACAACAAAACCCAACCCAAATCTCATTTGTTTTTATTAACACGTAATGATGTCTTGAAACTTTCACTGGTTTGGAATGCTAATGATACTACAATAGAAATGGCCCAGAGGGCAGCGAGTAGTCTAAGTGTCAAAGGAGTCACAGAAAAGGCAAATGTTACTGATCTTTTTAGTATCTTCTAAGCATTTAAAAGAACCAAATATTCTGATTCCTGATGAATTTTGTGTAGTCCAAGTTAGGAAGCAGGATACATTTCTTAACAAGCCACTTTATAGGGGAGTTAAGACAGACAAAGTTTGCTTGTAATTTCATGTTAAGAAATACCATGGGGATATCATAAATTTAAAAGCCGAGCACTGCATATACAATTCAGATTAGCACACAATACGTGTACGATCACAGAATTTAAAAGTTTACAGTTCTTATTAAAGTCAGTCAACTTTAAGATGTATTTTTGTTGCCACTCCTGACATGATAATGTATTTTGAACAGAACTCAACTTTATTAGCGGAGCCTTGTCTAGCCTAGAGATTCATTTAAAGAGCTAACTCACAGCTAATGGCTATTATAGCTTCCTTTCACTAGCAGCTGTATGGAAATAACCTCTCATAAATTACCGTTTCACAATGTTATGAAATCCACTCCAAATAACCATTCCTCCAAGTGGGTTTATTCCATGGTTCGTAGTGGCAGAAACCATCAGAACTCCTGTGATACCGCATCCCAAAATCTGGCACCAGGGAATC
The DNA here is from genome assembly GCA_013398295.1 of Chionis minor. NCBI lineage: Eukaryota > Metazoa > Chordata > Aves > Charadriiformes > Chionidae > Chionis > Chionis minor. The sequence goes on from VZSF01001401.1 coordinate 189,065, forward strand.
TGATGCTGTGGCAAGTATAAAGGTGCCAGTGGATAAGTTATATGCGGAAAACAAATCCAGAAGCGCTGTGTGCATGCACATGAGGTGCATATACAGCAAGGTCTGTAAAACCATTGAGAAGCACCGTTGCACATGGCTGTATGTGACTTGCGTCACCAAAAGAGCGAGAGACACGTGGTGCATGAGCACAGAGCCACACAAGGCACCAGCAGGCGCTGCTGTGTTTACTGGTGTCCTGGGTTGAGGTAAAACAGAACTGATTTTATTTTCAGTAATTTTATTTTTCAGTTAAGTCTCTTCTATCTAACTGCACTTTCTGAAATTAATGGTGTGTTTCTCAGGGAAAAATACAGACTTTTTCAGACTTCCAGAGAGGTTAACATCTGATGTTGATAGTTAATACCAAGGAACAGTATGCAGAGAGGCTCTTGCTTATACTTACTGCTATAACCACCAAGGCCAGGGAAGTCTTCTTACTGATGGGGCTTTTTCCAGTTACTTAGTAATTATGACACCATCCATTGACAAAAATCAAATAAAAGTTTATAAAAAGCAACCATGTATGCTTGCGTTAGGAAACAGAAGCCTTCAAATACAATGAAGGAATAAACGTATGCATAATTTTGCCTGTTATGCAAAGAATAATTAGGCATACTAGCGTAAGAGTAATCATCAAAAATTATATAGTTAGCATGTCAGGAAAGTTATAAAGGTTCTGTGTGATTAATAGCAGAATTGATACGCTTTGTAAGAAAATTTATTTTTGAGAATAAAAAGAGATCTGTATGTTTTCTATATAGGCAAAATGCATTTGGCTCTTCATTAACCTAAGCTTAGCAGGAGACAAGACAGCTTTGGGGGCGGAGTAGAAGAGTAACAAAATCTTGCAAAACCAATTTGTTGCACTGAAAATGAATAGAAAGAATAGCCTAGCAATAACAAGAATAATTTTCTTCAAAAACAGAGTAATAACCTGTTTAATTTCCCAGTTCTAGAAAATGCTCACGTCACTGTAGTTTCTGCACATAATAAAAAAAATAATTGTAAGTTTAGCACAATAACTCATTGCCACATTAAAGATACAATAAAGACTTTTTCTTGAACCTCAGCAAAGTTTTGTTAGTAACAAAACTTAATCTGATAATCCTTCTCACAAATCATACCACTGTTTGTTACTGATTTTGCATAATAAATCTATTACGACTTTTCCATTACTCGCTTAGTAAATAGAAAAGGTATTAGGAGACCAGATCATCTCCAGTAGTGCATGCTTTCTGTCCAAGTTATTAAAAGCTGTAGAGTGCCTTCTGAAGCCAACTTTGATGGTGTTACTGATCCATTTGTCTTGATTTATATTTATACAAGCATCACTAAAAATCAAGTTTATGCATATGACTAATATAAGAGATAAAAACCTGAAATCTGTTTCCAGTCAAAGTAACATTATTGTGGATGACTTTGTAAGATTTTAATATATGATTCTTAGAAAAGCTAAATATTTGTTTTCCAACACTAAAAACTACTTCCTGCAATGTTTCTTTAAAGTATCTTGACAAAATTAGAGATGTGGCAAAAAAGCCTCCTATAAAGTATTGGTTTCTCACAAATCTCTGACAGCTTAAGTTTTTGCGCGTTTCACTGAAGGAGGAAATAATTCACATTCCTACAGTTTTCGTCTGTGCTTTCCAGCATGGCCACATACATTCACAGTCAGTAAATCCCACTGGAAAAAAAGCTATCTGCAACTTACCGCACTAACCTTGTCTTATGCATATGACTTACAAACGTACGTTAACACATTTCTTCTACTGACATCTATTTTATTACTACTACTAAGAGCAGAGCAGATAGACCTGCCTTTTATTAAGGTTTTAAAATATTTCTATTATACTATTTTTTTACTTGAGTGTAACCTACTAAATTTTAAAGAGATGGGGCCAGATATGTAAGTTGTAAGCACAGAGGAGACTTGGGAACCTACATAAAAACTGAACCCCCAGTGAATTTAAAGGAATTGCTTTTTAATTTTCAACTCCATAGCTCCAACCTCATTCTCTGTGTCACATCTAAACTTCAAGTGGTAAGTTCTGTTTGGTGCCAAGTTTCCTGTTGGTTCCAAACAAATTTTAATTTACTGCCAAATCATATAAACTGTCTTGTTATGAGCAGTAAGCTTTTTCAAAAAATGTGTATCAGGCTGAAATGAAAAAATAAACATTAGTCAATGAGCGTTTGAGTGAACAAATGAAATCTTATCACTATGCTATCTTTTTTTGATTTAGCAACTACCTTGTGATTACACAGATCGCACCTTGCAGCTCTTGACTTGCACGCAATCGATGTGTATTTCTACATAGCATCCAAGAAAAGGCAGGCCTTCACATAGTTTGCCAAACCCAATAAATTACTAGTGTTAGTTCCATAGTGGGGAAAATTCATGCTTTGTTGTTTGAATGGATTAGTCTTCCATCTATCACAGATGTCCTTAAAAATCCAGGATTGTATAATATAATCCCGTGAATTCAAGAGGGATATTTTCTAAAAAGTGTTGACTTCAGCAGAAGGGTTCAAGTCAGATTTTAAAAAGGCAGTTAATCCACCAGTTTATATTATTCCTATTATTTGACTTTATGTTGTGCTAATTTCCTATTCATGCTGTCTTTGAATACAAATACAAAATAAACCTTAATGTCAAAACCATGAATACAAATCAGACTATGAAATGTCAGGGCCTATAAGCGGTCCCGTTATGTCTGTATGCTAGTGGAGATAATTTTGGTGCTGCTGAACATGCAAATATTTTAAAGGAATTTGGAAATGAAGGGGAGCCAGCTTGCAATGGTAAATTGCCTGTTAAAAGTTCAGCCTCTCTCTGACACTGCTGAGTTTTACCAGTGGGTAAGAATGATCGTGCCCTTTCAAGTCAGCCTCGGTACAGCGCTGCCAATTTAGATTGCCACGAGATAGGTACAGCCCGAGTTGTCAGTGAGCGATCATTAAAAACGTTGTGAAATAATTTAATGAAATGTTTAATGAATATGCAAATGTCAGCCAGGAAGATAACTCATATTTTCATTTGCTGGTTTAAGTAAAAGAATAAATTACTGAAAATAGAGGCAGGAGTCAGCCACCTGTAAATTCACTTAGAAAGGAGAGAGTAGGAAATGAAAATGTTCTGTTCACTACCTCATTATAGGACATAATGACTAGGACGCTATTCCTCTGTGGATGAGGGAAGACAACCTTTATGTCCTGGCTGTCTGTGGAGAATGGTTCGGCTCCTTCTGTGTTCTTCCACTGAGAACATTTTGCAGCCTCAGAGATGTCTCAGGAGTGAAGCTGAAGACGTGTAGGCTGGGGAGCGGGGAGGCTGAGGGCTCAACAAAGGCATACCATACACTGACCCTGTAGGACAATTTTGGCTGTATTTGTCTCAGAAGAGGTTTCTAAGGAGAGTTTGAGTGTCCTTCAACTACACCACTGATAAGGGGGACCTAACAGTGACTACCAGTAAACCCGTGCTGGATTTAATCACACTAGTCTAGCGCAAACTACAAACCTATGTGCACCCACAAATGCCATCTACAGGTGCCAGTACACTGAAGCCTGGACAGCTGTTGGCCAACTTAATTCAACCTTCCATTGGCTTTTTTGCCATATTGATTTGCTTTTTACCCGTCTGAAGCCTGAGATGACTTTGGGGCTGTTGACGGAGGCAGGACCAATGAGTTCATCCACTCCAACCCCCTGAGAAATTAAGAGAATGAAAGATACGTAATTCATCCTTCTGATATTAAGCAGTCTTCATTCAGCCAAAATTAGGGTTTTTTTTTTTTCACTGAGGAAACACTGAAGGTGGAGTTAGACTCCACCTACATAGAGTGACACAACAGGCAGGGGGCTCATTTTGAGATGTTTCAGTAGGAAATTTGAAACAGATCCTGTCATGGAGAGTGATTTAATTAGCTTGATGTCATTATGTAACACAATCATATATGAATCCAAATCTGAAAATAGCAACGTAATACCGTTCAGGTATGGAACAGTCACACATAAACTGAAGATGAGTTTCTAAACAGCTTGTAAACTAAATTATTGTAATGGAAGTAAAGTCTGTGCGGTAGCCACCACCAGATTATAATAAAATGGCCTAAAACCTGAGAATTTGGGGTATGTGATTTCACTTGCTAATTGCTTTTCCCACAAGGTGGTTCATGGCTAGTTGAAGTAAACTGGACATTAATATTCATGGACAGCAATTAGGTGACAACCTGACACTTTGCAGTTTTTCAGTTCACATCAGAAACAACTGAGCCCTCTTATTCAGCAGGTATATTTTCTTCTTTCTCTCCTTTTTTGACTTATACTGTTTTTCCCCCTAAATCCCAGTGCTTGCCACATAAACAGTCCAGAGTAAACATGACAACGCAAATTTTCGAGCAGTCTGAATCAGGGTAATAGCTGTAATTGGCATTACACACTTCAGCTGCTGAGGAAAAGATGGATTATTGCCACGAATAAACAGCAGCCAAACTCCAACACAACATCTCAGTGTTAATGTAATACGCAGAAATTTAGCTTGTCACACTCATATTTGTTATACTCTCGCTTCCCATATGCCATAGTAGTAAGCCCAGCTTTCGAAGCAAAAGCAAGCCCAACTGAAACGTATTAGCTCTTTTGTACAGCTAAGAAAAGCAGAAGTATTAATTAAAGGTGAAAGACATAACGTGGAACCGGCTTTGTGTTGTGAAATAACACTGGCGACCAGAATTTATGAATAAGATATTGAAATAATGTTCTTTCAAATGATGAAAATACATTGTTTGTATGGGATGGAAGTTATGGGAAGAGGAATAGACAGTATAATTAGAAAAAACAGTGGAGCAGAACTGAACAGTCTACTGACAAACCTGTAGGCTGGGAAGTACACGCCAGAGAAACGTTTAGATTATGGAGTGGTAACACGAATAGGATCTCTGCAGCACAATTGCCTATTCTCAAGAAATTAGATTAAGAAAATTAATTTGCTCCAAAGCATAGTTAATAAAATACCTGATGCCTCTAGTGAAATCTTCCCGGTAGATTCTTCACAGAGTAACAGATTCTCTGGTAAGGCGAATAATTCAGGTAATGAACATTAACTTAAGATAAAATAAGTAAGATAACAGTACATATTTTGAATAGCTTGTGAAGGACTCAGTATTTAACATTAAAATTAGAATACTTAACTATTAATTACTGTTTCTGTACTATCATACAACGTTTTAGCCATGAGGTTTCAACAGCTTGGATCAGTACAAGTAGCTTTGTGCAACAGAGGGCTCCATATCCAGTGCTTCACGGTGAGGTGTCATGCTCAAATTACATTTATTTTCAGAAAATTAGATTGCAATTATAAAATTTCACCTGAAGCTTGGCTTGTAAAGCCTTGTAACGTAGGTGCAACTTCTTAATAGCTTTAAAAAATATCTCCTGTGAAAAGTGCCAAATTTTAAACACAGTGGAGGGAAATTACTGGACTCCAATGCCTCTGAAAACTTTTCCCTTCAGATATTTCAAAATACAGTTTAAATATCTACGTTTACTTTTCAAGTGAAATACTCTCCTGGATCATTCCCAATATAGCAAGCTAAGTCCACAAAAATGATGATGATATGAAGAATATTTTAACGCTTAACTAAAGTTATAACTTTACCAATTCGTGGCAAACTCTTGAAAAACACAACAGATGTCCATGGTGGAGGGATCAGCAGTCCAAGAATACTGATAAGTATATATCTCACCTTCTTTTCAGACCTGAAAGGAATTCTTTTTTTATTCCCTCTAGTGAGTCAATGGAGAGAAGTGAAAAGCTCAAAATTAATTCTTTCTTTCCTACTGTGTAAGTGCTAAGTTAGGAAGTACACATCATCCTGCTAAGCAGTGAAACATAATTTAATGATGGTTCTTTGAAGAGAAGTTTCTTAATGAGGAAGTGAGCACAGAAACTGAGCTGCTGCTCAAAGTGTGAATGAAATACTAGATTTCATTTTTATTGTATATCATCTTTATTGATAGCTGACTTTTTCTAACATCATCACAGCAGGAAAAATAATCAAAACCTAGCCATAACTTCTTTTTTTAAATCAGCAGTCAGTCATGGAAAAAAAACCCTGTCATTCAATTTCTTCAGTGAAGCTAATAAAATAGAAGTTTTTCCTTTCTCGGGCAGTACAGATGATCAGAAGGAGACCGACAATAGAGAAAATGCCCTCAGCAAAATGGAGCTGGAGAGATTCTATTCTGAATTGCTGACAAACTACACATTAAATTTGTCATTTCATTCCAAAAGCCTCCACTCAAAGTATTTTTTAGTACTTTATTTGAAACCTCTTAATTAGGAAAAAAAAAAAGCCGAAATGGACAAGGCATGCAGATGATATAAAATTCATGCCGATTTATGAATGAGTTTCCATTCATTTGCTAGTTTTCTGTGAATTACTGGGTTTTATCCCAGTTTGAGTTTTGTTGTTTTTTTCCCCCTAAGCTGATTTCTTCTTTTGCACCTAACAATGTGAGAAGACGCTCGGAACAGTGCGTGGTTGCTCTGACAGCTTTCAGCACCGCAGTAGCTTAACGCAGACACTGGCTTCCACGTTGGTAGATATCATAACAGTTCTCTGCTTGCAAATCTTACCCCTTGGGTTCTGGGGGCAACCCAGGCTGAACTGCCCAACAGGCACAAGCCACAAAGCAACTGCTCCGACTCCTGAAATCCCACTGTACCTTAATATTGGATGACGTCTATCTGGAAAAGAAGGAGAAGCTACCCGTGAAAGCAGGTAGCCACATTTATGTACCGTTTTTTATGATTCTGCAGCCTACTAAGCACCTGTTGGGACCACATCCTTCACGAGCGATTTTAAAGTGTATTACACTGGATATTAAAAAGTACTCAATACAGGTAATTATTTCTGCTCTGCTTTCAGAAGGTAACTATAGGTTCTGTGGCAGTGCTTTCCCAGGTTATTAATATGAGCGAGATAAAGATGAATACATAGACATCTTTCCTTGCATGCCGAACTCCCCCTTTCATCTCTGTTTTGTTAAATACAGCCTTTGATTATGTAGAAAAGTAATTATCAAACGTGTCGCAGGCATGCTAAAAATAACTTCTCAGCACACAATAGATGGGTAGGTAGGTTAATTTGCCTAGTCAAGATCTCGCCTGCTTTTCATCTGGAGTGCAGAGCTACTTCATTTGAAATGCATGTTTCCTTCCCTTCCATTGTAGGTTTCACCTGAAAAATCGTGTCACAGTTGCAGTATTTATCATAAAGATAGGCATGAAGCTTTGTACATCTTTAATTGGCTCTCCTTCCAAATTCAGTTGGTTAAAAGGCACGAGGAAAACCTGTGTGTGTCTTGGTCTGACTTTGGCTGAAGAGTATCAGTTCTTTTGGAGCGACAGAAGTTTCACCCCTCGGAGAGCAGCAGCTCAGCTGAGCTCATGTACGCGCTTCGCACATCCACAGTGATTCCCATGGATGCTCTGCAAGCAGCCGGCTCAAACCCAGCATCTGTTTTACTCTTTTCCAACACAAAGTCTCACTAACTTCGTGGTGCGTGCCAGACATAGGCCGACCAGGGAAATGACACAAGCCCATTAAATTCCTACATTATCATGCCCACATGATGTGTTTGCTTGAACTCCTAATAAACCAAACGAAACAACTTAAAGCATGTCCAACTACAATTCCTGGCAAAAGTATCTGGGATGCAGGGATATAATGCTGTTAATTCAGTTGAGAGACAACGGCAAAACATGATTGTGCTGGGCTGGAAAATTGGAATCACAAAGGCTTTTCTTTCTGGTTTTGTTTGAGCAAGAGAGATTAAAAAGCTGTATTTGCTCTACTAGATTGCCTAGGTAATTGTCCTTGTCCAATCCCACATTAAAAATTGATGCAGAAATGTAAGAGTTACTAATTATAACCCCCGGAATAATTAGATTCAAGAAAATGAAACTACTAATGCTTAAGTAGGTTTAACAGGTAGAGTGGACATTCTGTATAATCTGGCTGATTAGGAATGCATCCAAAAAAGAATAAACCTTAGTTCAAAATATTTAAACACCTTCAAACTATTGCCTGGCAGGGGCCCAGCAACACTATGCAGTGGATGGTTAACCAGTACATTTTTATGTCTGTGAATGAACAACATCTAATTCTCAGTTGTTGATGAAATATTTATTCTTCCTTTAAAACCGGACATAGCAATGACAGTTGTGCACCAGATACTGTCAAATTCAGAACAGTTTAAATGGCAACTGCTATACACGCTACTTGAAAAATAACTCTATTATTTTGAAAAATAATAACTTTCATATTGACCCAATGAAATCAGTACTAATATCCCATTTCTCACTTCCAACAGTGGAACAGTGTTGGAACAAGCAAGTTGACTGTGTTTCAGGAAAGCGAGGGTATGGATTCTTGCCTTTATTGTCTGAAAGTCAGTTTAAAAAACAGGAGAAGCAAGGCTGGGAGCTGCTGAGAAACAGCCAGAAGAGATGGTAGAGACAGCATTTGCTTTGTAACTGGGAGGTTTTGCCTGTGGGACTGGTGCACCTTCTGGAAATCGGTTGGTTCCCTGCAGCTGTTAAGAAACCACTGGCCAACACAACCACAACCATGACAAGTTCCAGTTGTTCCTTTTGGATGCGAAGCGCAGTTTGGGGGGATGGTGTCACCTGCAGATGCAAAGGAAGAAAGTCCACCTGAGCCCAGAAGGACAGGCCCTTGGAAAAACATCCTTCTCCTGCAGGGGCAAGAATATCCAGAGGAATGAGGTGGCTTTGCATCTGCTCTGGCAGTCAAAGTGGGCACATGCCTCTTTTCAGCAGGGGTTTGGGGTTGGCTTTCAAGTCTGCTCTGAGACGTAAATTCACACCTCTGAAGCAAGACACCTGACATGCTCTAGGCTGAATTTGTTCTCAGATTAGATTACTGCAATGTACTTTATAAAAGGTGTTGATACCTCCTCGTCAAAACTTACACATGGTGTCAAGAGATCATTTCTTAGGTTGAGTGTTTTTCTGGGAAGAAATTAAATTGATATTCCTTCGTCTACTGTGTTAAGAATGAAAAGAAAAGACGAGGGTGTTAATTTTAAGCTAAACACACTAAATGGTCTGAAAGCTACCTACTTCTGCTGTTATAACTGAAGGTGTCAGCACTTGAGTCCACACACACAAAATGAGGATGAAAACAGATTTTTCTTGATCAATCATTAGCTTTGCCACTTCCTTTTCCATTGATCTAAAGCAGTGCCCATTTAGAAACTTCCATGCTGCTGAATCAATTTCCTTACTCTGGCCCTCTAGTGACGAAGCAGAATGATTTAGCATATTTTCTTCAGCTGAATTACTACTGATTTATATATACCCTGGGCAAAAGGTGGCTACAGGAATAGTATACTTGCAGCAGCAGTTCTCAAAGATGCCAAAGAGGAGCTTGAACCAATCCTTAAAAAATTACTTCTGTTAAAGAACGGGTGGGCAAACCAGCTCCAAACACGTACACACACATATAAGAAAATGGTTACTCATTTACATGTGCATATTAAAGATGGCAAGATTCTGATCCCTACATAAGGGTCCATAAGTTCCTGTATGGGAACTAAGTTGGAGAAAACAATTTTCATTGTATGATAACCCTGTTCTGCTTGCTTTGTGTTCAGCGCTTGGCTATCTAGCCAAGATTTTGCCTTACCCAGATATCTATAATTATTAGAAACACTCCAGGATAAGGCTTTTTCCATGTAAGTAATTTATAGTATTTATATGCTAATTGAGAAAAATGAACATAAATTTGAATAACAATAAAATTAAACAGCATTCCCAGCATTAAACTATTGACTGTGGGCAGCAGTTCACTTTTTACTTAGGGCTCACCAGATTTTGCTTTGGAAATAATAATTGAAATAATAATTGAAGGACTTTTTTTTGTTACTACAATAAAATATATTAAGCAATATCTATTGAATCAATATTTTTAAAAAATCATTTATACTCTGTTTCTAGATATGTGAAAATTATTCCAAGAAGTAGATTTAGTGTTTTGCTTTGCATTGAGTTTGTGGAAGGAATGTCACACAGTACTCTTAAGAGAGTCAAGTAAGGTCAGATTTCCAGTCCTCTGTGGAGACTCACTGACCTAATCAGGAATCACAGAACCCCACGGGGAAAGTGAGGTATGACTATATATAAAGAGACACACACACACACACACATATATATATATATAAGGCACAGCAGTGTACAAACAGCTCGAGCTCCAGCACCTTGGCTGAGTGATGCACTTTAAAAATTCACACGTTTCTGAGTTCACTACTGTTCCTTCCTCGGTTCTCCCAATGAGGCCTCCCAGGCCTTAGAGCAACCTGAGAAATAAAGGAAGAAAATCAGTGGAATGCAACCCACCCCCACGCACTCATCCTCATTTTATCAGGCAAAACTGTGCTAATAATGCCGACAGGAACACGCCCAGGTCAGCATCTCACCCCAGCGTATACTTGTTTTAAGAGCTGTCTGGTGGCAAATTATTTTTTGATATTTCTGGCATTTCTCCTGACGTTTCTCTTCCAGAACTACTCCGCAGTGTTCTGTACTGTTCAATTGACTTGCCTTCTTCCTGCCTTTTGTCAGAGAAACACTCTGGCATTGCGGCACGGGAGGAGTCTGGAGGTTCAAAGTCTCCAAATCTTTAATGAGCAATTCATACTGGAGACATTTCTCCTGTAAATGACTAAATAGCTTTAGGATCCAAACGTATACATTAAAGATGTCAGTTTACAAGAGTATTCCCTAATATTTACTATTTTGCAGATGTTTCTGTAGGTAACATCGCTCTTGTTCAGTGGGGTAGTTAAACACGCATTTATCTTAAACAGCATACCCAGGTGGTGGCGAGTCTGTGTGTCAAGCCTTTGTAAGAGGCAAATATAAAAACAGCAAGAGAAGAAAAATCATGAAACTGCTTACATGCTTACAGCTGAGGTGTGTGTCCAGCTCCACTGGGTTTCTATGTGATGGAGGTCAGAGACTCAGAAGTTTGTCCTCCAGGCTTTGAGCAGCCGGTCACAGCCAGCAGCCCAGCCCAGCCGCTGCCGCACAGCGTCCTTCCTCCGCTCCTGGTGGGCAGTTCTCGTTCCGTACCCCATTGACAGCTCGCATCTGCCCAAAGGCAGGAGAGGACTGTAGCAGAAAAGCAGAGAATATATTAGCATGTGTAGTTATAGTAGTCACAAATTTTCTATACGTCATTAAACAAAATTCTTCTCAGAAGCCAGAAGATGCATGTTTTTCTGAAGAGATCAGCAAGAGAGAAACTAAGGCTGTATCTCTGTGGTATCCACCTGACAACCAGACCAGAGATGAAACAATAGTCTGAAGTATTTCCTGACAATTTCTTCACCAGAAATCCCTAGTTTGGCTAACTACCTATTCTGGCGTTACCTAAATGAGCCTGGCCCAGGAGAGGCTCAGCGCCACCTTGGCAGACCAGCAGCAATGCCGTGCCACTAGAAGACAGCACAAGTTATGTGATGGACTTCCACGGGCAGGCCCGGCTGTGATTTACCCGGCCCACTCACACAGGGGATAACCGGAAAGGAAACACCTGCTTTTCCTATCTAGTTCAGACGTGCCGGACCTAAGCCTGTGCCTCAGCATCTGTCGAAACTGTACGGATGTGAGGCACGTCGGGGTATAGGCGTGCTCGCTCCCGCTTATCATCAAAAGGCCACTGAGCTGGGAGCAGTATATCAAGCAGCTGCCCAACTGTCCCAGTTGGAGTGCATATAAACACTGCAGTTTTCATGAATACCAAAAGTCTTGGCACAGTTATCTCCCAATTCCTTTCCTCCCTTTGCTATTTACCCCCAAAACATTTAGGAAAGAAATTAAGGTATTATGTGTTATAGATTATATATTTACTAAATAAACATAATTTTAAAAGAAAGTCTAATCATGAAAACAGCTGGCTCCAACTAGACTTACGCATACTTCCTCCAGGGCAGCTTGTAGGGGTTACTCAGCTACTTGTATCATGTAGTTTGGCTCCGTTCATAGATCTCATTTCTCTGGAGATGGAGGACACATTAAACGCATTTTATCATCGAGTTTTAAGTACCATTTCAAAAAAATCAGGCAGTGCTCTGAGGGTGTCATAAAAGAAAGCTCCTAGCGTGAAGTAGCTGCTGCTGAAGAGCTTTCAGAACAAGAAGAATTTGTTGCTTCTGTTTTTTGGATTCTCAGCACAGTACGCTGCTTTAGTTCTTAAATGTCAACAAGAGGAAAACCAAAATTATTACATAAAAGCCTGCAGAGTGGATACACACAATGATTAAAGTGTTTAGCTTTTCAAAGTGGGGCTTTTCAAAGATGCCAATTTAAGAAACTGAATTCTGCAACCTGTTATTGCACAGAGCACTGGAATGGAACAGGGAGAGACTGAAGCGTGAACAGGGAGGCAGCTGAAGGTGACCTGAAGGAAAACTAGAAAGGACAGCATCGCTAGGCAGGGAACCTTGTTATCTTTATGATGCACCAGGCACATTTTGACAACCTACTGAAAAAGACCACCACAGGAAATTTATGTTAGAAACACACAATTGCCTGGTAAATAACCACATTTCCTAAGTAATCACATGCCAGTGGCAATGCCATGAATATAGCGCTGGCTCTTCCCAGCCTGTTGCAGGCAACTGACCTATTTATTTCTTAAAGGGGAATCGGAGACTCAAACACTGCAGTTTGATGCAGAGCCAAAGTCACTTTCTAGGACAAGAGAAAAAGCAACAGGGACATTCTCTAACAACATTATTTTCTATGTTTCTCCTGCTTTTCTATGGTGTCATTTGACAGCATATAAACAAAGCAGAATTCCAAAAAAAAAATGAACCGCAGAAAGTCTGAGGTGCATCAGATTAGCCAGTTTATGGATGTTACAGTGGGTGACAAAGCATCTCTCAGATAGCTGGAATTTCACCTCCTGATTTATTCTGTCACCGACATTGGAATTTTCAAGGGAGCAAGCACTTCTCTTGTTGTACACTTTCAATTTTTCTCTACTTAGGACTCTCCCATGCAATAGGGATACTTTACAGGGCTGTAAAGGTATAAAGATGTCTTCAAGCTGAAAAACATTACATGCTACACCATTTTAAATTTCCCTTTATATCATGAAAAAGGAATAATGTTAGTCAGCATTAATATTTCCTCCATTAAAAGCATGTTACATCTATGAGACAAATTCTCATCATTTGACAAATTTTTAAAAACCATTTAAGGAGAAAGTGGGAAGACAGTTACAAAAATTGCAGAACTGAACTCTTCAGGATGCAGGCTTTCTGCCTATTCCTGCAGTGACCAACTAAATACCAACCAACATCAAGCATTGCCACGGTACAAATTGCAATACTAGTTGCAGAAAGGTAAAATAGTGCTTATTCCCTGAGTCCTATCTTACTATATATTGTTAGAAATGCCTCTTTCACCAAGGAAATTTTAATGTTTACTTTTTTCCCCTCTTACCTCTCTATAAAAGTAGAGAGCTGAGCCCACACCTAGTATGAGTGGTATATATAAACTTACTGAGGGTGATTTGTAGCTGGATGAATACATTCTCACCTTCATTTTAGCATAAATCCAGTGTGGTGATGAGAACTTACACGACTTGCACGGGCAATCAGAAGAGAGAAGTCAGGATCCCTCTTAGGACAACAGTAGCCATGATGACCTTGTTCTTGGGACACTCTTTGCATGTCCGTTCTGCACTACTGATCTCTATTGACACAGACCTTTCTGTGGTGAGAAAGGACTAAGAGGAGATGTATATTGAAAGTTTGCCTAATGCTTTGTTGAATCCAGCTGGCAGCCTTGATAGCTGCCAAGACCTCACTGAGGAAATCCGAGGGCAAATTTGTCTCTCCCTCATGTAATTGAGAGGAGGATTCTTGGAGATGAACCAGTTCAACTAGTAAACTGGACCCAAAAGAACTGCAAGTATGTATTCCTGTAAGGATTGTTGTGATACTGTTTCTATACAGTGTGACTTTCTTAATAGCAAGCGCGATGCTGGAGTATTCTTCAAAGGCATAAAAAACCTGCAAACAAATGTGTTTGGAGTCTTCCTTTCAAATGATAGCGTAGCAGCCTTTCAGACAGTAAGGCAGGCTATTTCTGATGGAACATAAGTTCATCGGCAAGTCTTGGGGAAAGAGGTGCAAAAGTGCTATATTTCCAGTCCAAGACTGATACGTGACAGACTCAGCCATTCACAGGCATCAGGTTTCTTCTTTTCTCCTCAAAAACATATGCAGGGCTGCTGTTTTCAGATTAGCACAGCTATTTTGTTTCCATGACTTTGCAAAGGCTTTCTCATTTTCAACTGTGGGAACCGAAGCAAAGAGCTGTACTTGTCATTTTTTTGCAGATTTTTGCGTAACAAGTGCTTTCTGCATTATTTCAGCTGTTACTCAAGACTCATCATCATTAAACCTGATCAACATTTAGGGAAGTTTCCCCTAGTCTAATGCAATGAAGATGAGCAAAAATTTGGGGAGGAAGGGGGTGAAGAAAAAGAAAAAAAAAAAGAAGCAACTCCTTGATAGTCTCAAGGCACTGCTTTTCTGACTACGTGCTCAAAAAGCAGTTAAGGAATCAAGTTACTATGAAAGCCAATAAACTACAAACTTGGAAAACAAAGTTGCTTCTGGTGAAAGGCATTTCTTGTTATCATGGAGTAACAAGAGCTGCATGGAATAGCTACAGAAGTAGTAAGTCTTACAGCCCTAAGTAACCGATAGAGACTGGCAAACATCCAGTGTTACCCAGTTGCAATTCATAAGATTGCAGGTTTTCTTTGTGAGCAGCAGAGCTAATGAAGTTTGCTTCCCTATGCATTCACCTCCCATGACCAATCCAGAGCTTTAACCGAAGCTTTGGCTGAGATCTCATGCCCTGATGGCTTCTCTGATGCCTAGTAATGTGCAAACTCAAGCTGTGGTGTTCCCCTCTATAAGGGCACTTCATTGAGATTCTTTGCCAAACACCATCTATTTTGAAGAAACTTATTTGACCATAATTTTTCACTGCCGCCTCAGACAAATTTGACTGAAATTAGCCAAAAGGGAGAGAAACAGAATCGTAGAGGTAATTTGAGAGACACAGGACAGACACTGTCAAGGATAATGGGAATTCTTTAGTCTTTTTTCTTTAGAAGCCAGGCTAAAAACAGCAGAAAGCAGGACAATTCCTCTAGCGTAATGGACAACAATATCCAACATGCACGATTTCATTTTCTCTCGATTTGCTCTCAGCAAAACACCGTCAGCTTGACTGCGTCAGTCAGTTCTACAACAAAATAAGCACCAACATCCAGACATTAGTCAGTAGCTCCATACAACAGAGTCCCATCCTTTTCAAGATACCACTTGTAATGTTCAGTACTACTAATACACACTCTTTTCCAGTTATTTGTCAGATTAAGAGATTGTCTGCTGCTGTTTAGGCAAAAATATTGGTGGCTTTATTATCACTACCCTGATATAACTGTTATTCAGGCCCGTGAAATGTACATTTATGCAGTTTACTATTTGTGTTGCTGAAACTAGTGCCTCTATACATACCTAAATTTAAGGATAAATGCCCCTTTAACTCGGCTGCTCAAGTGAGCCTTATGCTTTGATTGCCCAGACACTTCCCTCGCTACCAGTGAATGATGAAGACTTACAGAGGGGCACCTGGAACAAGAGCGTCCCAGGAGGGACGTTTCTGGCTATCTAACACATCAGCTGGCAAGTTTTGAAGGCAAGAAAACAAAACCCCTTAAGGGTTGGATTTTTCTCCTTTCTGAGGTCACGACATGCTTGCCATTTGTCAGCTGCAATGAAAAAAAAGGGGAAGTAATAAAAACATCCTATGGAGGGAGCACACAGTTCACACGCTATAAAGAAGTATTGCTTTATTACCTACCATGTAAAGCTGGGCCTAGTAACGAAGCAGCCAGTTTTCAGAGTTCTTTAACGTGTGGTTTAACGCTTACACTCAATGCTAGTCATCAACCGTGGAGACCAGAGGTCTCTTCCTAGTCTGCAAAGATCATATGAAATAAAGGAAATTCTTAATCCTTACAGACACTTTTGCCTTAAATACCTAACCCTTGCTCAAACCTAATGCCAGCCCCAGATAAAGCCACATCACCAGTACTGAGGGAAAACAAGGACAGGGACCCCACTGAATCCAGCTGTTGCTCTTAATCTCTGAGGCAAACAGAACTGAGCAAAAAGCAGCAAGATTTTTCAGTCCTTTTCTGAAACTGACTGTCAATGAACCTTAGTTGGAAATAAAAGCGTGTAGCCACTCCTTTCAAAGGCAAGCAGTGCTGACACCAGCCCTCATCCTGGGTCTCCAAGCCCATCTAAGACTGGGCTAATTGTTCTTTCATTTTTAAAGGCCAAACCCTACCTGTCCACATTCCCAGGTAATCAATACCTACAGTGAAACTATGACGCGGTGCATAGGCTTAATACCCTGGCTTATTCTACACGAGAGGAACACAAAAGATTCAACTTCAGTCTAGGAGATTCTACCCTTTTTTCCTAATCCTAACCTTTACAGTAGCCCTAGCAACTACCAAGACAACCAATATCTCCCTGAAATTCAGCGTAGACCTGACACCATCCCCTAAACTTAAGGAAAAGCATAACCCAGTAAAACGGACACTCTTAAAAATGCTTTTGCAGAAGAAAAACCCAGCCCCGACCAAACCTCAGCCCTGAATCTACGTGTAAGGTACGACTTGATGGGTCTGACAGCATCCACTCATCCAAGCACAGAATCTAGCCAGTCTCCTGCGCCGCGCATCTCTGCTGGGAAACTGCAACCACAACAATAAAAAGCCAGCTAATACCAGACGTAAATCTCAGTGTAAGTTATGGGTGCATGTTGCTGCAGACAAGTTGAAAGTCTGAGACACAGAGAATGCAATGCAGGCTGCAGATTTTCAGTCCCTTTCTGAAAGCCCATTCTAAGCTCCAGCTTTAAAACCTGAGCAAAGACATTATCAAGGATACATTTTCATGAAAGAATGCACGCAGAAATGAAACATTCTGACATCTTCCCTGCAAAAATGCTCTCTGCGTGATGCACTGTCATTCCAAAGATGTAACTTCTATTGAGTTCAGAAGGAGTTTTCAATCTGTACAAACGTATTTTCCTTGGCTAAGACAACACACAAGCTTTGTAAGTGAAAAATGTATGTGGATAATTCTAAAGAATAAGATAGCTACAGTTAATTTAACATAGAAAGCACTTGAAAATGCTGCCAGACTTCTCAATCACTGGAAATCCAGAGAATAAAGAAAAATATTATGTTAATTAGATAACATATGGCCTTAGTTTTAACATAATCCTCTTTCATCACCATCCACTGCAGTATTGTCAAACAGAATAGTTTTAAAGTAGCACCATCTGTGTTATCAGCAGGGAAAAAGCCATTAGCAAGTTTTCACAGCCCCTTAATGGGCCCACTCTGCTCCTGACCTTGACACTTTAGTCTACGCCATCATCCTAAACTTGGCTCATGTCAGTTTTGGATTATGCATCAAATTGCATTCAGTTAACTAAAACCTCAAGTGTGTTATCTTTCAATTTTAGGTGATTGTATCAAGATATATCAGATCTTCTATAAAAATTTCTGCTTGGCACAAGCAAACTCCTCCCAGAAAGCAAGGCTGCCCGAAGAAAGGACTAATGAAGAGACCAGAACACAGTCTGCCCATGTAGCTGTCTTTTGAAGGAGCACAGCTTCCCTACAAATCTTTACAAAGGAGAACTAAGCTACACTGTAAACCTTCACAAGACTGAACACCTATATGCACCTTAAAAAGGCTTCAGTGGAAAGATCTGTACCTGCAGTAACTCGTTATGTTACCATAACAATTTTAGCAGTGGTTCCCATTTTGTGATCAGAAGCCAGTTGGTGCCTACAGAGAACGGACAGTCCGTGACACTGAATCTCTTTGGAGCATCTACCTGTTAGTTTACATCAAGGGAGAGCTGAAACCCAGGCTAAACACCCCTCCCTGCGAGCAGCTGCAGTGGAGCGGATTCACTGGGAGGTCCCGACAGGACAATTTCTCACAACACGAGCCACACTATTAAGCAATTTGAAGCCACCTGCACCAGCACCATCTGAGGCTCTCGCGCTCGCTTGTTACAAATGACACAGACAGCGGATAAATTTACCTTTAAGTACATCATGCGTTGTCATGTCGCCTGGAGGCAGACTGTCATATCTGGCAAATACTACAGCACATGTTTTAAAGAAGAGGTGTCCAGGCTACCGAGGTGTTTGGTGCAAACCGTAGAGCTATTTCTGCCTTACATTGTCTTCTGAGGCTGCACCAGGGAGACGCTTGGCAAAACACAAAGCCAAGAGAATGGAAGAGATGAGGCTAATGTATTGCTTATAGGACATTTTGTGAACTAACAGGAAAGTATCTGCCTTTTCCAAGCATTAGTTGTCATATTTACCTGGTAACATACCTATTAATATCTTGTCCCTGACTTAGGGATCTGTCCTTTCGATTTTTTTTTATAAACCATAATCAATACTTGACTGGATTTTACAATAAAACATGCAGTTTACAAAATAAAATCCCTGTAGTTATCTATCTCTGCACTGATTTCTGAACTTCTTTTAAAAGCATGTTTTATTGTCTGCATTTTCAAACTGGCTTATCCTATACAGATGGCATTTGCAAATGAAAAGTAAGACTAGCAACTCCACAAGGCTATTTCTGAGCTACAGCAAACGCAAGAATTGAATTGATAGACTAACGCAGTATTTTCCCCAACTTACTTGTCTCTCAACTGGGAAGAAATAAAAAATTTCCAAGTGCCACAAGTGTCTGAGCCTGACTTGGAAGACTGCTTTGTGCTGTGCGTGTCTGAATTTTATGTTAGCAGTCTTTAGCGGTGTGAATTTTTGCCCTTAAGAATTAGCATGCATAGCAACACTCTAGGGATTGTGCTGGCCTTGCAGTTGGGAGGCAGGCAGACAGATGGGACACAGTTATGTACTAAAATGAATGGAAGATAGATTGTCATTCTTTGTTACAAATTTAGGTGCTTCTGTCAGTTTAAGTCACAACTCAGAGTGGGGAGCATGTTCACAGCAGCTTATCAGGGACACGGTCACGCGAGTCCTACTCACACTGATAGGAAACGCCTTGTTATATTCGTAGCTACTTTGGAAGAGTTACTGGCCCAGACGATGGGTTCTAGCACAAAGGCAGCATCGCTGAGCCGTATGCTGGTACTGCTCAGAGTACGGCTTCATTAGTCACCATGCAGGAAGGAGCACCAGCTCAGGGAAACAGACGCTACAATAGTGGTGAGAAAACAGTGCCAGGCACTGTGTAGGTCACCAGAAGGGACGCCCTCTTGTAGGCACATGTCTGCATCTCGGCTTCTTGGCTATCCTCACTCTTGTTCCTTCCTCAGCAAGCAGAGTGTCTGAGCTGCAGCAGGAGACAGCAAATACGACAGCTCTGACTGAGAACGATTTTATTGCAGCTCTTCTAAAAATTATTTTTAGATTTACTGAAGAGTGGTTAAACGGGCACTGCCTGCCTGATGCACAGACCATATAACGTCCACTGTACAGAGACCTTTTGATTCATTCACCAGCTTGTTAGATATTGACACGGTCACTGCAATGGAAAGGTTGGCACAGATTTGCAGAGGAAGAACATGGCAACCAAATGCTAACAAGTGACCTGAAAGGACCGAAAGGGAATTTGCCTCTTCTTGAGCACATACTACATTGCTGTCCTCTCCGGTTACACTTTCAGTGGGTTTAAGTGACATGTACACATCCATGCTGATACCAGTGTAGGTGAGGATGCAGTTGTTTCGCTGAGGCAAATTTCCCAATTGCTTAGCTTTACAAGTCACCTCAACTTTTGCAAGCTGCCTTAAGACCAGAACTTGTGCAGAACCTCATAATGCAAGGAAGCCAAGTGGAAGCAAGTCTATATGCAGGCACTGATCAGTCCCTCGGGACCAGACAGCTATACTTAGATGCCTGCAGGACCATGGTTAAAGATGGCAATTATGTTCATTGAAGCTCAGCTATCTCTGAAAGCAGCTAAACATTTTTACCACTGAGTGTTTTCTATTGTTTTTCTCTGTTAAAAAGCCTGTGTAGTTCCAGCTGAAAAGGTGGCTCAGGATGTTGGATATGGAGACTCGAGAACAAGTGATCAAGACCCCAAGTCTGCCACGCTGCCAGGAGGCTTTTATAATGATTTAGGATTGTACTCAGGCTACTGAACACACGCTCCTCTCCTGGGTGCTGTGATTGCTTTCGTAATGCCCCTAAAGAGCCAGAATTGAACAGGGTTGGGCAAAGGCCATCTGAATCACCATTATGACACCATAGTTCTACAAAAAGCAGGTGGTGCCTATATGGCCTTTAAGGATGCCCATTGTACACAGTGGAAGTTCCATATAAAAGTTAACTTGCCATCTAAAGGTCTGTAACTGTGGGGTTTTTTTTGGGGTGTGTGTGTTTGTCTTTTTTTTTTTCCTTTCATACTGCAATGAACCCCAAAAAAGCATCCACATCGGAGACCAAGGACTCTTAGGAACACAATTTACAAATTCTACATAGTGTGAGGTCAAACATATTGTGTAAATAAGTTGTTCAGAAGCCATAAACCAGGGGTAAATCCAAAACCTAGTGAAACCAACCGAAAAACCCCTAACTCTTGCCTTCATTAGGACTGGGATTTAGCTCATAATCTGATACTCCCTGCCTTGCCTTAGAGAGCCACTGGATCACTACAATGTGTAAAGTCAGCTGAGACCTGAAGGCATCTCACTGTCTACAGAAATTCAGCATTAATTAGTCCCTTTTCTCCCTATCCCTGATGAAATTCTAGCATTTAAAGGACTCTCTCACACATCCATTTGCTGAAATCTGTCTGCTAAATCCAAGCTTCTAATGCAGCTTTGCCAGCTTTTGCTTTCAAATTCTTTAACCACCAACAAAACCCCCAACTCTCCCTCTCTCAGTTCCATTTCCCGGGATGGCTTTAAAGACATGTGTTTCCATAGCCTGTTTTCTGCTAAATTTAGCCAATAAGAACACAGCTATGAGAGATTTGAGGTATCTTGAAGTACAATAGTTTAATGCCTCAATTACTTCTCTGACTGGCCAGTTCCATGCACTAAGACTGCCAGGATCACTATGGAGACACAAGCAAAAGCACTGCCAAAAGTCTGACAGATTGATTATTTACACATTTTTAGAAATGTGTTGTCCTGAGGCCTCAGTTTGAAGATCTCAAACCTTGACTCTAAGCCCAAAGGGACCTCCGACTGGCTTTACTTCTCCACAAAACAAATACAAATGCTTTGTAGTTGTGGAAACAGCTCTATTTCAATAAATTCAGGTTTGCTTTAGCTGAACCGCTGTATCACTTTTCAAACGGCAATTCCAGGCTGTCTCTGCGCTAAGCGTATGTACGAGGTCATTACCTGTTTTGATGAAAACTGAAGTTTCTCCTGTCCTCCCCCAGGCGATCTGCCCTTGTTTACAATCATTGCACTGTTGTGCCCTGGTGCTACTGAAATCCTGCACGAGAAGCCTGTAAACACGTATGCCATGCAGACGCATTCTGCTCATCTCTGGTCTCCAGAGGGTCTCCAAGCTTAATGCAGGGGCTAGCCGGTATCTGGATGCAAGACTCTGAGAAATCCACTGTGCAGTGATAATTAAAGCTGGGAATCCAGTCAACAAGGGTTTGTTGGATTCTTGCGCAGAGCAGCTTCACTGGCACGCTTCACCGCAGGGCCTCGTGGGGTACCGGCTGCTCCCACATCCCAGCAAGGTCGCAAGGCAGCAAGCGATCGCGTGGGAATACATACATACCATCAGGAAACCAAGTCTCAAATGGGATTTAATCCAGCAAATATTCTGTCCGCTTCGAGGGATGCACAGTTTAGCGCTGAAACAGCTGAAACAGAAGGATAGTACTATTTACTAAATCAGCACTAACGTCCTGGGTTTTCCTTTTCTGTCTCTGAACCAGACTGAAATATGCTTTGTTTGCAAGATCCGATGAAATCACAGCTCCAGATGGGATAGCTACAAGCTACTGTATCCAAAAAATAAACTTGTACTTAAAAAAAATGCTTATTTTTGGATACTGCAACAAGGAGATGTAAATATTTTGTGTGAATATACATTACGATCAAACTGAAAATCCTGCCTGCATTGACATCAACAGCACGTTTCCCACTGACTGAAATGGACAGAATGCCAAACTTCATTTAGCAATGGTGTACAGAAAAATCGCACTAAGTCTGGGGGGGTGTGGGTGATATTGTGGGGTGCTCTGTGTTAGGTTTTTAAACTACCTGCTTTACCCTGACATCCAAACACCTCTGAACTGCAGCTGAATTCCAGTGTGCTTGTCCTCTTGACGCTTGCTTAAGAAAAGTCTTTTTACAGATGACAGTCAAAGACAAAACTACTTGCCACTAATCTCACGGGACCTGTAATGGTTTACAACAGCAGTGAATTGAAGGCAAATCTCCCAAATCTTTGGCAAGCAACCTCACAACCATCTTATTTTGTATCACTATATTCAAAGCCTCGCAGAGACAAGAAGTCACACAGTCCTAGTTTCTGGATTCTCATACATTAATAAAGTTATTTAAAATGTCCTTTGTTTTAAAAGTGTGATAAAACCCAATTTAAAATGTATTTACTTCTTGATGCAGCAGGAAAGAGATGATGTGCCATATTCCAAATTTGCTGATGAAGAGAAGGAACAGTGATTTAGTCTCACAAGAAATTTAGTGCAAATCAAACGCAACTCAAGCAGAAAAATAATTTATCAGCTTATCCTCCTAATGAGAAAAGAAAAAGATGGAAGCATACACTTTTGGCAGTGTAACAACATTAGCTAGAGAACATTAAATAATTAGTTGGCAGTGGTGAGACTTTGGTTCTACTACTTTGCTATGAATGAGTTTTGCATTGCAAAGCAGGTTTGTAAGATTTAACAGTGTTTTCACACCATAAATTTTCCTCTTATGTTCAGTATCTCAAAATTAGCTGGGCCCGCTGGACTTTAATGCTGGTGCACGCTGGCAAAATACATTTTTCAAAGACACAAACGGAAGTTAAACATCCAACTCCTGACTTTCAGGATGACTTTCGATAGGAACAAAGTATTTGCCAAGGCAATATCAAAGCTGAATTCACATCTCCCCTCCAGGACAGAGTGCTCGATGCAGCAGAATTGACACTTTTTTGTACTTGTTATCTTGGTCTACTTATACGTTCATTTCTGAACCCAGAACCATTTGATTTGTGTGTGGTGATTTTAAAAAGGCCTGCTTTTCATTTCACGTTGTGGTGACAGTTCTTTACATTGTGACACAAGAAACAAAGAAACAAAAAATCTTCCCAAAAGTCCTATTAATAAAGATCCTTATGAGTAATACAGCTGATCAGATAGCTTCACTAAGATTTAGGAAGAAAGCCAGCCTTCCAACTAAGATTTGGAAGGAAGCCTATAAACGGTCTAAATACCAATAAATTCAGCTGTTCACCCTGTCCCTGGAAGTCCATCCCATGAAGCTGTCAAGTTGTACTATCTCAAGACCAGGCGTGACATCTTTCAAATACCTGGTTGCTACTCGGTCTCAAGCGCCTCAACCACACACGGATTCATCCTCCTGCACAGCACGTGTCCTTAAAAGAGTGCCTGACCTAGAGAAACGCAACGGGGAAGTGTGCTGAGCTGATGACAAATCATTTGAGACAAAAGTCAGCCCTGTTCTGAAGTGTACTAGTTTGAGGAAACAGCTACTATGATACGTTTCCATTGTCGTCGCTTATCACAGACCCCGAGGCAATTCTTGCTTAGCTCAAAACACCCCTCTGGCTTTGTCTCAGAATAGGGGCAAAAACGCAAGAGGTTTTCATCTGCAAATTCTCAAATGAATTATAAACAAGGAAAATCCTTGCTGAAAGCGGTCCAGCACTAGAATCACAGAGCCTGTCGTTTATTTGTTTTTTTGTAGTCTTTCAACAATAAACTAACTTCATGTCATAAACACGAAAATAAACTCAAAGCATGAATATAGTAATTAGATTTCACAGTGGAAGTGTTCATAAACTGTTAAACATCAAATGATTCACCTCAGTTTCATAGGATTCCCCAAATCCCAAAGATAATCCAAACAAAATTCTATTAATAAAAAGGAAAATTAACTGTGAATTGGCTCATTCAAGTCTATAATTTGACTGCTATGAATCTATAATATTTTTCCCATTGGGTCGTGTTAGTTTAATGGTTTTGCTTATGCAAGATAAAAGAGATGCAAGTTATTTTGAGCACATTGCTTGGATATTTTGGAGATCATAACTGAATTTCTGCATTTTTCTATTCCTCAATAAAGAGCTCAAGAACAATTAACTGCAGTGTCTTCATGTTTGCTTTCTTTCGCTTATCAGCGTTAGGACTTATGGTTGGGCAAAGTTATCCTACTTCAGGACACAAGATAATAGCCTGAGGGACAGAGGAAGCTGGCATAAATTAAGTTATACTTAGGTGGCTCTAATTTAAAGATTTTTTGAGCCCAAGATGCATAATCTGTTTGAACATAAATTCTCATCTAGGCGAGTCCAGGAAACCATTCTAAGTTTAGAAACAAAAGTATAGTGTCTACAGAAGGCCCTTCTGAAATGAGCAGAAAGCTATTCTTCTCAAAGGGAAAAGTAAGAGACAGCTTTTTAAGTAGTTCAGCTAAAATAACTGTAAAGCTATTTCTCTTCAGCATCAGCAGTAGTGCAAATAAAGAGAGATTCTGCTTTTTTAAGAAAAATAATTGGTAATTTAACTCTAGAGGAAGTGCCTTCTTTCCTCCCTGCCCCCCAAAAGTCTATTTCTGTTGGCATTAACCTCAATCAATACAGTGCAGTCACCCATTTTATGAATGATATAGTTCCCAGCAGCAAATAATGGGAAAGGGGAAACTCTCTCAGAAAAAATGAGAGGATAAAAGCTGGCTTTTCAGTAACAGTGATGAAATTTGTAATAGAGACCAGCCAGCACTGGATTCTCTTATTATCAGACATATCAGTTGAATCCACCCTATGTTACGCATGTATTGTTATTTGTATCTGCTGCCTCTTAGTATCTGGCTAATTTCTGCAGAGATGGCAGCATGATTTACTAGGCACGCTGATGTATGTGGCACAGCTGCACGGACAGGAATGGAAGTGCTGACTGTCTCCTGAGTTTTAAACAACCCAACCACCAAAGTATTTTGTAGTCTTGAAGGTCAGGCAGACACTATGCAGTAACATTAGGACAGTTTTCCCCAGCGTTACAGAAAACAGTGTACAGCAATGAGGAAAGAGACACAAACACTGGAGTGTTTGGCATGCATTTCAGGATAGCCTTATCTTGTATTCCCCAAAAAGCCAAAGATACTGCTGGGCAATTATTATTATAATAATAATTATATTATTATTATAGTTTCATGTATAACCAACCAGGAGGAAATTTAGTGTCTCTAGGGCAAGAGAACAACTTCTACAAAACGTATGCGTCACTGCTACAAGCCAGCAATTTGGACAGAAGATGCAGAAAAAACAATCCAAGAGCGTCGGTCTGAACTAATTGCTGTGGATGCATAAAAGCTGAGCCAGCTGTGCTATTTGTTAACGACAAGATGCAATAGCTGACTGATTATTCATATTGTTTGTAGAAATATGATGACCTATTTTAAAATAATAATTAAAAAGACAGCATTATTACTATGCAAATCAAAGAACAAGACAACCTAAGTCACTTTTCCATGTGTAAGCTACTTCCCCAGGCTACTTAAAAGCAAAGGAAACCCAGTGAAAAAAAGGTAAAAATCAAGGAAACTGCTTGTCTCCAATATAAACAGCATATGACAAAAGTGACTCTTTAGAGGGCTGTCTACACTTACTCTTACCAGTTATATCAATTTATATGACCTGTTGCTAGGACAGTAAATTAGAGCGCAATTTTGACACAAGAAAGTCAGGTTTTGAGGCAGCCTCCCAGTAGAACTAACCTAATTAGTTTAAAGATGAAGCCTGATAGATTTATGAATGATATTATAGGCCACAAGTTCGCATAACAAGAAGGACCTGGATTTAATCACACAAGAATCCCCTTTTGTTTCTGCATTGCTAGGCAAGTGGGGACTAATTTCTTCTTATGTGCCTGCAGAGTGCCATGGCTGCTACTCAGCCCTTCCACAAATGTCACAGAAAACGGTAATAATGCAGGTTTGCACCAGGCTAAGAGAGTGGCATCCCCTTTGCGAGAGCTGGGTAAGGGTATTTCTGGACTGCCCAAATTATTTACCTTTTCAGTGTTCTTTCCTGAGCTTTTACTAGGTAATCTGCCCCCACCGCCCCCAGGCCACTTTTAAACCAAAAAGGCCTGCCAATCACACTGTTTCCTGGTAGTAATACTGCATCTATACATTAATGTTCCGTTCCTGAAAGTTGTGTAAGTCCTTGGGAGATGTATTATGACCAATATAAACAGCAGTGCCATAGGACAGTACGACAAGGTTTTAGATGGTTTCATCTCTTAAGCAACACACTGACTTACTAGAATCTACTAGGTTGACCAACTACAAAAACTCTCCTTAATATCAGCCCGTAGCAAAATATTGACAATGAAACTCCAGTAAAGTGTGACCTACTGGCGCCTATATGAAGGTTCCTACAAGGGATTTTCCTCTTTCAACTCCTACATCCACTTCCAAGTGATAATTAGTCACATAAAGAAAAGTTTTAACATCTTTGTGCATTGACATATTCAAGCTCCATCCAGTCTATTCACGCAAATGTATAATATCATACTATTTTGATACCTCAGCTCCACTAAGACCTTAGTCTTGGCTTTGTTGCCTTTCGTTAAAATTCCCAGTCTGAATCATGCTTGCACATTAGTTATATTACACAACTTTATCTCTTTCTAGAGTCTTATGCCCTTGTCTCTGGAGAGCAGGGATATTTTAGAGACAGCTCTGCAAATTGATTCAGCAGTAAGAAGAGTAGGTAGTTCACTTGATTTGTTCATTTAAAACTTGCTGTTTAGTGCCAAATACCTACAATGCTTTTTTTTTCTCCTTAAGTGTGGATAAAGTGTTTTTGATCATGTCAACCTAATTAGCAATCGGAAACTACAAATACAGACTGAACCCTCCATCATAAAAAGCTCAATAAGAAGTTAAAAACCAGCCCTAAGAATTTGAATTTACTGATTTATACGTACATCTCTCTACACTCAGTCACCGTAAATAAGAAATAATTCCCCAAGTATTTCACATACTAAGGGAAAAAGATGGGAAAACTCAAACATACTTCTTTCAGTTCTGCGGGACAGGAAAGATGTTATTTATGAATGTGAATTTACATGGTACTTCTGTGAGTGTTATGACACAGTCATGATTTACTGTTTGGTGACCCTACCTCTGCTGCATATAATGTTGACTGGAAGCTGGTATTACCATTGTCTTTCACCTTCAGAGTGCTTTCTTAGACAGTCTTGAGCTTTTCATCCGGGTATGTACCTTATATTCATATTATGAGAGTTTTTTTTGGTTGCCTGTAAACAAGGAAATAATTAGAGTAAATTAATCTTCTAGGCATTCGTGTAATTTTGCCCCCATTAATTCTGTCTTACTGACTTCCTACTAACCTGGAAAAGTTTAAGTGGGGTGTGTGGAGAGGTGGAAATACTGCTTAGAGAACAATGACTGGAATTGCTTTAGCTGGTATGCAATTCCCATAACACCATACCACTGTTTCTGCACAGAAACGACTAGAAAAATAGTGGGAAAACCATG
This sequence comes from Chionis minor, assembly GCA_013398295.1. Lineage (NCBI taxonomy): Eukaryota > Metazoa > Chordata > Aves > Charadriiformes > Chionidae > Chionis > Chionis minor. The sequence goes on from VZSF01001401.1 coordinate 217,038, forward strand.
TTTCTGTATAAAAAGCTGCTTTTGATAGAAGGGGATAAAATTTCATCATGAAAAGAAATATTTGCGCCTGAACAAATTCACCATTTTGTCCAGAGGGAGAACTTCAGTCATTTACACCATGAATAGGAGTGTTGGCTGGCAGAAAGAGCAAACTGTACACTGGATCAAATTTTCACATACTTGCAAAACTATCAGTTTTCATATTAAGTGAAAATTGGTAGTTTTCTATGGCTCTGTTTTTAGTGTTCTCAATCACCATCAGTGCAGGGACCAGAAATCCCAAGGTCAAGAACAAGCCCTCACTTAGAGTCAAAAGTTCAGAATGACCTTTTACAAAAATAAGCATCTTTTCACAAGTCCCACTAGGTTTCCTGAAGTTACACTGCTTTTTCAGTGAACCACTTTGTAACGCTTCAAATTAACAGGCTAAATAACAGCTCTGTTAAATAAAATCAGATATTACAGGTGGAAATGCTTTTCTTCCCACTAAGACTCCTAAATATTCAAAAACTAAACAAAGAAGCTGCTAAATCAAGGTTTAGTTTGACTGCATCATTTACCTGACTTAGTTTACAGAAAATTAATTTACATCCATTAGTAGTAACCTAAAATATTCTCCATTAATTGGGACCTGCTTATAAAGCAACTGACATTCCTCTCAAAAGATGGACATCTGTGGCTTACACAAAGAGGTCCCAATCCATGACTAGCACGCCTCCAACATTAAGATAATATTCATCATAATCCAAATTCCCTCAACACAGTTCAATGAGAGACTCGAGCTGGTTTAGTGAGTTTTAAAATCATCTCATGTTACAGTCACCTCATCAGTCCTTTTTGTAGAAACCGAACAGGGGAAAAAAACCTAAACAAAAAACCAACAGAGCTGAACCACCAACGTTCACTCCAGCAGGCTTCCTCAGTAGGCTCTCGTGGATTTTTTTTTTTTTAATTTGATTTGTGAACCTCTGAAAGTGTTAACTTGAGCTACAGCACTATCTTAATGTTTTTGAACCAGTGGCAATTTGGGGCTTTTCAATTTGAGGATTGCAATTATTCTTCATAGAGGCTGAGAGAGATGCAGCTACACCCCTGCATACTGCAGCAATTTCTACCTGCAAAAATCAGTAATGCCAGAAAGAGAATAAATGAAGGTTTGCATAAGGTAAAAAACACATAAGCATTCTTACCATATCCTCTCTGCCTCTGCTTGTTTCCTTCTGCTGTGCACCAGCTTTAAGCACTTCAGCACAGTCTTAATGCACGCCGACAGAGCGCTCTGGCAGAATAGAGTTGAACCAGGTGCTGGTGTTTTCCCACTGCAATACAATATTTTCTTTATGTGGAGTCTCCTTTAGCTGGTGTTTTCACATACACTAGTTGAAGTTTATCACATCCTATACCTGCAAAAGTAGTTAAGACCACGGGATAAGGAACCAGAAGAAATGTAGCAGTATTGAGATCAAAAACTCTGCTTGGCAAAACATTGACCAAAGCTAACAGAAGGGCAAACTGCTTGTACCAGGCGCAGTACAGGGCTTAAGTGCCAGTAAGTTAGTTTGCTGCTTTGCTGGTTTCCTGTCCCACGAGAGGACCGTGAATTCAAAGTGAAGTTCCAGAGGGCCCCGTGTAGTCAGCACAGAGGTATGGACAGTACCAGATCTCACAATCCTAATGTAGACTAAACCCATCAAACTTCTGAACATTCATCTATCTGCATTGCGCAAAGGAAGAGCAAATACTGAGGCAATGCCTCAACCTCCAAACCTCAGGGGACCATGGATACACAGAGCACAATCTGCCCAGTCAAGATAACAGCCTGGGAAATCGGATGTACTTTCTTTCAAAGAACCTCAAGCAAGGTAGACTGCTTTCTGCTACGGAAACGGGCAAGGCAATTCAAAGTGTCTCCTTCAGGCAAGGAAATTCAAATGCAGATAAACTCATCTATCTTGGGAGAGACAGTCTCCACTTCCAGTGCTAAAGTGGAGTTGCTGTGCAGAAAACAGCAACTCTGCTGTGCAGAGTCTTTGAAGAAGGGAAGTCAAAAAGCGCACATAAGAAGGAAAATACACTTCATAGCAAAAGAGAAATCATTCTTTGGGAGCAAAGCCATGATTTTGTCCTTTGTTCTTCATTTTTGCCAGTGACTTGAGAAAAGAGGCTAGAAACAGCCAACACAATACCCATCTCTCCCTCCTTTCTTTTCTCCAAGTTTCCTCAGTTCTTTACAGCTGTGATGCATGCTGGAAAGAGAAGCAGTAAAGGTTCCTCTAAACCAGGAATAGCCTGTCATACACTTCCAAAAGGCAACAATTTTTAGACAGAGAAGGAATTTGAATCTGGGTCTTCTCTGTCTTCCCTAAGCACTCTTGCCTTTATTTTTGTAAAGCAGAAAAAAAACCCCAAAAACCAAACCACTGCACTCAAGTAGAATGACACCAGCGATACCAGTAAGGAAAGCAGCCGTCACTCCTTGCGTTTTATTTCATACCTATTTCCAGGCCAAGCTCCTTAAGGAACCTGAAGAAAGGAATGCTAAGTTTCAGGATCTCAGTTGAGCTTAGGGCTGAGCTGCATATTCCTGTCCCACCGAGGCATTTGTGGATATGAGCAGAGAATAATTTCCAGATGTTTGGCAAAATAAAATGCTTGGGGATTTCTGCAGTTCATCTACCTTCAAGAGAAAGCAACAAGGGGTCTCTGGCAAAACATAAGTGCCCAAGTCTCACTTTATACACTCAAGTCCTTTTCAGTCTATAGCATCAAGTGTCCAGATAGGTTCTCTTCAATCCCTACATTTTAAGATTAAGTAGAAGAGGGGTTAACTATAGATTTTACCTGTGCTGCAGGTATCTCTGCTTTTGCACAGCTACACTGTTGTGGTGTTTTCTACTCATGTTGAATAAAGTGCTGACAGCAACAACTCACAGAGTACATAAGGGCTTTCACAAACATTTTTGTCAGTAAAGTTTCAGCTTTGGTTACAGCACTGGATGTTTAGCCATCTGAAATCAATCAACTACAAAGTTATGCAAAAGCATAAGCCTATCTTCTCTCTGGCCTGTAAGCCTGGAAATAGCTCAGCTTCAATGCTCCTGCTACCAAGGAAGCTCTCCAGCTTCCAAGTTACTTAGGGCTGACATCCTCCCTTGAGAAACAAGCCCTTTCCAGGAGCATCAGAACAGCAAGGCAAGGCTCCTCCGTCTTCTTCATCTTGTTCCATCAAGTGCAAGGGAATCTGGGCATGCAAACTACATAAAGCTAAGCTAACCAAACTCTTCATTTTCATATAAAATGAAAGAATAAGGGATTCTTCTTAAATCAGCTATTAGAAGCTGTACTTTAATCTATCACTGTGACATAGTACAGGCAACTTCAGACACAACGAGAAGAAGAGTGCAAGTAAAGTTTCTCATTTGCAGTCTTCTAGGAAAGAGATGCTTTATCACGAAGACTTAATGCTGTATCATCATGTAATGCTGCAGTATCACCAAGCTGGTAACAAAATGCTGCAAGTTCGGTACATGCTGAGGCCTGAATGCAACGAGCCACCACAGCTCAAGAAAAACTGCAAAATTAGTCAGTCTATTCAGTGGTGCCTTCATCCAAGCACTCCAGTAGACAGCTAATATTGACACACTGCACGTGAGAAAGCTCTGGTCTATGTGCTAGGATCTACTGCGTACAGCAATAGTCTCATTTCAGTGCAAATTTGCTCTTTGACTTACAAATAAACAACAGGTAACTTCATCCCTAAACCTATTTAGGCACAATAAACCATTTTGAGAACACTGCTGCTAGACTACTCCCTGCTGTGGCATGACCTGAGAGATAGTTCATTTTTCCCTTATGCAGAACTTCACTGACTAGTTAGTACCTCTTCCCCCCGCCCTTTTTTTTTTCTTGGCCTTAATTTCATGAAGAATGAATTATGCAGCTTCAGTATAAAAATCATTCAGCCTTTTCTTACATATAGCCCACCTAATTTTTTTTTTCAGGGAAGCTCTGCTGACATTCCGCTCTTACCCCGCTTTTAGCAGAGACTACCAGGCTCCTTGCTCAGTCACAAGAGTGCTGTTTAGTCTGTCAGCTCAGGATGTTTGTAGATGTTACTGTTGGAAGCTTTTTTTTTTTTTGCAATGTTGACTTTAGTTTTCTTGTAGAAAAACTGATGTACTTAGATAGTCTTGCTTTCTCCATCCATTACCCCTTTTAACACCAGAAGTCTGCAACTCAAAGAAAAACTCTACAGCCTCACACAAGGAAATAAATAGATGCAAAGTCAAATCAGGAGAAGAGCTAGGCAGTTTCTTTGTTCCTGGTTAACAGTTTAAATCCAGCCCCTTCTCCAACTTACTTTTCTATCTGGCTTGAGCAAAGAGGGGCAACACGGAGTGCATAAACAGGCCGAGGAATTGCTGCAGCTTTATTCCATCTCCCTCCAAAGTTGCACTTGGACACAAGGCTAAGGAGAAACCAGATATTAGGGAAGTTTCTTTACTCATTCTCCAGAGCATGCAAACTAGAAAGACTGGATATAATTGAGTAAGATGCATATAGTATGTAACACTGGCTACAGATTAGAGCCTTGAGCCTCGTTCATCCCAGGAACTCAAAAGCAGCTCAAAACCACAGCAACTCCCTGTTTTCTCCAGATACTGTCTCTTTGCCTGTATCCTTTCTGAAGAAGGGATTTAAAGCACTGAACCCCAACGTTATTTCAACTTTAGGAAGGAACAGGAAGCTTGACAGATACTGCCACTTCTCCATTTCAATAGTGAGAGGTGTCTTTCCTAGCCAGGGAGGAATAAAGGTCTATGTTTCTCAAAGATTTGTCTGTCTTGAGATACTTGGGAAGGGCAGGTGGTCTTTTGGTCTACATCTTTTGGTCTTTTCCAGCAAGCCAAACCCCCTCATACTTTCTTACTTATTTTTCAGTATCTTTTCATGTCTGTCATCTCTAAAAGTCCCCTGCCTCCCAAATTAATTCTATGCACCATTTCAGGGAGGGGAGAAGGGTGAGGTAAGTGACAGCCCAAGGAAAAATCTCAGATCCTGAGAATTATCGGAATGCCATCCCACAGAAATATAGCATCATGTCTGAGGCCCACTCCAGTGTCCCTGCCTTGCCATAAGGAAACAATTTTTTACCCTGGGAAAGAAGGTGATGGGAAGTAAACATAGTTCTGGCTGAACTGAGCTATGGGGAACTGCAGGCTCAAACTGGTTCACCCCTGTGTGGTTAAGGCATTTCAGTGTGTGTGGTTTTAACAGCTCTAAGCTGCTGTTGCTTGAGAGGTAATACTCCATTTACATCCAAGCTATAAAGTTCTGGCAATAGTCCCCTCAGTTTATAGCAGTTAGAGACTAGCACAGATATTCTTCTCTCTAATGGGGAAAGGTCAATATTTTTTATATTGGTTTTGTGATTTTTTTTTTTTTTAGTATTGCAAAGAAAGCACTTTAAATCTTTGTCTATTGCCCAAATGAATTAGGGAATAATATTGGACCACCCTACAAGCATAGCTAGATGGTTATAATTTTTCAGTATTTTCCCTCAACTAGTCTCTCAGGAAAATGTGTGAATGATAATAGATCATTCTTGCTTCAAGTAATTCAAACCATATTCCCAAGTCCTTAAACATATCCAGCACAAATCCAGCTGGAGCTCCCCAAAGCAACTTGCAAGTCATTCAACCACTGCGAAGGCCAAGAAACATTTGTAGTGGCAGAGCAAGATAATATAAACTCTGTAAACGTTTACTGATAGCTGCATGTCAGAAGAGACAGAAGGGAAACAAATTCCTCAAGGAATGATAGAATGAAAGCACCTGAGAACTATCATGAAAATTTACCAGCTTAGAAACAAACTCTGCTTGCCTGCCTTCAGCAGCCACAGGGGGAAAAAAAAAAAGTTATTTCAGTAAGAATTTTCTGTAGGAAACAGTGTTTGTGGACAGTGAATAGAGTAACAACAGGATACAGGTCTTTAGCTATTTCCAGAGGATGAAGAAGGAAACCCCAATTTTTTCCCCAGAAGACCCTGCTCCTGGATATGGCTGAAAACGGGGAGTGCCTAGGGAAATCCATTGTGACTTCCCACAGAATTCCCTGCAGAATGTCCCACCTCTGAGAAGAGATTAACACTTACTGGGGTTTCTCAGTAAGAGTAGAGGGTTTTTTTGGGGGTTTTTTTTGGTTTGGTTTTTTTTTTTGGTTTTTTTTTTTTTAGCATTCACTTCCTTTTTCTATCCACAGGATAAACTCGAGAAACTGGGGAGAATTTTCTGTCGAGGTGTGCTCCCCCTTCAGTGGATACAGGGCTCTTGCTGATACTCATTTTAGCCAAAGTCTGCCTTGAGTGAATATTGAACAGTCATATGAGAACTCTGTCTTCTCTCTTTAGAAGGGCAATCTGAGACCATAGAAATGTTTCTTTTGGAGACTTTGAGGAGTTGAGACAGCACAAAGCCAGAAGTGGCCCTGAGAAGTATTCATCCTATTACCTTCTCAATGGAAGAATTCAGATTCAGAATGGTATCTCAATGGGTATCATTCAGTTAAATCAATAAACTGCTTAAAGATAGTCATACGAAGGGGAATGTTGGAAAGACAAGGTCCTGGGACAGATTGGTTCTAAGGGAGAAGGAGAGAGAGGGAAAAAAAAAGATGAACCGTTGTTCATCTTTTCTATAAATCCTCCTGGAAGAAGCCACATGCACCCCACAAGCACAGGGTGATTAACTCCATCATAAACACAGCATCTAATCCCTATTAAAACACACGAAGGAGATCATTTATGTCTGTGCTATCACAGGTCACCAGATCATGCATCCCTTCCACATGCTGCTCAGGCACTCTGAAGTGCCTCCTTCCGGCTCTCACTACTATTTAAGACTGTTTTGCATTGATCATTAAAAGCTTTCTTACATTCAGGCTAGATATAATAACAGCCAGAAAACAGTTCTTCATTTTATAGAAATGCAGCAGATCTTGTAACTTAATACTTGCACCCACAGTACTTCATCCTTCAGTTTTTTCTTACGTAAAACCACCATATCCCTTTTCAGATTCCATCAGGTTAAGCTACAGTTTCATGCTTTGACAGGATACATGTACTTCTTTCCCTCATTTTTCTTTATAGCTGTGATGAACCAAAGCTGCGCGTGTACCCCAAGTTAGGTCAGCCCAAGATTTTTTACATACTGTGCTGTTCAGGCTTCCCTTTAGCACCCTGAAACTATAACTTTCATTTTTAAAATTAGGTTAGTAACAGTGATTGTTGTTGAACAGACTGTACCTGGAGTCTTTTTCTTCTCTCCTTTCCAATTGAGGAAGTGACACTCCCAGCCTATAGCAAAAATTCTCATTAGTATTTTGTAACTGATTGAATATGCATTTTGCACTCTTATTTAATCTTACTTTGCTGGTGTTAAAGCAATATTTTTAAAAAATCATATTAAAAACTTAATTGTACTGCAAATTGTTTCAAATTGATCATCCACAAATCATACTAACATGGCCCAAGATCCTCTGACAAAACCATTGACAGACATGCTAAATACAACACCAAGAGCAGTTCTTGCAAGAGTCCTCAGGGTACTCATAGTGTTCACCGCCAATCCAACAGCTCCCAGTACAGAACAGTCTCTAGAGCTAAGATCTTACCCATGTTGGAATAATCTAGAGATTTCCTTTGTGGTTCCACATCCGATAGTTCCACGAAAAATGTATTGATTTGATCTCCTGTGTTTACTTCCTCTAAAATACAGATGATCACAAATAATCAGCTTATTTTAACATCATCAATTCTTGCTTACTGTCCAGTCACCTCTGTGTCTATAACATACTTTGCAGAGAGCGATGTCCTTGCAGCTCTGCTTGCTACAGCCTCATTTACTTGTTTTCCATGTTAAATACTGGCACTATATTACCTAGTCTCCAATTATATAGTGACAGTCCTAAATTAACATATTCTTTAAAGTGTTTTCTGCCACACTTGCACGTTGCATACCTGTTTTCAGAATTCTGGATAGATGATCAAGTCTCAGAACAGACTGCTTTGAGTTTTGTTTATACTCCAGACACAGTAATTTCAATATTTACATCCTCAGTCTCATTACACTGAATGGTAGGGGTTGGAAGGGACCTTCAGAGATCTAGTCCAACCCCCTGCCAAAGCAGGGTCACCCAGAGCAGGTTGCACAGGATGGTGTCCAGGTGGGTTTTGAGTATCTCCAGAGTCAGAGACTCCACCATCTTGGTGGGCAGCCTGTTCCAGTGCTCTGCCACCCTCAAAGGAAAGAAGTTTTTCTTCATGTTCAGACTGAATTCCCTGTGTTCCAGTTTGTGCCCCGTGCCTGTCCTGTCACTGGGCACCACTGAAAAGAGTCTGGCCCCATCCTCTTGACACCCACCCTTTAGATATCGGTGAGATCCCCTCTCAGTCTTCTATTCTCCAGGCTAAACAGACATTCTAAGTGTCTGCTGCAGAAGTAGGATTAGGAAAAGTTGCTGCCTTCTAAACAGCCACGGTTAAGGGAGGAAACACTCCCCTGGGTAGAAGTTACCTGGAATTAGCAGTAAGTTTCACCCTCTGGAGCTTGTCTTTGAAAGCTTCTAGTTAACTTCACACAATTCTAACATTACTGAGTATCTCTGCATAGTGACAGCAGACTTAAGAGCATCCCTTGATATATTCCCTCTACAAACCCAGAAGGTCCTCCTCTCCAGTGTATCTTCCGCAGTTCAATACACCATTTTGTTTGCATCAATTTGCTCACAAGAACTAGATTTCTGTTCTGGCATTTCCTGCCTTTGACAGAAGTTGTGCAGGGTAATAGTGTTCCGAGTCAGCACAAAGCACACTGGCTGGCAACGGCGCACAGAGGATGAGTATTTGTCTTTGGAAGTACCTTTTTATTTTAGCATTAAGTGCATTACCAAATTCAAAGGCTTTCTTTTGTTGTAGAGATCGTTGTTAAACCTCACATGCTTTTAGGTTGCATCTATGTCAGACTGCACTACTGCATTAATGCCAAGCCATCACTCAATTAGTACTTTAAATATACCTTCATTTTACATACATGCTTTTTGTCCAGGGCAAGCTTAATACAATTCCTCCAGGAAAAGGGGTTGTAAAGCAGCACGAGCGCCAAAACATCCCCAGCCACTTAACCTAAGCTCTGCCCTGCCAATCTGCTTCTTTGGGAGAGTCAACTCCCAAAGATCAGTTACAGTTACATCATTTAGAGGCATAACTTTGGATGTGTCAAGGATAAGCACACTGGTTGCCTGTGCTGATTCCAGAACACCGATCACCTCTAAGCCTGGCTGACCTGGAAGCCAGAATGTCTCAGAAGCAGAGCAAGGTAGGTCAATTCACATTAACATCTACTGAAAGAAAAGAAAAAAGTTATCACAAGTGTGCTGTTTTAATGGAAGTTTTGAAATAGTTCTGAATAGCTAAAAGAATCTGAGACATCAAGCCTGGCTCCATATTAAAGGCTGCAAAGGATTCAGTTCCAGAACACACACTGAGAGTAAAACATGCAGCACACAGCCACCACCAAACAAAATCTAAGTATACATTTGCAGAACAATTTCTGAGGACAGACTTGAGATCAAATGTCTACTGTTGAGAGAAAGGATAATCAAATTTCAGATTCAAGGACTTGGTTATAACTGCACAAGCAATTAAGTCTGAACATTTAAAGGAATTACTACTCTTCATTTCTGTCAGCACTGGTTCATGCTAGCTGGCACTTTACAGGGACACAAGTTTTCTGGTTACTAGTTACTGAATCTCAGTGGACAGACAGTAAACACTTGTGCAAAAGTGACAATATTCAAACCCAACTGCAAGAACACATCCGACTAGTTTAAGTCATCCATAAACCCTTCCAAAAAGAATGTATTACCAATACAGAACAAATACATTATTTTCAGCTACTATAAGATGGCACAAGATAAAGGATTTACTGGGATCTCCTAATTAATTGCTCCTTTTTAATCTCAACTGTCCAGGCACTGATATTTATCAATAATAAAAGGTTAAAAATAACATACAGTTTAGCACGGAAGCCAACATTTGAATAGAAGAACATCGTTTTAATTTGCTTTGAAGTTTAAAGCAATCCAAACAAAAAAAGTTAGCTTTTACAGAGTAAATGCACATAGTTTACAGCCAACTACATGTATGCAATAATAATAGCAAACCTCACATGAACACTGAAGTATTCTCAAACTGTCATTTGTGAGCGTTTAGCTATGACTCTGAGGGCCTAATTATGTTCACATATGCAGGGTAGGCAGACTCTCTTAAATAGAAGAGCCAAAAACTTACATAACTCAGTCTTAACAGACAGAAAGTTGAAAGAGCAGTACGTTTACCTAGGCACACTTCAGTGTTCAGCTTGTTTTCCAAATTTAAACAGTTTAAACAGGAAGCAACATTTATAGAGGCTCTCCACTCTTTTGTCTCTGGAAGCATCCTTTTAAAATGCTACAATCTGAGGAATGTTACAAATGTCAGAAGAACAAAAACAGAATAGCAGAAACGGTCATTAACAAATCTCTCAATCAGAAAGGAAATATATGGAGTGCATTATGTAAACAGGGAACTAGATAGATGCAACGTCTATATACAAGTGGACAGACTGATGTTTCGGTCACAATTGAATCAAAAAAACCTCCATAAACCCCTAGTGCAAACCTACTGAAAAGAACATAGGCTAGCAGAGCAGAAATTCAGACAGCAACAGTGGATCTATCGGTCAATTTGAAGGCTGGGCTCAGCCCTCTGCAGCACACAACTCGCCTGTTTTCACACAGCTCTACGGGGACTGAATGGGCCGTACAGGGGTTGTGAAACGTGAGGGCATTCACTGAAGTCTCGCTTTTAATGGCTTCCCAAACTCGGGCCACTCTTGCCATGTCCCCCCAGCAGGGCACCGGAGCCAGCGCACTGGCAGGAGCCGCTTTTCCCGCTGCCGAGCCCATGCTCCAGTGCCATCTCCCGACTGGTTCCGGGAACTGCAGTCTCACACTCTCCCAAATCTAACTGGTTGCCGAGTCAAAATTTTAACAGCTTGCAACATTTAAGTTTCATCTAGGCAAGGGAAATACGTGGAAACTAATTAATTACTGAGAGTTTTCCAGACATCCAAGACCTTCGCCTCTAGCACGGAAAAGTGTGACATAAACATGTTACATTCAAATATAAGTCAAGATGACCATCTAAGTTACAATAAAATTTAAATGCACTCCTTTCAGTTCTGTATTTAAGGATATTACTGAATGTAGCATCTTCTTATTCCCCGTAAGCTTTTATAATAAATATCAAGAAAACTACATAAATAATTTAAAGATCTTTGGGAAATATTTCAGAGGTAACTTTGTATGTACTGGTAGTTCAAAAATAACACAAAATCCCAAAAAACTTTGGATTTATGTTTTATGTAAAGCAAGCCAAAAAAGGAGATCACCCCTGAAGTTTAAAACATTGCTTAAACACCCATTAAAAAGGCGGAATAATAAGCTGATTGTCTGTTTTTAGCTGTTGTCGCCCATATTCAATTGTCCTTGTTAACATTTTCTATTTTGCAACTCCAGGGGTTCTGTTCTCACCCAGACAAGGCACACACATAGTACCCAGTGAATTAATGGGAGATGAACACGTAACCCAAGGGAGAATGTATCCTATAAACACAGGAGAGTAACTCTCATGAAGTCTCAGCTAATCCAAGTGTTAATTATATTCATGAACTCCAAAGCTGAATATTGTCTTTGCCAGTGTAAATTTTGGCTAATAATAATCTAGATAGCCTGAGGAGTAACCCACTCTACAGAAAAAAAATTACAGAAAGTAGCTATTCCTGCACATAGTTGAATTATCTGAACAATAGCATTGCAGCAAGACTTAAGTCAGTCATGAATATTCCAGATTTTTTTTCTAGAAAGATAACTAGAAACAGCCCACTACGGCACACACTTAAGTGCTCCTCCCGCTTCTTTAAAACAAAGAAGTTCACCTTTGTGGGCACATCACAGACCATGTTCTCTGTCTTTAAAAAGGTAAGATAACATTTTCCAAAAAGGAGGAAGTTAATACAGCCAAGCCTCCACTGCAAGGTTGCTGCACATACTATCAGTGGCTTTTAGAAGTAGCAGCAACTAGTAGAGCAAATTACATGAAATACTCCAGTAGTTTGACACTGTGTGGAGAACATGACAAGGGTTAGCATAAAGGAAAGCAAATGAGAAAAGCCCAGACTGATTGTTCTGGAAGCTTCAAGCTTTCACATGCAGCCTACAGAACTATTGCAACAGAGCTGCTACGGATTACAGCACAGAATGTTTTATCCTGCACAGGTCACGTGGGAATCAAACCACATGCTTTGTTTAAAAAAACCAAACCTGCATGTTTTGAACATAGTTTGATTACAGACAACAAGAGGAAGAAAAGTCACAAACCATAAGAAGGCCACAAAGTGCATAAGAAGTCATTCATAAAATAGAGCCATTGCACACAATGCACAGTTTAAGTGAACTGAAGTACCACACTGGAAGAGTTGATAGCACAGTTCTGTCCACACCAGTGCAGCAGCATTTATATGTAGAAAGCTATTGCCCCAAATTTATAACGACCATCTTCCTCATAAGGATCAAGGATGCAGACTGCAAAGTACTCAAGGTGCAGATAAAAAAATTCTGTTTGGAAAGCTGTACAAGTTCTTGTAACATTAAACTTCTGATTTTGACACTCCAACTGTATGGTTTTCGAAAACCCTGTAAATTACGATGGAATAAACCAGCTAAGCCTTGGTGCTGAATGCAACACATTTTTTTGCAATTGGCTTATAGAACAACAAAAACCAATGCCTGAATATTTAGACAATTTGAGGACAAGGTTATACTGCTAGCTGCAGTTCTGTACACAGGCTCAAGTTGGAAGAAGTGATACAGCAATTATGAAGGGGAATGCTTACAAGAAAGTCTGAATTACAATTTTCCCTATCATTCTGCACTGGAAAAAAAAAGCTATCACAACTTCTACAGTCTTCTGCTTTCTGGTTGCCTTAGCCACGGTGATATGTGTTCTTCCCCTGTACTCCCATACAAATAATGGTAATACAAGTCAGGCTTTGCCAGACATTTTAGGGTCATACAGCTTGTTCTTAGGTAGCATGAAACTATTTGAGTGAATCCTGTCTTCACAAACGGCAAGCTGGACTAGTTGAGATTCCTCATCACATTAAGAAACCTTTAAAAGCCTGTGAAGTAAATCCTTCCTTAGCTGTGAGAAAGACCTGACAGGGTGGCAAGGAAAACTGATGATATAGGACAATGTTTCATAGGTCTCTCTCGCTTAAGGAAGGAAAAGTTCCAGAAAAGAAAAAGGATGATGCAGCAGAACTAGAAAGCCACATACACCAATACTGAGAGATTGATAACCTGAAGAGTTCACCAATCAAATCCTCTCTCACTAACCTACAACACTGCTCAAACTTCAAAATAAAAACACGTATCACCTTTTTAGTGAAGAAAACTCTGTTCTGCGTCCCTGCACCATATTTTGCCTTGAGGTAGCAACATAGAAAACTTTACACACTGCCTACTACCTCAGTCTCTATGAATCTCCAGAGCAGCCGAATGCAAGTTTCAGGTATGGAAAGGTATGAAAGCACTGTCCTCCCCATTCTTCCAACAGGTTACTGTGCAGTAAAACAGAACAAAAAGGATGTAGTTGAGAGCAACCACTAAGAGCAGTGAATAAGGCTGCCCAAGAACGTATTTTATGCGCCCTCCCTTACCCGTCAGGTCTCTGAAGATGACTGTCTGGCCTGGTCTAGATTAACAGATGAAAAGAAAGTAACAATTTGGAATTAAGAGATGTGTAAAGGCATTCCCTAAGGGGCAGTTTCCATTTATCACATTGCCAAGAGACCATACAATAAGGCAGCAAAATTATTCATAGTTGCCCGCAATCAACCTCCTGTTTTGTCCGTAGCTGCATGTTCCTCATGTAACTTTCCTTTTGCCCACCACATTGGCACTGACATTCAGTGGTCCACTCCAGTCCTTCCATCTTCCACCTTCTTCTGGGAAGCCTTGCCACACTGCTATCCATCCAGCAAGTAGACTACCACTTCATAGGTTGACATCATGATAGCCGTGTTTGGAATCTGTCTGATCAGATGCGTAGTTAAACCGCGGTAGAGGGATCCATACCCTTCTTCTCGCACAAGCAAAGATAATGTCTGGAAGAAAGATCTGTATTTTGTTCCCTCTTCTCTTAGTCTTGTTCGTACAACCTCTGCACAAAGAAAACCACATGTGGTTATATTCACCGCTTTTCATTACCTTTCTCAGAAAACAATTAGCGATTTTACATCACAACCTCCCCTCCTCCCCAAGTTTTCAGTCTCAGAAGAACTCTAAGAAACAAGGAAGACAGAGAAGCAAACTAAGTATTGTGTAAGAGGAGAACAAGTTAATTTTTTGGCAGTATTAGATATATAAAATAAGCAAGGAAAGTTAATTTGCTTAGTTAAAAATCCAGAGGAGGACTTCTGTTTGGGCTTATGTTTTAGCTTGAAAATTGCCACTAATGAAGCACTCAATCCATTAACACACTTAATGTATACACAACAACTTCACAGGAAAACTACGCACAACTGAAAATCAAACTAGACAGGCTGTTTTCCTAGAAGAGGGACGAGAACTTGCTGGCAAATTAAGTGAAATTGCTGAGTATGAAGAGAGATTCCAAGTGAAAAAAGACCTTCTTCTTAAGTACTTTGGGCCATACCCTGGCAAATCCTTTGGAAAAATAAACATTGCCTATGAGGAGACCATGCCAGATACCCACTTAAAAATACTTCCATTTCTGAACACTACGCACACATTAACTTGCTGGATCTGATGTGAAAAGCTTTAGACAAAGACATAGTTCTTGAGCAAGTGAGCCAAAGTCCGCTACAAATATCACTAAAAAGACTCCCTTTGATGGCTTTGACTCAGGCTCTCAGCTGTACGTGCCCCACTTACCATGGGGATATGCTATTGATGTTGCACAAGTTTTGGAAGTAGCAGCAGCCATCATCATTCCAACAAAGTCTGAAGCTTCTTTTGCTGATTCATCCTCATTGTCCATGGCAGAAGCAGTCTTATGCTCCAGTAGTTTCCTCTTGATACTCTCATAAATAACAAAATGAATAACAGTCTCAGATATGCCTGCGTAGGATGCCGACATTCCTCTGTAAAAGCCTTTAATACCATCTGATCGATAAACTTTCCGGACACATTCAAAAGCACTCATTCGCTTTTCTCCACGATTCCTAAAAAGGAGAGAACAAGACAGACATCAAGCTGGTGCAACTCAAGACTGGAAAAGAATCAAACAGCTTTGCTTGAGTGACAAGAGGAAACATCTCACACTGATGCTGAAGGGCGCCAGTTCAGATACATTTAAGAACACACAACCTCAAGTGAAAGTCTCAAAGGCCTTCTGCACTAAACACAGATAAACATTACACTGAACCCAAGCCAAACATCACAGGGTGACTAAAGAACAAGTATCACGTAGACAAGTTGAACAGCTCTAGGCATCCCCAAGTCTTACAGTATAAAGGACTAAATTGCTTGAAAAGAGACTCCCAAATGAACTGCAAATGTCAATGACTCATGAAAAATTACCATTTTTTTCTGCGTAATGAGAGTGGATTTTCCCTAAATTTTGCTTCAAACAGCTCCATAGCATGGCAATTACTCACTCTGTTCCAGAAGTGCAGGTCTTGCAGTAGAGTCCAAACTAAACAATTCTACAACTATACAGCATATGAGCACAAAAGCAGTGGCTAAGAGTTCACACAGCAGGCCTCACAGCATCACAGCTATCAGCAGACAATTAGGATATCCAAAGGGATCACACCAACCAATACAACACAGGTAGCTTCCATTCAATTCAATTAAGCCACTGCTGATGTCAAGGAAAACGCTCATTAGACATGACAGTATCAACCAATATTTGGTAAATAAAAATCTTATTTCCATATTTAAACTGATTTGTGCATATTGAAATACTTAGCATACTGTACACAGCTATGCAAAACCAGTATGAAACTATACAAAATACACCTCATTGCAGCAGCTAGTGCAGGCACTTGAAGCACATGGATTCTGCCAGCAGAGGTCTCCCGAGAGAGCAAGTTACACCCAATAAAACAGCAAAGAACCCTCTAAGAAGTTACAGTAGCTCATTTGCATACTGTGAAAGCAAAGTGGTGGCAGTAGCTATTATGCAAGCAGAATGAGACATCACTAGATGGCAGAATTTAAGTCCTGATGGCTTGAACCTGCAATGAGACAGCAATGAAGTAAGGTACCAAACAGTTAAGAGAAACGGTGTGCACACATAGCTGCGAACCAGACCTTGCGTGAGCTAGGTGGTAGATGCTGCAGAGCACTGGGGTGCTGATCTGCTGATAGGCCAAAGAAAGAGTCAAAGAACAACTGACGAGAAGAGCAGTTGGACCTACAGCTGCCAGCTGCAGGGGCACCCCAATCCCCATGCCCCTGGTACACCCGGATGGGTGCACAGGCAGACTGCTCTAAGAGTTTGTTCCTCTGATGCACAACATGCACAACATCGTCACATCGTGCCAAAGCAATTTCACAACTTCTCCAGCTCTTACTGGGATCAGTGAGATTTTTGAGAATAACTTCAACAGAAAGTTGAATAATCCCACAGGACAAGTGTTTTTAGGCCTCTAATAAGAGCTAAATTAGAAGAGCTGAGAATGCAGTATGTGCTAAATTAGCCCATATAATTGCAGCGTCCCACGCAAAGACAGAAGATAGTTCCTTCTTCAGGTCTCCCACATGAAAGTGTGCTTGATATAAAGTAGAGAAATAACGTGCACAAGTAATCCGTAATTTTTCCTAATTTCCTAAAAGCCCTGCAGTTTAAGCAATTTAACTGATTCATCAGTAAAAAACAAGCAAGAGCCACAACATACCATCAGGTTGTACACAGCACTAAAACCCCCTTGGAATTAGCCATGGAATTATCACTGCAATCATGGTGGCACCATAAAAAAAAAAATCTCATGGTAAAACTAGTTCTGGAATATATTTACTATAGTCACCTTGCAGTTGACAACATACCTGCCAAGAGGAAAAATGCTAATATGCACTTACTACAGAAAGTCCAACAGATCTCCAAAATAGGAATATGTGGTTCGTTGACATATTTAGGATGGCTGAAGAAATAATTTTATATTGCATACTAAGTTTTCAGTAAGAAAGTCTATAAAATGAACAAGACAGTTGCATTGAGACCCTTGCATTACATCAGCCTCTCCCTAGAGTGGAGATGGGAATACATTCTTCCTTATTTGCATAAATTTTTACTTCTTTACAAGTTCTGTAATAATAAACAGTTTCTGTAATCGAGTCTGTAATAAGTCTAAACAACTTCTATTAACTATCTTGCATTAAGACAATTCCTGTGTTTGGATCCATGAAAGCAGCCTCCCCCTTTTTATAGCAGGCTAGAGCTCATTGTATGTAAAAAATGGAAACCACGATGTTTCAGCCATTGTTCTAAACTTTTGCTAAAATACATAAATCCTTATTTTAGGAATGTTCAGCTCAACAGCTAAAAATAGAGATTACCAAAGGAAAATGTAAGCATATCGTTGGTAGAACACTATTTTAATGAGACTGTAAACTTGTAATTCATTCCGAACTTACTAGCCAGTCTACTACAATGCCTCAAGCATGCCCCTTGGAACACAGAGGTTACAATAGAGAAAAATGATCGTCTAACTTGTAGCTAGATCAGCATCAACTTTCTAATTCGAAACATTGAATATTTAAAGAATCGTTCCATTTTGGGATGCACAACAGATTCACAACATTTAAGTGAAGTCTTTTCACAGCAGACAGATTTCCCATTGTCACTAGTAGATTCCCTTATTAAGATTCTTACCTTGCATCAAGCTGTAATCGTGTCTTTACTAGCCAAATGGGATTAGTTGTTGTGATCGCAGTAAAACCTAAAATATTTAAAAAGAAAAGTTAGATGTGATAATATCACAAGAGCAACGGCATCTAAGTTCAAAATGCACGCAGTAAGGTACAATGGATGCAAAAACTCGGACTATACTGAATTTTAGAGAGTACCCATTGAAGTTCTTGACTAATACTTTATGAATCCATACAGCCAATAAACATTTAGTTTATTTTTTAGTTTTACATTAATATTGAGTGAGTTTGATTCTCAGCAAGAGACGCCCCATATAAAATAAGCCCAATTGTGTACATTTCTCTGCCTATCTAATCACACCAACCCTCTTTTGACACACACAACAGCAAAGCTAGCTAGACTAATATTAGCCAATTTGGAAAACATATCAATAAAAACACATTGCAGATACAGCTATAGCAATTTGAGGTGGTATAAAACATTGTGTCAATTTAATTTGCTACCTGAAATACAATCCGAGTTTAAAAGCATGCAGACTGAATAAAGACTACTTTAGGTGCAGTTAAAAGGCATGTATTACTGTAAGTTAAGAGACCTTTTAATACTGAACTATGAAGAGCAGTTAAATTTGAGCGCTAATGTTTTATTTAGTATTCAAAGCAGAGATTGTTGGTTGGCCCAGGTATACTTTTACAAGGATATGAGTGTTCAAATTGTTAAAGTAAACAGTATGACTTCTAGCTACTCAGACAGACAGCAACTATTTGGGCTTGCATAAGGGCTAAAGCTTTGATTTTCAGTCCACTAAAGAAAAAGAAAAGGAAGAAAAAGAGAAAAGGAAACAAATTTAAAAAAAAAGGAAAGAAGTAAGAATCACTCTTACTTCTGCACAATCGTGGAAAGAAAAAGAGCAGGGAAAGAGAGGAAAAGGCAGCTCTGAAAAAAATAAATTAAAAAACCATCTGAAGTTGTAATACCACACATGCACCATTAATGAGGTGACATGTCTGCAGGAGAGAAAAGGAAAAGGGAAGAGCTGGAACATGGCCAGGCAAGAGATGATAAATTTAGACACTTGCTTTCTAAGTGACACACATCACTTGTATATCACTACAAAGACATGCTGCCCTCCTGCAAGGGAATGGACTGGGTTGTGGGAAAGCAACAAAGAGTTACCTTGTTCGGTGCATATCTGGTGCACAATACTTATACAACAAACAGGCTATCGATAAGCTTGCTTATGGAGATCATTAACAGCTTACATAAATAAATATATATATATAAAGCAGAACTGCTTGCATACATGTTACTCTGTTCAATCACAATCTAGGTTTCCATTGCACACAAATGACTGTAATACTCAGAGAAATGCCAGGGGATCTTAACTGTTTTAAAGTTTACTCTACCTCCCACCCCAGATCTTAAATAGGTCATCAGGATTTTCAGTTACAGTTCTAAAGACACACTATGAGGTTTAGCAGCTACTAAGATTTAGCTATATTTCTGTGCCAAAATAGCAAAACCACATTAGGGATTTCAGCTTAATCTTTTGATTAAATAGATTTTTAAAGTGACTCAAACCTCTTAACTAAATAACTTCCTGTGAATTCACTGGGCAGATAATGAAGGTTTGGATTTGGCTTTTTTTCTTGATACGTTACTTTTTTTTCCCCCTCCTATGTCTAGGTACATACATGTCCTTTCTATAAGGGAGTGAAATCCTAACAAGCCAGAAGTGTCTTATCTGCATTTCATGTAGGCAAATGTTTATGTAGAAGCTCAAAGCTTCAGGAACTACTCTTGCCATAACAAGGCACAGGATGTTTTTAAACATATTGCACCTGCAGAAAAGGTTCTGAAGTTCAACTAGCCAGAGCCCTTCTGACCTGTCACTTAATGCCATAGAAACTCCACTGATTCCAGCAGCACTTAACCCTGGGTTGAACTAAATTGAAAGGAAACACTGTTCTTGCATTTTTAATTCCTTTATACTAGCATTAAGAAAGCCTTAATTTTGTTTTACTTCAAATCAGAATCTTTTCATATCTACAGCGCAGTCAAGGGCACTAGGAATGCAGAGGACTCCAGCAAAGGCTTTTCAATAAGGTGGGGAAAAATAACTAACTTCCCCTAGCAACACATTTTCCAGGAAAGACATCTCTCTAGGGAAAAAAAAATATCACAAAGCAAAATTAGCTCTTAAGTCCCTCCTAGTTCTTAATTAAAAGTGAACAAGACAAAAAAAAAGTCTCTTGCATTCCTATTTAAGTTACATGCTTTGGAATTTTGTTACTGCTAGACTGAATGTTACAGTGTTCTCTGCTCAGCACTTTCTCTTTCCTATTCAGGCCCCCCCCAAACGGCCTCTGTAGATCCTAAACCTGGAACAGGAATCATAGGTGAGATCAGAGGCAGTGTCTGAGTGGCAGTAGTGACTCTATTTGCCCACAGCAGCAGCCTGATACTTCTGGCAGGCTGGGAAGAGTATGTTGGAAATTGCCAGTGAAGCATGGATGGCACAGGATGCCACTTACTCTGTCTGAACTTGCACTCCCTGTGTTGCTCGAAACATTATTTAAGCACAGCACCCCTAACAGTAGGATCAAACAGCAGCATCGCTACTGATGCTTATGACCCAGGGCAGTCATAAACTTAAATAGCATGACAGTTCAAACCAAAGCTTTCAAATCAAAGAGCCTTCAATAATTCAGGTTTCAGGATGAAGCGACTACAGCTTAATTCTTACAGGTAATGCAGTAAACAGTTAGTGGAAGAAGAAAAATTAAGAGTTGAGTGATGCTGACACCCAAGGAAAGCACTCCAAAGCATGAAACACCCAGAATCTCGGGATCTTTGATAAGATAAGCTTTTCTTTTTAAATATAGAAAATCTGTAGCAAGAGTATTGGTTAAAAAATAAAGGTGGGGGGCTTAAGAGCTACTGTAAAGCTCTATCAGTTGTTTCCTTTTCCTTTTTTTTTTCTTTTTAGAAGTCTCAGTGAACTTCGTGATGCTTACAATGCTCAATGTATTGTACCCTCAAGAAAGATTAATTATAAGTGTAGATCAATTTGGCAATACCAGGAACTCCTGTACTTCTCTGTATTTTATTTTATTCTATGAAATTGTATCCCAGTTTCAGATGGAAAGAATTACCTCAATCTACTTTTTGAGCTATGTCAGCTACTGACAGGTAAGATCCCAGGTATTCCTATTATGCATCACATTTCAAAGGTTAGGTTTTTTTTTTTGATCTATAAGCCAATGTAATTGATACAGACACACGTGAATATGAAATGCTGAATTAAAATCCAAAGTAGTAAAATAAAAACAAACCAAAAGAGAAAACAAAGAGACAGAAAGGAGATTGTATACATATTAAAAAAGAAAAAGGAAAAGAGGTCTTTGAAATAATGTGACAACACAGAGTATCGGCTGCAGCACTTTAAAGGCAGCTCTGGGATACTGAAAAAAATAAAAGGCCTTGTTTAACCCAGTAGGGACATTCAATTAGCCGGAGCTAAGTAAAGTAGCAGCTATCAGAGAAAGGTATTTTCCACCTTTCCCCAAACTGCACAGAAAAAAATAACTCTTAACAGAGTTAAGGAGTGATGTCTTTGCACAATGCACATCATTTGAGTTCAAGATTAAGAAAGTGAATTCCCCTTAGTTTGTTTATTCAATAGATATTACAAACCCAATGTGTGGTTCTTACACTAGAGGCTGCAAGAGACGCTCAGTTCAGTACTCACGAGGTTTAAGTTAGTCCATATTTCTGCAGGAAGTGACCTGCGGATGGGGAGCATGAGATGACACGATCTCACTCTTTTCACGGGAGAAATGTACAGTAAATGCCTAAAATAGACACAGGCTTTTCTGTATCATAACAACAAGCAGTGACCTCATCAGACACATGTGTACAAATCGAATCCCATTGGAAGGATTTGTGAATTAGTTATTGTGAGATCTAACTGTTTTCAGGTAAAAGTTTAGGAAAAAAAGAAAGAAAAATAATCAGAACAGGCCACAGATTAAAATAGTTGTGTAAAATGCACTGAGTACTGAAATTTCTGCTCATTTGCAGCAGTTCCACTTTTTATCTCCAAATACTTACCTATATATCAAATTTACAAGTGAACCCTCCTTCTTCCACACTCCCCCCCAATACCATTCAAAAAAGCTAGCCTTGTCTTAGCACTGAAAAAGATAGATGCCTTATGAAATCAAACTTTCTAATATCAATAATCAATGAACTAAATATGCATTTTATTCGGTATTAAGTAACTATGTACATACTACTTAAAACTTAAAAAAGTATGGGACCTCTGTAAGTAATAAAGTGGTTCCAATTTTTTTTTTTTAAATAAAAAACCCCCTACACTTGGGTTGGTTTGCCAGTAGAGCAAAGAACGAACAGCAACAGTATACAAGGCAAAGTAGTTTTGCAGCAGATTTGCAACCATGTTGTCTGAATGAGGCTATGAATCATTAAAAAGGCAAATCAGAAAGCCAGACAGGAATCAAATATTTCATTAAATTCTCTACAGAAGTTTTTATTTTCCATTGTGGCAAAAGAGATTAAGTGGAATGAGAAGGCAGAGTTTGTAACGAATCTGAAAATTTTGCCTAATTGTGAAATGTACAGAGATAAACTACCTTCATACAAGCAAACACTTGCATTCTTGTACTATGCTTCAGATATATTCACTGTCCAAGTTTGCAAAGAGAATTATGTAATAGGCCAAGTAGTAAGAAAAAAAGATTGCCAAGTATTTCTTCATGTTGATACACAGGTATTTTACATGTGAAGGCGACGTGAATTATATGTGGGGAGCTAGCACAATGAGAGGAAAACCTTGATTTCTAATTGCATAAGGCATCAGTTACTAGTATGTAGCATAATTCATCCTCCTTGGGATAAAACAAACTTACTACAAGAATCTTAATAAATCCAAAAATAAATGTTTTATCTTGAGAAGGAAGAATCAGGCCTAAAACTAAACAAAAATGCTTTAAACACCATACCTTAGACTCTTGCCCCCCAAAATGCCATGTGCATAAAATAATCGTTATTTAACAATGACTTCAGTCTAGCCTGAGACACCTATGTACTAACATATGGTACAAGTAAACAGTAAAGTTGACTCAAGTTTACTACTTACAGCACTTTCATACAGTAATAAGTTACAGATATTTTTTAAAAATTGTACTTTTGCATCATTATTTTGCAACCTACAGTAAAAGCTTCGTAAGTGAAAACACCATCTCATGCTCATTAGATATTAGAAGACTTTATGTAATGGAAAGGTGAAATCCAAACAACAAAAAAAATCCCTCATTTAAGACTGAGTTACTCAATTCCTTACTGAAACCATTGGTAGCTGCAAAAGAAAAAACCAATACTGATTATTTTTTGCTAATTATTAGAAGTGTTTATCCACCTTGCAAATTTTGAAATCCTAAGTTCCAAAGCAAATATTATGGTGATTGTCTTTGTTAACCTGGTTAAGTCAACCAATCAAGAGCTCACATTCAATCTCGTCCCTGTTACTTTGCCATCTCCTTAAGCTGATTTGCATCATATAGCAATACAAACCTTGCAGGTAAAACTGTTAATAGCTGGTTTAAGTGCATTTTCTGAAATATATTAGAATTACAAAAACATAGTTAGCACGTTCTCAAGAAAGCACTGTTAATTTTAGCTACACTCCTTTACATATAAATCAGAATATTGCCAGTAATGACTATCAAGAAACTGTTTGTCAAAGAACTTTCTTTTAAAGCTTTTCCAGAGGATGTCTGTAGCATAGAGTGCCAAACCATTTAAATAGAAAGAAAACTGTGACCTGTAGTGTGAACCTGCACTAGGCATTCAGTTTCACTGGCTATCTGGTCTAGGAATACCACTGCAGAACTAGGTAAGTGTTCGATATTAAAGCTGGTATACAAATGTAAAAAAAGTCAAACAGGAATTAAGGTTCAAATGCATTTACCCCAGACTGCTACAGTCATAAGCACAAATGCAAAACACCAACCTTCTGGAACGGAAACAAGTCAATAAACAGATGGAGAACTCCTCAACAAACTACAGTCAGTGACTGCAAGCACTTGGGAAAAGTCCCTGCAGCACACCTCCATCAATGTTCTTTTCATTACGGAATGAGGGCAGTAACTTCCAAAGATAAGGAACACTCTGAACCTTTATTTGTCTGCGGTATTGCATGAGTTACACAAGTCGTCTTCAGTTGAGGATAGACTTGTTTCTATTACCCATACTTACCCCCCGCCCCTCAATGTAAAGACATGTTTTATCCCCTTGACACAGAGCTGAAGACAAGAAAAATTAATTACGTAATTAGGGTTTCTGGAGCAATTAACTGATTAGGATAAACTTTTCATGAAATCCCCTTCCATCTCATTCCCCATGTTGTTCACCTACAAACAAAACACACATTTCCATGTGATAAAAAATACCACATCATCTGGACACCTTACTTTGCCTATTTAAGACAAAATAGCTCGCCTTGTATATTTAAGTCAGAAGATTAAAAACTGCCATCACATTTTTCATATGCTAGACATGAGCATTACAGTGTTAAAGTACAAAGCTAATGTCACTTGAATTTTCTGTGCTGTATAACAACTTATTTGTATCAGATTATTAGCAAATATTAAATAGAAAACAAATCCTATTCATTACTCTGACATCACCTTTGGCAGTCCATTCCAGATTGCTAGTATTCACATTATATACACCGATTGTAAAATTTGACAGGAATTAGAAATAGGCTACCATAAAACTATCAGAGTTCATTTGTGAAGTGTCTACGGCCTGTACAGAAAACAAGCTTTTGAAATTGTTTTTGTGTAGGAAAGACACAGGCAACAATAGGCAAAATGTTGCCAGCCCAAGTTTTGATTTCCCCAGCACAAGCTCATGACCATAGCTCAGCTCAGTTGCCTTTAGCTCCCCTTGTTAATAATCCCAAAGCACAGAACTCACAAATCGGGCAACGAACGTCGGTAGCTATGAAAATATACGAAGTTATACTGCAGATTCAAAGTAGGAGTTCATTTCTAGAGATAAAAAAAATATAGGAAAACTACAGAAATCTGCTCTTCTGTGTCACATTAGCGGTAGAGCAAACTTCCCACAGACTGGTATTTGAGCAGAGGAGGGCGAGTGTTACACAATTTATACAAATATCTGTAGGAATGTTTCAGAAAGACAAAAAGAGCTGTAACAGAAAAAGTTATGATAAAAAATAGATTAAGAAGCATCAAGCCAGAGTTCAGCACAAACGATGTTGTTTACAGCTCGCAGAGCAAAAAGTTTAGTTTTGAAAGTTTTCATTTTATATTTCACAGCTTTACAATCAAGAAAGCAGGCATGCAAGTTTTCCTAGAAAAGACTATTCACACACACAGAGAATTAAAGATCTTCATTAAGTGCAATGTTTCATACACATATTCTCCAGATAGCTTGTTTAATGAGGCCAAAGAAGGTAACCACTACAAAGAGTTCATTCAATCACTGAACTTTTTGGTTTTTTTCACATATTTATTGCCACTTCTCATTTGTAGATAGGACACTAGAATGAAGCTAAAAAGTTACAGATCCTTACCTGCCACACCAGCTGAAATCATGTGTACCTGGGTAGAATCTGGATTGAAAATACTGTTCAACTTTTCCTTGCAGTTTGAGTAAGCAGCAAAATATATTGCTCTAAAATGACAACAAAATCCAAGTTACATTTTGTGCGTCCATACCCTTACAAGCAGTGCCACTAACTTCACCAACTCAAGATGATCTTGGTTCAAGTCTTATTTCCTACGTAGAACACTACTCATGGAACAATGCCTACAAAGTAGCGGAAATATTCTAGGAATAGGGGGAGGGGGAAGAGCATACTTTACAACATTTCCTTCCACAACAGCTCCAATTAGCAATTAGTGAGGGGACAGATAGACAATTAGAAATATAGCAGTGATTTCTGCAACACTACGAAGTTTAGCCAGGAAAAGCAAACACTGCTGAAGTAAGTGGAATTAGAGAATTCTGTATGTCTTTATTAATGGATCAAACTTGTACTAATGGGCATAAACTCAATTCAATAGCATTACAATTTCAAAAGAACTAGCAACTATGTAGCTTTTTTTTAAACCAAACAACACATTATTTATAAAATGGTTCTAGCATTTAAAATGTAAATACTGATAACTTGTAGTTATACTTTGTAACTTGTAGTTATAAATATTTATATTTTAAATGCTAGAACAGCTGTTCCCTTAGTTTTGTATTTAAATAGCCATAGCTTTTTTCTCTGAACTACAAAGAAAAACATTTGTAAACTTATACCACATTCAAGTCTACGAGCTGGTATCAAGACAAAGCTAGATATAAAAGTCAGCATGTCCTAAAATATTAGGAAAGAGGCATGTTTTCACCCATTAAAGCTAAAAAATTTATTTTAAGTACATCTAAACTCACATTTAAGGTTCTAACTCAGACATTTAAGCTTACAGATAACCTTCTA
Organism: Chionis minor; assembly: GCA_013398295.1. Taxonomy (NCBI): domain Eukaryota; kingdom Metazoa; phylum Chordata; class Aves; order Charadriiformes; family Chionidae; genus Chionis; species Chionis minor. Next base: position 243,569 of record VZSF01001401.1, read on the forward strand.
CAAGATGAAAAAAACATGCAAGTTTTCATGAACAGAACATTAACCTCATTAGCTGGGCAAACATGTTTTTCTATATTATAAAAAAGATAAAGTGCTTGCTTCATGGGTGTAATTTCTAAAATGGAATCTGAACTCAGTTAAGTATACTGATGTATTACGAAACATGCTTCTCTACAGCTTATTTAAACAAAGAGCTGCTGTTAAATCCACTTAGCTAACGCTTAATTGAAATGAAGTACGGGATGAAGACCGAGTCAGCCAGAGGGGAATGAGGATGCGCTTATAAATAAGACTTCACACATTATAACAAGTTGACATTTTCAGTAGGAACACAGGGCGGGGGGAAGCAAGCTAAGTATTTCACCTGGGCTAAGAGGGAAGGAAATTAGAAGATGCAACAGAAAATTTACTGAAAAGAAATATAGGTTTTTTGCAATTGAGGTTATTTTTCATTGAGGATAGTGACTTATACTATAGAATCAATTGCTGTATAAAAATTTCTGTTAAAAAAAGAAAAATTAACATTCAGACCCAGGCTGGTCTATCAAATAAAAGTACAGGCTCTTCAGTTTAAGAAGTCTCCCGTAGCTGTCAAGAAGAAAGCTACTGGAATTACTTCAGCTTCTCCGAAAAGCAACATCAAGTTAGTGGCCAGAAAATCTTAAGTATTCCTAATTCCTTAAAAATTCTGCTAAAATAGAAGTACTCCAATTCCTGAATTATGTTTGTCTCCTAATCATGCAGGAGATATACCGAGCAACACCAGGCTTAAGCAGAAGACAGATCAATGCTGAATGGAAGGTCCAGTTTAATAAAATCTTCCAGAAGCATTCAAAGACCTTAAACCAGAAAAGTTAAGAAACTCCCCAAACGAGTAGAGGAGTCCCAGCTCCTGCAGGAGACATGAATAATCATGTCTTCTGTTCAGACCAAAAAAACCGATCAAACAAAAAAACCCATGTAAGCACAGCATTATGTCAAGGGAAGAATAAAACCTTTGCAGAATATATTGCCTCTGCATAAAGACACTTCTCTTAGAAGAGAATAAAAATGGGCCAGAAGACGACTTATAGCCTCTTCCAGCAATAAGCAGTTGTATTAGTTTTACACAGTTTTGTCTCCATCCCCTTCCTTAGGTATTCTGCTATTTTTGGACTGAACTTAGGCTAACACTTGTATGTGAGGATGAATTCAACCTCAGGCATAACCCGGACCTCCCTCTGCCAGCACCAGCCAAGCAGCTGGAGCATTTGTGTCAATGTGGAGCCACTGACAGCAGCAACACCACCACTAATTACACCAGATTTACAGCCTCAGCCACTGCGCTCTCACATTGCCCCAGTACCCTTTGGATTCCAGCCCATCGCCGGATCTGCTTCCTCTGGGACAGCTGTAATTGTGCCATCCCACCCAGCCCTGCCCTTTTTGAAGTTTTGGAACAGGCTTCCTATGGCAGGGAGACAGTAGCCTGTGCTTCACCAGATTTCAGGAAGAAAGACCTAGTGTTTTAAGGCTACAGCCACACAATTGCTTCCTGGATGTGATGGATTAACTGAAAGCTAAATCTACCTTCGTATTTTCAAAGGTATAAACTTCTTGTTTACATGTGCAACTCCTTAAGCATTTTCCTTCTTAACTCGACAAAATTCCGCGTAAGGGATAGTACACAATAGTAAACACTATTACAATAGCATATAGGACAGTAAATGCTGAGAAAACCGGTGCAGGGATGTGGGACTGGAGCTGCAGAGTACAAGTGGCTCAGTTTCTCAGACAATTAAATTGCCCCAGGAACCAAACGTTTGCTATTCAATATTATAGCAGCAGATGCAAAAACTCACTTAAAATAAATCTTAAGTCCAGTGAATAACATACAGCAACCAAAATTTCATTAAAATTATTTCATTTACCTGGAAGGAGCAACACCTACTAAATTAGGACCCAGCCCTCTAAATAGAGAACGAGGACCTTCCTTTTGCAAGATCATCCTAGAAAACAAAAAAGTGACAACACTGTAATAGTCACATCAAAATTAAGGAACACACTGACCACCATGACTGTATCATTTTAAACTTCATTCTGTAAAACTTTCATAATATCTGACAATGCAGCACTAACCACAAAAGATTAGTAATTTCCTAGAATCAGCATAAAAGAAAATTCCATTATTGCTTGACACGTCATAGAAATCCAGGAACTAAATGCAGATTTAGAGCCTTAGGATGTCAACACATACTTACCTCAAAGACAGCAACACACACATACACTGAGTTATCTGTTATCAGGAAGTTAAAGAAAGTGTCCTTTTATCAGGGAGAAAATACTAAGCATGGAAATGTTCACTTTCCTGCAGGTTCTAGATTGCTTGAGAAATAAATATGTGATTCTGTTCTACATTCCCTTCACCACTCTTTAACTCCCAAAGTTTTCTGGGTGGGCGGGACAGGGAGTTAAGGGCAAGAGAGAAGAGGAGAAAGACTTACGAAGATTCAGTTACAGCAAGTGACATGCCTTCCAAGAGCAGCTCAGGAAGATGTTAGCTCTACCGCTTATCATGCCCAGCCAGACACATCTTTTACAATCTATTATCTAATCTCCTCAAAAACACAGAACCCTCAACATGGCTTTGCATGTGGTGCCCTGGTTTGACTCTGCAAGACTCCTAAGAGTATGCTAAGTTACATGCCAGAAGTTAGAGGAAAACAGCCTTTCAGACACAAAGTCCTGCCTTCCTCATCTCTATACACGATTTAAATCTACAAAGCATTCAACTAGGAACCCATCCTTCACTTTATTCTTTCCGTAAGACGCTGTGAGTATTCTGACTACAGTAAAAGGAACGGAAGCCTCCAATGTGAGAAGCAACCCCTCCTTGAGGCTAGCAGGGATTCCCTCCTATCAGTTCTGAACCCCCGCCTGTGTGCGCCTACCCAAGCACTGCTGCTAAGCTATGGAGCCAGCCGTTTTTCCTTTGACTCATTCCAGAAAAGACAATCCTTGCCTCCTTACGCAAGGTAGCACACTTGAGTTTGAGCTTAACTGAAAAAGGAATGTAACCCATGCAGAGTCACAGCCACAGTGCAGCTCTAATACCTTGTGGGACCACATCCACTACAAACACAGCTCCCAAAGACAGCTTGGGTGGCAGGGGGGTGTCACCTTCCATCCTTGTGGGATTTACACAGAAACATAGCGATACAGTGACTTGAGACCTCAAATGACTAGTACTTAAGTTTTTTTAATACCTATCCCATGTAACTGGTTTTTAGAAAGTGCTGAAAACCATTATGCAGCAACCTACACTGGCATAGTAAGAGAACATCCATTAATATTCAGGTTTAGTGAAATCAATCTGTCCCGCAATCAAGATGCTAATCAGATACATTATTTTAAAAAGTATGGTAGGACACAGGAGGAGAAACAAGGACTATCTGCATCCCATCATCCCAAATTACTCTAGTTATTGCTTTAGAAACCAGACTGAAAGTTAATTCTTAACTACTTCACTAGATGTTGCAAAACAGAACTCTGTGCTTATTGATTTAGAAACACTGGCCAATACACACAAATAGCTCTCCTGTATATTTCTTCTTCAAAGAGACATGCAGGTTAATGACAAGTCAATTGCTCCATAAACCAAACTATCCTTGTATAAATGGCTATTTTGTTTGGAATTTACTATCAGAACAAACAGGTGAAAACCATCTCTAGCACTGAAGGAGATTCCAAACGTATTCTGATTTCTAGCAGCTGATTCAATACAGTTCTGCTGCTAAATCAAACTGAAAGCTTACATTTGTTTTCAGTAAGCAAAAATAAAATGGTAGCTCTGCACAGTTACCATCACCATTGAGGAACGCTGGCACATATATAATGTGCCCAGCAACTTCTTAGCTTCGTGTCCATAACAACTAAATATGACATGTACCCATCAGAGCAAGTCCAGAGGAGGCCACGAAGACGATCCGAGGGCTGGAGCACCTCTGCTATGAGGACAGGCTGAGAGCGCTGGGGCTGTTCAGCCCGGAGAAGAGAAAGCTCCGGGGAGACCTTACAATGACCTTCTAGTACCTAAAGGTGGCCCACAGGAAAGACGGAGAGGGACTCTTCATCAGGGAGTGTAACAATAGGATGAGTGATAATGTTTTTAAAGTGAAAGAGGGTAGACTTAGATTAAATACTAGGAAGAAATCCTTTACTGGGAGGGTGGCGAGGCACTGGAACAGGTTGCCCAGAGAAGCTGTGGGATGCCCCATCCCTGGAGGTGTTCAAGGCGAGGCTGGACAGGGCTTTGAGCAACCAGGTCTAGTGGGAGGAGTCTCTGCCCATGGCAGGGGGGTTGGAACTAGATGATCTTTAGGGTCCGTTCCAACCCAAACCATTCTATAATTTCAATATGCGGGTAGAGTTGCTCCACAGCCATAAGTGGAGTGTTGAACACATACTCAAAAGCACTTTGGAAATGAAAATTACTTAGACATGTCTGTCATCCTGAAAGTATTTCTAACATGGAAGGAATTATTCCAAAAATTTTACCNTAGCAGCTGATTCAATACAGTTCTGCTGCTAAATCAAACTGAAAGCTTACATTTGTTTTCAGTAAGCAAAAATAAAATGGTAGCTCTGCACAGTTACCATCACCATTGAGGAACGCTGGCACATATATAATGTGCCCAGCAACTTCTTAGCTTCGTGTCCATAACAACTAAATATGACATGTACCCATCAGAGCAAGTCCAGAGGAGGCCACGAAGACGATCCGAGGGCTGGAGCACCTCTGCTATGAGGACAGGCTGAGAGCGCTGGGGCTGTTCAGCCCGGAGAAGAGAAAGCTCCGGGGAGACCTTACAATGACCTTCTAGTACCTAAAGGTGGCCCACAGGAAAGACGGAGAGGGACTCTTCATCAGGGAGTGTAACAATAGGATGAGTGATAATGTTTTTAAAGTGAAAGAGGGTAGACTTAGATTAAATACTAGGAAGAAATCCTTTACTGGGAGGGTGGCGAGGCACTGGAACAGGTTGCCCAGAGAAGCTGTGGGATGCCCCATCCCTGGAGGTGTTCAAGGCGAGGCTGGACAGGGCTTTGAGCAACCAGGTCTAGTGGGAGGAGTCTCTGCCCATGGCAGGGGGGTTGGAACTAGATGATCTTTAGGGTCCGTTCCAACCCAAACCATTCTATAATTTCAATATGCGGGTAGAGTTGCTCCACAGCCATAAGTGGAGTGTTGAACACATACTCAAAAGCACTTTGGAAATGAAAATTACTTAGACATGTCTGTCATCCTGAAAGTATTTCTAACATGGAAGGAATTATTCCAAAAATTTTACCATATTTCAGAGCTCAGCGTGTGCACAGCATCAGATTACAGCAAAGCTGAACCCAATTAACATGATCTGTGTCCACTTAAACATTACTTAAAAATCACTGCCACTAACATCATGTGTTATATAACATATGCATGTATACAAAGCAGCGGGAACCTCAGTGTCTTAAGAGAAACTTAGGAGTGAAGTGCACCAAGTCTGTTTGCTTCTTCTGGATCTACAGTGTCCCAGGACTTGACAGAGCAACAGAATTAAAGAGAGGCTGCAGCCAGATTTATAAGGATAGTTACTGATGCTCTTCTGCATTCACAGACACCAGCCGGAGCAGTTCCAGAGTCTGCACTGAAAATAAGACACACTTTTTGCATCAAAGAGCAGATCCCAGAGCCTGCACTGTTTATCGAAAGCAGTAAATGGCAAATCCATGGTTGGAGGAGCAGCACGAATGCTTGGTATGGACTCAGCTGACCTGCTGAGGTCACATCATGTCACATGGGGAAGCCTGCATTGGGAGGCTGGTCAGATTTCCATTATCAAGACCGCAGGTTTAAACTCAGCATGGTTAGCTGTGAGACACATCTGCAATGATATATGCCACAGATATTTAAGAATAAGGGAATTTGCTTTGATTGTCAGAGAATGCAGAACCGTACAAGTTCTTCTGAGTTTGCTTCCTGACACAGATGCCTGTGAAATCACCTCTGCTGACGCTTAAGATGCAGAAGTGATTCCAGAGCAGTCAGTTAAATTCTGATGTCATTTGCCTGATTCATCCCACTTTTAGACTGAGTATTGTGAGCCTTGGAGCACTGCACTGAATTTGGTGTGAGAAGAGACAACCACATCCTGACACCGACAAGTCAGAAAATCCCAAGGGACAGTAAGGGCATGAGAGTGACTGAGGGATCCAGTTTGATTTCCCCACTGAACAGCTCTAGTCCCTGAACCAGCAGACACCAAGAATTATTATGTCCTGCACCTACATACTTTTATTGTCACAGTCCATTGCCATGTCATTTGGCATTTTTCATATTTACTGTACTTGAAACCCACAGAAGTTACTTGGCATCTCAGTTGTTTGATACTGACCTGGAAGAAAACACATCTAAGCAAAAAACAAAAGCAGCAGAAGATACACATTCTTATATCACAGATAATCAAACAACATGTCTAAGCAGCAGATTAAACAAACAAAAACAAAGCACAAACCAACAAAACAAGAAAACACAAGCCCTACAAATGAAGTTTATCATGGACTACCTCTATCTCAGTCCAAGTCTGCTTCCTGGGAAGACCAAGTTACTTTAGTTTTTAGGAATGGGTTTAAAGCATAGCAAGCTTCTACCACAGGGGCTATGAAACAAACTGATGTTCATCCTGCTACTCATTCTAAACATTTCTAAACAGAAGATGAATTCATAACCAGACATTCTGGGAAGAAGGTCAAGGGCTCAACTTCCACCAAGAGAAGCCCATCAGACAAATATTTTGGATGGAGGTCTCCTTCCTTGTCACAATCTGAGCCCTTCCTTCCCACATGCCTCTTCCCAACATGTTCACCCATCACAATCTTACATGTAAAAAGGCTCTGAATCAAAACTTGCACAATAAGAAGTTTCTTCCTTTCAAGGAAATATTTGGGTACAACCTACATTTAAGGAAATCCTATTCTCTAACCAGATTAAGCCTAAATTCTGCACTGCAACTGCCAGAAGGAGCTCTCTAGAAACTACTTCTCGCTGATTAATTGGGGATAGAAGATAGTTAGTCTCAGTCTTCTCAAATACTTTCTAATGCATGAAGTCCTTTCTAGAGAAAAGCTCCCCTCTGACACCCAAACACTGAAGGTACCTCCCCATAACTGGCTGGGTGGAGTCCCCCAGAGTGAAGTGAACCCTGCCTGTGGTCATACAACCTTCCTGCTGGCTACTGAACATCACAAGCACTGGTGGCAAGGAGAGGAAAGGCAGTCCCTATTCAGTGAGGTGCTATGCAAAAAAACCATCCCAGAGCATGGCAAAATCTGGCCTTACCTATCTCTTACGAGCTCTAAAAAAGTGTTAATAGTCACACACCCACCAGAAGATACTGAAAGGCAAGGAAGGTTATGGAGCAGAGTTGACTGAATCCAAGAAGCCAAGTTAATTCTCACAGGACTTCTTGCCTCCATATTCAGCAACATCTACGATTCGGGCACAAAACAGTTTAAAAAGTCTTATACTAACACTTTTTCAGGATGAAAATACAGCCTGGCACTTGAGCATTACAGTGCTCCCAGTGAGTTTCAGAGACGTAGTTTGGACCTGTGAATTGTACAGGGTACGTACGCTCTGGCTAATTCAAGGTACAAACTCAAGCATGGAGGACATTTGGAAAAGTGGAATGTGAAACTTAATTACAGTTAAAAGGCAAAATATGGAAAATCATCTCATTGCAGCATCATGACAGATGCAAGAGTCTGAATCTTTCACATGGATTTGTCCAACACAACCTTCTCCTCCGCCCTCCCCAAAATGAACTGAAAACCTAGTAACATGTACACTCACTTCAAACAATGGAGAGGTCCAGGAGAAACTCTAGTTACTCGATTGACACTAGCACCATTCACAGTGTTGAGATGGACTTCAGAGATGTAGAGAGTCACAGAGGAGGACTGCAATCGTGTTTTCACAACTTCCAGTGGACATGTCAGAATTGCACCAACAGTACCTCCACATCTACAAAAAGAAATCGGATCATCACATTCTTAACAGCAAAGAAACTGAAAGATACATTAACATTATACTCAACACAGTCAAATAGCAAAAGGTGAAGAAACAACTGGAACATGCGTGACAACACTGCCGTTATTTGCCCTTGAAGGCAAGCAAACTTATGTCAGTTTGTAACCCCACAACATGGAGTGAAAATTTAAACAGATAAAAATAAAATTTCCTGAAGTAGTGAAAGTGCACAGTCTTCAGTACATGCTGTTCAAATCAGTTCTGGAAAGTAGCTCCATATGTGAAATGTTTAACTTCATATGGTAAATTTTAACTTTTTTTGAATCTTTAGTGTGCTCCTGACCACAAACAAGGTGCCAAAAATCCTTAAGGGTAGAAAAGATTTATGCACTATGCACACAGAGCTGCACGTAAAAACTGTGGTGTGGAGATTTAATAAAATTAAAATACTTATGAAGACATCTTCACAGCTCCACTTGTAATTTGGGCATCGTACCACGAAAGCAACGATTCTGAGTGTTTCCCGAGCCTACCCCATACAGCAAGACAGACCAGATTCTGAGTACAGAATACTGTAGAGTAAAACCTGGGAAGACAAAAGAGCTTTAAGTGGCTAACCAGGTGAAGACACGCAGGTTTTGTTTCAGTCTGTTATTCGTTTCTATGAGCAAGCCAAGCATGACTTGTGCTGACAGGGGAGTTACTTCCATTGTGCTAGAGCAGAACACAGCCAAGCACATACTGCTTTTCAGGAGCTCTGCTCAGAGGATTCTTCTGGCGCTTGTTCAGAACCGATTTATTAATATCTACATTCCTGTCTAACTATGATCACATAGAGCCTCCAAGGGAAAAATACCAAATCCATAAATTCTGATTCTGAAGACAACCCCAAATTCCTTGACAGTACAATTACAAAACATCATTCCCTTGAACCTTTCCTAGATTAGCATTCTTAACTTTGGCAAATACCCTTCTTAAAACTATGATCAGTACACTATATGCACCCTTTAGAAAAAAAACACAATAAAAAAAAACTCCAAGAAAACCCCAACACTAATCCAGATTTAAATTAGGGTATTAATTAATGCTGCTACCAACTCAGTCTGAAATCCACTAACACACAAGTACAAGTCATACTAAATTCAAAGGGCCCAGCATTTAGTTCCCTGATGGAATAACTAGAGCTGATGTTTGATTCCGTCAAGACAGTTACCAGCTATTTTGTTGTAACGTGAGGGTCCGACACCCCCAACAACTTCCAAAAGCTGTAAGACTTGTTCCATACTATTTTTTAGATGTCTTCCAAAACGCAAAGGAGAGTTCAGTGCAAATTAGGAGCAATAGCCAAGACTTGAGATCTCCTATAAACTTTCATAGGAAGGTAGCTTTTAGCCTGCTGACTCTCTTCTACTGCTGAGAATACCAGAAATAAGGGCAGTTGTTAGCACAACACTGTATTGCAAAAACCTCATCTGTTCCTATGTATTGAACTGGCAACACCAAACAGCTGCAAAGTAAGATAACGTTTGATGATGTTCACTTAATGCTCCATTCAAACCTAGTGACCTAGAGGTATCCTGTTACTAAGCCTAAAGGCATCCTGTCCCACCCCTAACTCCAACATTAGACTGAAGTCTACTCTCTTCCAAGTTTTAATTGAGGAAAAAAAAAAATCAAGTTTCTATGTCAGTCAGGGAAAAAAGTGTTCTTAGAGGAAGACAGTCCTACAGTGTGTGTTGTACACATGCAGTGACAGACTGATACAGCTTTTAGAGTGGCACATTTATAACATCTCTGAATAAGGAATTCACTTGCTTACTCTTCTAATGGCAAGCTACAAACAGACTTTTTAAAATAAGAGTTGCAGGAAAAGAGAGACTAGATGTGCTAATATTTATTCTAGCAAGTGTTGGAAGCAGTAGGAGCCTGTAACACATAAAGGTTCATGACGTGAACACCACATGAGAACCGCAGATAGGCCAGCCCTGAAAACAGCTTGACATGGAGCTTTAGAGCTTGAGCATCTTTGAAACAGACAGCAAGTTATGGTGTTTCCTGCAGTGCAACAGCAGATGCTGCTGTATGGTAACGTGCCTGTGCGGGCAATGTAGGAAGTTGGCTTTAGAGTTTATTTCCTTTCCTGCAGCCCCTCTGTTTCTGATCCCCTCTGGCCTGCTCTCTTTAAGATCTTTCTGCACTGATTTTGGACAGGTTATATGAGGTCTTGTTTTCAAGCAACACTAAAAGCAAGAGAAAGCACGTGGTATGGTTTATATTAATGAGATAAATACTATGGAAGGGAGAAGAAAGCAGGAAGAAAAAGCTTGGCCTGCATTCTTCAACAGGGCTTGGAATTTGGAGCCTTTAATGCTACTGGCTCCACAGCTACATCGCTCTGGAAAAATTTTCCAAAGTTGAATATTAACACTGAGCTGGAGCTTGCGCCCCGAGTGCTCCCCTGCACCACACCCAAATCACAAGGGATGTCTGACTGCAACGGCACTTCTGTCAGACACTCACTGTGGACAGGTTAGAAATACTTCATTCAGCAACACACTACTAGGGAAGAGGGCAGAACTACAGCTACCCAATGCTTGTTCTTTTAACGTCTGCCTGCAGCAAGCGTTGTTTAGTGATAACCATCTGCTGTAACAGCAGCCAGCACTATTTTTACACGCATCATAAGGAAGCAGCAGACCAACTGCCTCCCTTTAAGAACTGGGCACCCTTCACCTGCACAACATTCTGCCATTCAATTTCAAATAATCAGCACTCTTGACAGTTTCTTACTGTTGTGTTAGGTGGTTTGTTTGGGTTATTTTTTTTTTCCCCTTTAAACAGTTTAAGATGCCTCAGCTGAACCTGAGAATACTTTGAATGTTTTCCACTAACTATTAATAGTTTGAATTCTCCTGTCCTCTACTTTCAAGACCTCATATTGCTACTTACAAATGAAGAAAGCAGAGAAATTTTATCTCTGTTGTTCTGTATTACACACAAATAAGTCTTTGCAAAATCCCCAATTTCTACTCCTACCAAAATGTAATACCTTGCTCTCCAAGCCCTCAAAAAGCTCCAAACCTCCTCCTTTGAGCTCCAAGACCTGGAAGGCCATTAACAGCCAGCCACCAGCTCCAGCATAGCAAAAGTGATCTATAAATTGCAAGCAGACTGTCACCACCATTCCTACTACCCTCCTCACCAGCTCAAACCAAGGGGAGGGGAGATTTTTTAGTTTGTGACTTAACACAAATTAAGGAGTTTGGAAAAACTTTTTTTTTTAAGAGTTAGGAAATTATTAGACTTCTCAATAACACAGGTGGGATCTTGTAACCTACTCAAGAAATTTCTAGTGCCTAAAACCCCTCTGATCTCCAGTCATGTACTAGGCCCCAACAACTATGATTTGTTAGAACATTTACTGATGTGTAACACTTCCTACAGGATTAGTTTCACCTGGTAGAATGAGCAGGCAAGCGAATACACTCCTGCTGACAGAGTACAAAATGGAAGAGAAAGGCAAAACCTGAGACTCCTGTGTCTGAATGTTTACAGCAGTTTGTAATGAATGCTCTTCAGAAGACCACTTGCTCATCTTACCTATCTTAAATTTGACATTTGCCTCTAGTTGATATTTACTACAGCTTTGCCAAGTGAGTATAAGAAAAACCCGCAAAGCTGACTTTCATTAGAAACAGCTGATCATACAAAAGCATGAGAATCCACCCATAGGTGCCAACTAATGGGAAAGGAAGAGTAAAGATCAGTAGGTAAATCCACAAAAATAAACACACAGGTGAAAAAGGAAGATTAAAACCCCAATACTATCAACACAGTCAAGTTAGAGAACTAAATCTGCAGCTTAAAGTGTACAAGAAGGCACAAGAGACATTGCACTCAGTGAAACAGATACAGGGACATGTAGTTATCTACCCTGCAGGATTGTGACAAGCTTAAAACAACAGTAAAACTGAGAACAGTTGTCTCCAGTTGACATCTCTCGGACAGAAGAATCTAGGAAGATGGCAATGCTCTCCTAAACCACAGCTTATTTCAGAGAGCACTCAGACAACCAACCCCAAACATTTAATTTGATTCCTAATGTGCATTTAGAAGTCCATCACCTCAGCAGATAAACAGAAACAACCCTGAAACTATTTGGACTTTAAACTCTGATGGCAATTCAACACAGATACAGTATTGACAATCATTTCCCCCAGAGAAACCTGTATTATTTGGGAGATGCTGCAAGGAAAGAAATATGCACCTGCTTCAAAAACCTAGCCTGGTTTGGCATTCAAACCCCAGGTTCTATTTCCAGGGATGCCTGCAGAAGAAAACCTTCTTTTATTATTGCAAGTTGAGGGCATCTGCTAAGGAATCACTGCCTTTGTCCAGAGTAGTTGAGTATCTCCAGCTGTTACCTTACACTCCTGCAAGTAAAAGTAGAGAAAGCTCCAGCATGGATGAGGGTCTCAACTTCAGCCACTGGACTGTCTATAAACGCTCCAAAGCGGATTAATATTCCCAATGCCAGCGTCAGCTGAGTTAGAATCGAAAATATCAGTGCAAGATTTTTTTATTCCTTCAGATAATTATGTACTTTATACAACAAAATACGAGGGAGTACTAGTCTCAGATTCACCTTTCACAGTATCTGTAACCACAGCCTCAAAGACTCAGAGATAACCCTTGACCCTGTTATCTTTGGTCTACATTCATTCATGTATTTTACCAGCTGTTTCTCTTTCCTGTATGAAAATGAAAGTTCCATGTAAATACTGGCTGCCAAGAGAAAAAGCAAGAAAATTGAGCTCCAAACTGTCAAAAGAAGCAAAACCCAAGCCACTTGCAAACAGAATTTCTAATCTCTTCACCACTTACTGCCTATTCAGGTCTCAAATATATCAGCAATTCCATAGAGCTGTCTTGCAACACACGAGTAACTTTCACATCAAAAAATGAAGTTTCAGCTTTGGCTATTAAGTTTACAGTATCCCTCTTTTGAGGGTATTTAAGGGCTTTAGCAAGTACAACTTTCAGAAATAGCAAGAATGTATCTCATTAATCCTGAATTTGCAGGGTTTTCCTGTTGTTATACTGCTAAACTTGTATATCATACACCTTTCCGTCTTTAGTATTAACATTATGACAAGGAGTCCTTACAGCCAGAAACACTTAACCCCCTTATTCACCAACTATGTGTCTTTGCTAAAACCTAGAAAGTTTAAGTTAAGCTAACATCCTTAAACTAAAAATACTAATCAAACTTGCTCTTTCTAATTAACAGCATAAAAATAAAATTCCCCTGATGTGCTGACACATAGAAACCTACAAATGAAAACAGGAGAAACACCACAAGGGGAACAAGCATCACTGGGTTCCATTATCCAAACCAAACATCAACACATACGGTGTAGCATCTATTAGGAACCAGAGTAAATAAGTATTTATAAAAACATTTGTATTAAGTAAAAACAGATGAAAACATCAGTCATCTAGAAGGAAATATGAGAAACACAACAGCTTCAGAGTTTCTCAAGTACTGACAACGGTTTTCACGCAATTTGGTAACCTCATGGAGTAAAAACCAAGCTACTCAGTGCTTTAAACAAACACTGTCTTATTCCCCACAGAAGAGTGTCTGAACATAAAAATAACCTGAAGTTTGGACAGGAAGGTATTAACCTTCTCCTATGCCTTGCAACAGGAAGAACTCGTTCTGAAAGACAGCCAGGGTTATGCCAGGAATGTATTTTAGGGTAGAGGGGAGTCCAAATGCTTGACAACTCAGTTAAGGCTCAAGTGGTTATTTTCTGAAAGGGAGTAGAAAAGCTCCTATCATCACACTACCTGCTACATTATTAACTCTATCTTCTTAAAATCAAAAAGCCCCATGGGTCTTTCATGTTTACTTCATACATTTCAACAGTGTGTGATCTTCCTGAAGAGTTGAAACATTTACCTTAAATATATTTTGTGAGTCTTAACTATTTCAGCCACTGCAAGGATTTGCTATGAATCTCTGTCAGAAGAAGCGTGATTTAAATTACAGATCATTTTGAGACAGTTCTATAATCAAGACAAACGCCTCTCTATACTCCCTCACATATTAAATTAGAAAAGAGCCAACTTTCTGCAAGAAACACCAAGAGTAAAGAAAGAATTAAGAAGTAAACTTGAGACTGTCCAACCCTGAACTCAGAAAAGCAGCTGTCTACCTACTAACCCCAAATGGTCCCTCCTTTTGCGCTGAGGAAACAAAGCCCAGGCAAGTTCCATTGCCCCGATGGAAGTTTGTATGATACAGAATTACTGCTGTAAGCTTTCTGGAAGACTAAATCACGAAAACCTGAAACTATTCTTGTGGCCAACACCTGAATTTTCATTCAACGTACCAATAACAATTGCAAACAGGTATGTTCAAAACATACTAATCCTCCCTATAAAGCAATACATTAAGGTCTTTCTACTACTTTTTTTGTTGTTTAACTTAGTCTGATAACTAGAAAAGCATGTAAGTGTGTAACTTACATACTTGAACTAAAATGCTCATCTAAAGCTTACATTTCAATCACAAGACTCTGTAATTGAAGGATGCAGAATGTTCAATTGATTCTTCTTCTTGGCCTGGAATAAAAACACCTCAGTTTATACTACCAACATGTTGTCTATAGTGACAATGGTTACTATTTGGCCAGGAGGTGGAAAAACAGAAGAAACACACAAAAAAAATCTACAGCTTAAATCCTGAAACAGAAGAGTTCTGAGCAATGCAACCGAGTTGCTCAGGAGAAGGGGGGGGGGGGGGGGAAGAAAAGAAAAAAAGCGTTTACCTGAAGCACTATTTCCTATCATGATCCAGCACTAGTGCCCAGCTAGTTCCTGCTCCCACAATGACAAGATACTACTAGCAAACAGCGGTGGTAACTACATGGTTTGAAGAAACAGAACCTGACAAATAGGTGCTAAGTAAGTGATTTCAAGTGTGTCACAGCATGAAACTGAACTCCATGTACACCACTGATCCATTCAGGTATGCTCCCTGCAATTACTCTTCAGTACAGAGTGCAAAGTGGCAGTTTTGTATATAGCCTAGAAAGCTACGCTTCAGTGTCTTTAGGCCACACTAAAGTTACTGCATGGAACAAACTGCTTATCAGTTAAAACTGCTTTTCTTTAAGGAATGTGTTCTTAAAAGTTAGTAACTTTTTTATTAAAAAGGAATTCTTTATTTTTCTACATTATTTCCTGTAAATGTGAATGCTCCTCTCATGCTATGTATTTTCTACTTCTAAATGTGACTGCTGTTATTTTTACACACCAAACTTCAGAGACTATCCTTTTCAAAAAAGTCGAGAAGGTCCAAGTAGCACATGGGGTGGGAGCTGCACGTAAATGAAGTACTATTTTGTTGAGGTCTCGGCTAATGCATGAACTAGTCCAGTAAAATCATTCAGATGAGCTTTCTTTTTTAGAAAAAAGAAAAGCACCACTTCAATGACGGTGCTAGAAACTACATTAAAGCCATTCCAAAATAAGCACTAAATTATTTTCTTTTAAGATTTAGAATTAGTATATCTATCACAAAATATTGGTTGTATTTACAATTAACATGCAGTTATCAAACAGAGATGGAATTCTTAAAAAGGAAACTACTTGAGTAAAAATTATTTTAGCAAAACAAAGTAGTAATTGCTGAGTAATTCCCTCACCATGACTACCCCAGTGGCCAGCACTCCTAAAAGAGTCTATCCAAACCTGTTGGAAATGGATAAGCATGCAGAGATAGGAAAAAAAGACTGGGGGGAAAATTATTAGAAACATGAAACTAACTCCCAACATAAATTTGTAATGGCCCAGAAGTATTGCAGTTTGACAGCTGTTGTTGAATTGATCAAGAAACAAGCCAGGCAGCTACAGAAAAATCTCAGGATGGCCACACCTACATTACTAAAACAGCGATGTCATCAGTTTTAGTTTCATTACAGAAAGCAGGAACTGAAGACTCAACGCAGACATTACAAAAAAAGGCCAGACTCAGATAATCATGCTGTTCCCAATCTCCAGTGAAACCTAAAGGAAAACGATATTTCCTTCCCTTTTCTTCCCTTTTCAGTTTCACTGAAGACTAAGGATCACTCAGGTGGATCTGTAGTCCACCATGCTCACAAAGAAGTCATGAGATGACCCTGAATAACTCTCCTACTGCTAAATGTGACCAAATATACACTATTAGCTTTGCTGAACTAAGGTTACAGGAAACATGTGGCTGGCACATGAGGAAACAGCAGTCAGCCTTTTCCTCGCAGTATAACCCTTGACCCAACTGGCCAGCAGCTAACTGTAGACCAGGCTTCTCCACGACAGACAGGCATGAACGAACTGAGCTGAGGAATCTTCATCCGGTCTTAAGTTTCAGATTTATAAACCTGTCTCTATCATGCCGTATGATTCTGCCTAGTAATGTCACCTTTGCAGAGCTAGCAGGGTAAAGTACTACAATAAGGGAGTACTCCTACTGCTTTTCTAAATATTGACAAGGATGTGAATTCAGAAGAGTTCTCCCACATCTCAGGCCTCCTGCTGCATAGTCCCCCTCCTCTTAAACAGAGTGCCAGAAACCAGGGGGGTGAAAAAGCATCCACATAAGCACCAAATCAGGTGTGCAACGGCAAAAACCTGCAAAGCGTGCTGGAAGCAGAGAACGCGCTCATGTGTATGCAACTCACCCAGACCTGCTCAGAGCAAACACTACGTTCTTCTTCCACCTCAAACACCCCAGTCTAGAGTCAATGAGTACAAATGGAAATCCAAGCTTCAAACCCTCTCCTGGGATGCAAAGTATGTCCTCAGTCTGTCACTTCCCCCACTTCTGCACAGCCATGCTCGCTACCCAAATACACTTTTATCATTAAGCCAAACAGGATCCCCAGCTTTCTCTCTGAAGCTAGGCACTCTTCCCGGTCTATCCATGGAGGAACCGCAGGCTGTGTAACCGCATACCTCCCAAACATTACGAAGATGAAGACAGACTAATACCTGCAAAGGTATAAGAGTTATCTCAAACCTAACCAAGGCTAGAAGGACCACATCTTTACTTCTAGCTATATTCTTCCCTCTGGTTCCTTCTGTTTCGGCTGGCAGAGAGCTGCACGACCGTGTCAAGCCGCACACGGAGCAGCAGCACTCAGCAGAGCGCTGGGATACATTCGGGTGGCGCTTCGGCCCCAGTGCTGCCAGCCAGCCCTTCCCAGGCGGCCGAGAGGAGGACGGGCACGCTGCGGCGGCCTCTCCGGCGGGGCGCGGCGCGGCAGCTCACGCACTGCGGGCCCGGGAGCTTCTCCACAGAAAGGCCAGATAAGGGACAAACTGCCAGGAGGGCGACCCGAGGGAAGGACCTGTTGTTAAGGTAAACCTTCACCCCCTGCTTCCCCAAGGGCCCACCTACATTCCACAACGCTGCCCGAGCCGAAACGCGCCACCCGGGGCCGGGCCGGCAGCGCAGGCCCAGCCAGGCTCCCGGCGCCCGCCCGGGCCCCCGGCTGGGCTGAGCCCGAAGGCGCGACAGCGGCCC
>VZSF01001402.1:9921-37367 GCA_013398295.1 Chionis minor
TTCTTTTTTTTTCTTTTTTTTCCTCTTTTTTTTTTTTTTTTTTTTTTTTTACAACAGGCACATCTGCCCTATGGATGAATTTATTTCCTCAATCTCATGGTGCAATATTGCATTTCAGTTGTCACTTTTGATTTATCGTTACTTTAAACATTAAATCTTCCTTTGCATTTTTATTGGTTTCATTAAAAACATTCTGCTCGTCTTTTCATTTATAACCTATATCAAGGGGAAAGAAAGAAGAACAAAAAAACGTGCAGCTTCTGCTCTGTGCTTTCCCCTCCTCTGTCATATTCAGGATGTTACCTTTCAGTTTCAACCATTTTTCCAGGTGATAAAGTCAAAGCAATCCACTAGCTACATAAAATAAATAAATTTGAAATTTAGATCTTTTGTTACAAATAGAGTTTGTAAAAAAATTTATTAAATCTAATAACTTTTCTGTTTAATGAGGCACAGAGCATATGTCAGAAGTATGGTGTCCAAAAGGCAGCAGCACTGAATAGTTTATCTGGCAAATGTGTTACACAAGGTTTGACCCTTAAATTGAGCACTGGGAGAGATAAATAGGGTAATCAAAAGCACTCCCTTACAGTCACATGAACTTGGAGCCATCTGGTCAAGGCAAAAATAAATCAGTAATGCAACTGGAAATTATCTGTAAAGACCTTTGGGGATTGGTTGAAGCATTACTATGGTCTCTTTCATATCAGAGAATAAGAAGAAAAGAAAAGAACACAAAACAAAAACCTAAAAACCCGAAACAAGAAAACTGCTTGTAAAGATGATGAAAGTGACCCTAATTTACAGAAAAGCTAAGAAACCAACAAGAATCTTTCATCTTTTTTCCCTCTTTTTTCTTTTTTTTTCTTTAAGCTGGAAGGAAATGTTTTGATACCACAAGAAGATCCACAATTAAAAAAAAGATAGTCTTTTTAGTCTTATATTTTAATTATTGTTGTTACCTGGCAAAGATAAGTTCAATAAAGAAAAGTACCTCTTAGCTCAAGAACCATCAACAGATAAAAAGTTAGTTATCTTCCTGATCTATATTTTTTCACTAAAAATGCTGAGTTTTTGAAAAGATGTGTCTTTGGATCTTGCTGAATGTGGTTATTCAGATAACTAACTAACTAACTAAATAATCTCTGATATAGGTCTTCAGCTTTTCTATGCTCAAATCCATCCTGATTTAAATTCTTTAAATCCTCCTGTTGATGCTGAGGTTTGAAAAAAACTAAAAAATTTGTACTGTTTATTTTTTCTTATCCGTATTTTATTTTCCCTTTCCACACCTGTACTAAGAAATACACCCTGCCCCATAGGAAGAGCAGGAATCACACATCGTTATTAGGATTAGAATGGGCATGTAGACATCCTGGAAACCTCCCTGTTCTTCCTTTGAATGAAAAACTGAAGAAATGACAAGAGAGGCCTCTAGTTAGTGGAAACATTTGCAGAAATGAAGTGAAAGGTTTTGTGACTATCATTGAAGTCATACCTTCATCAACTTACAGACAGCAGTATTTTAATCAGGTGACTGATTTTTTCTTTCCATCAGTATGAATGTTTGGAGGTATCAGCAGGTATAAACTTGATGTCAGATTCTAAAATTTCAGGAATTCACATAGTTTAGCTTTCCAGCAGAGTTGTGCTGCTGGAGAGGAAACGTCCTCTAAGGCTGATAGACTAAAACAAGTCTTCAGTCTGAAGATAAGTTATTTCTAAAAAGGTATAACGGGGTTATTTTCAATCCAGGTAGTTTATATGTTACATATATACATGTTATATATATAACATATGTTCACGGGTAACAGCACAGACATAGTTGTCTACAGCTCACATGAGCCTCTCAAGAATATGCTCACCATTCCAGAAGGTTTTGTGATTCACAGAGTCTCCTCATCATCTCCCCTGCCTCAGCGAATATGCTTAAAGCTGTCATGGCTGTCAAAACTAAAGTGAAATTTTATGAAAGATCGATTATGTGCCAGTTTCCATTTTTGACTCTTTCTGGGACCTCCATGGCTGCCTAGTTGTTGACCCAAGCACCTCTGTTACTTAAAGCACCATTTGTCTCTGTATACAGCAGTTTCCTTGTACGGGGAGTGTCTCAGACTTTGTTTCTGTACAGACCTAGCACAGCCAGGCCTTTGCCTCTTTTGGATCTTTCTTAGATATTAAAATTCTGAGAATAAAACTATGAAGAAGAAAGTAAAACCTATCATCATAAAAAGAATCATATATCCTTCCTTCATGTATAATGAATACCAGCTTCTACTGGGGATTTTCTTTCCATTGCTCTGCAATACTTTATTATTCTGAATAAGTGTATTATGTGAAGATTGAAATATTAGGATTAATTACACCAAATGCTGGTGTAAACACTAATGAAAAACATGCATCTCTCACACAGTCTGAATTCCCTGGAGAAATCTAAAAAAAATTGACTTTGACAGTTTTTGCTGTATGACTGATTGCATCAGTAGTATAAAACAATCTAATAAGTATCATTTTGTATATGTGTGTAAGTGTGCACATGTGTGTGTGTGTGTGCGGGTATATATGCCTTCCCAGATAAGACAAAAGGATTTGCTGAGGCTGAATTAGAGCTCATGTTTCTAAAGAGCTTGGCTCTTTCATCATGATGCTTTTGTCTCGATTATCTCTGGATTCTCTCCCTCCCTTCTCCCATCCCCTTTCTCTTATTGCAATAAAGCCTCTGTTTGATCTCTGTGTAAATAAACTAAGCATGAGGAAGTAACTAATGGATCCATCATGGGAGCTTGAAAATAAATTTGAAAAAAATGCTTACACAGTTCATTCACCCAGAAGATCTGTGCATTTTGTTGCTGAAGGTTATGGAAATTTAGTCGGTTGTAGACAAAACTTCATAGATTATAGCAGGAGATTTTCAAAGACAAAGAGGAGAGAGATGCCTTGTTCTCTTTGACTGTCAATGGGGGCTGAGTGCCTCATTTCCATTTGTGACTTTGAAACTCAATCTGTAGGTTTAAGGCCTGGAGGAACCATCACATTCAGCTTGCCTGATATGCTGCATGAAAAAGGCCAGATGATTTCACCTAACAGTGCCTGCCTAGAGGAGATAAATTGTGGAGGAACAAGACAACCTAGACTGCTTCTCATGTTTCATACATAATCTTGTCAATTAGTAAACAAGCATGGTAAATGTATCTTCTTTTTCCATCCCCCACCCTGGCCCAAATAGTCTTTGCACTAATAGGTGTTGTCCTTTTCATTGACCAGGTCACAGTAACTGATAGCAAAATATCCTGATACCTGTTCATCTCATTTCATTTTGAATCAACTATTTATATGTAAAAAGATGCATGTAGTCTTACTAGAAGTTAGAATTATTTAGACTTTTTTTTTTCCTTACTTCCATTAATATCACATTCTGAATGGATAAAATACCAAGAGGCAGTAAAAAACATAACTCTGAAAGTATACAATAAAGAATTGTAAAATAGTATACTTTCTAGCTTGGCATTCAGAGGTCCAGAGAGCAACAGAGAGGGTAAAAGATGTGCTTTGAAAAGTTCAGTTTATTTGGGATGAATGATATGCAAAATAGATCTCTGTCTACAATTTCGTATCTCTGTTATCATGATGGCATAGAAATGTCTATATACATAGAATGTTTTCTTTTCTGAATGATCGATTAATTTATGTACCTATCTATCTGCCTAGTATGACACTGGTTGGTATGACTATGTATATATACTATTGTGGGGTTTTTTTCATTTTAAAACATATTTCTGTGTTCCAGACTATCTCTGTTTTATCTGGATATATTCAAAGGCATTTTTCTCCTGCCTCATTAGAGAACAATTTCTGGAAAGGTATTATTATTAAGACAGAGTAATACCTGGAGTCTAAAAATGGGGAAGAAGAAAACAAGCTGATTTATGTTAAGAGATACAGGGCTTGAAAATATATCCCAGGGTGAAATAAATATTACAATACACAGTAATATCCTTGCTTTGCCTTGATGTGCATTACAGTAACATTATGAATCTCTCCATATAGTTCTGTAGTCCTTGGAGAATACTGCCAGGAAGGAACAGGTTCCCATAGGCCTTGACACACTCAAAATGGGACCATCTCTGCACTGGGGATGGGTGGGAAAGAAAATACGGTGTCACTAATAGTTAAGGTCACTCTGAAAAAAAACCCCAACCAAAACCAAGTACACCTAGGAGGGTAGTGCAGACATTCTAAACTCCAATCACCTTGATTATATTAGTTGTGATATTTTACTCATGAGGCTCTTCTTCAGACCACCAAGCATATGCAAAAGATGCGTGAAAGTTTTCAAAGACAGAAATATGGCCAAACATCAGACTAGCTGTTGACACAGTTGTTTTGCCTAATAACAGCTAACGAATGCTGCAAGTGAATCCGTTGGGCTGGGGTATGGTAAAGGAAAGGGAAGAGAGGGAGCTGCATTATGAGAAAGAAGGACTTTCATGGGAGCAATATGTCTTACAATCTAATTGCTCTGTGTTTTATAGAACTTGATCATTAGGGTATCCTGCTTATGGTACCGCAGAGATGTAATGGGGAAATAAAGCAAGAGGCTATTAAACAGAAAGTTTAAATATAGCTACAGGGACAGATACTTTATGACAACTTGACAGATGTCTTGGAGTGATCACTGGTTCCTTCATCACTAATTACAAAATCATTTGTCTTAAGGAAAGGACAAAAGAGAAGTAATTATGAAAAACATGATTCTTAGGGGATAAAAAAGATAACATCAGTTTAAAACATTGAAGCGATCATAACCATTTAGAATCATTATTAGTTTGCTTGAGCCAATGACAGCTTGGTTTTTGAAGCCAGTGGGAACAGAGCTTCCTATGCTGAAGAGAAGAAAACATTCAATTTCTTGTTATGCTAAACTTATCCTCAGACTCCAGAGATTTCTCTGATGAACAGTTCATTAAAATTTCCGACCACAGATGAATTTGAGCTAAAATACACAAATGTTTTAATTATACATTCCTTTTTAATTACACTAATGACTTGTAATGTGTTTATGTTGGTTTAGAGTTTAATTTCTTCTCTTAGATTAGGTGGTTGACTTAAGGATTGTGCTTTTCAGTAAAATACCATGATTCATCAATGTTTGATCATGAGTTAATCCAAAAATATTAAAGCGTTCCAATCCTTGGAGGAATAGTAATGCACATACATACACAGGCACAATTGCATTTTCCTTTCTTGTGCTTAGGGGCAATAATGTACAGCAAGGCACAAGTGTCAGGAGACAGAAGCAACACTCAAGAGATCTGCTGCTGTCAAGATTGCAGCTGGGAGAGACACAGGGATGCAAAAAACAGTACCTGTATGAGTACAACCTGTATTGGTTGTATGATTGATAATAAGAAAACAACAAAGAGGGAGAAGATTTACCATCTACACTGTTTTGGATAATTGTTTCTTAATCACAGCCAGCCTCTGTATTGCATGTAGAGTACAAGAATGACCTTTAGGTGCTTGCTGCAACATCTGTGATGTTTGAAGATAGGAATCTAATCTACACTCTTTGTATGGGCTTCTTCTAGTCACTGGAAACACACGGTACCTCCAGAGAGTGGTTTCCATCTGTTTTAGACATCTGTATAAATCATGGTTAATCTGCCATGGACTTGCATTTTATTTCATGTCTACAGAAGATGAGTAAATGCTGAATTTAGAGAACATGCCCCACGTGGATGACTAAAGTTAGGTAACGTAATCCTAAATTGACCTGGACTTGAATGCCTAACATGAAATGGGCCCAAAAATCTCAGCCTATTTTAAAGCACTGGAGACAAAGAACGTGTCAGAAACAGATCATTTGGTTCACAGCTCTAATATAGAATACATATAATTGGAGTGGAATGACATGGCTGGATCCTTTACAGTCCAGGCTTCCCTGTTAGTGTGTTCAAGGACAGGTCTGGGCAGTGTGGTGTTGGAGTGTAGTGCTTTGCACTTTTAAAGGCTGTCACCTTTCCATACCTGCTACCTGTTTGTACTTCCACTCTTCTCTCTATCAGTTTTGAATTACACATTTTTGCCATGTCCTGCCTCCATCTAGTCCTTGTCTGTCAATTGCCTATCTGTTTGTGAAACTTCATCATGTCTGGCAATTCAAGGAAATGCATCATGAGTTTTGGGAAGGAAATGAAAAACTGTTACTTCCTAAGAAAGGGTTAGGGCAGGAAAGGTAGGGAAATTGTTGCCTGCCACTATGGCCAAGTGACTGAATCAGGTAGGATGCTGAGTTAGGATGAGGAGAAAACATAAGGATCTTGGGAAAACCCAAGGGAATATATGGATGGTGCCTTGACAAATGGAAAATACATACACCTGTACAACTGTGTCTGTCTCTACAATTATGAGAAAACTAGACCATGTATAACTTCACTATTACATTAATCTTCAAGTCACTGATAAATTGTTTTAGTTCACCATTGCACATGTTCACTTTACCAATAAATTGCATCCACTCCTGATGTTTCAGGAAAGGACCATGGCCAGAGTTCTCTTAGTTCTGGAGAGTTTGTGCTGGCTAAATAAACACATGAAAAATCAGCTTGCCAAATTTAGATAGTAGTTGGACGCACTGTCTCAGCAAGCTTTCACCATCAAAGATACTACAACCTTCTCAAACAGTGTTCATTGCTGTTGGGGACTTCTTTTAAATAAGTCTGTCTCTGCATTCTCTTTCAAATCCTGCTTTATTCTTCTTCCTTGGCTTCAAGACCAATAAATAAATAAGCATGACAATAGTTACACTGCCCAAGGGCTGCGAATATATTGCCCATTATGGAAATTGCTATTATCTCATCATTTTCTTACACTTTGCTTGCCTGTCTGCTCTCTGTAACATCTTACAAACTCTTTGAGACATAGACACATATTTCTTTTTTATGAATATAAAGTCCTCAGGGTGATGGGAATCTTGCCCATGGCTATTGATCATAATTACTTTATTTAAATAATAAGGGCATGGTTTGGTCAAATCTGGGATGGGCTGATTTCCAACCCTGATGAGGATCCTTCAAAATCAAGCAATGGTTCTGAGCAGCATCAAAAGCTGCCATCACCCAGATTTCCTACCTGTAACACAGTTTAAGCATAAGGGAACATAAAATTAGTGATTCGGAAGACACTGGGGTTGGAAGGGAAATAAAGAAGAAAAACATTTTGTTCTAGCAGATACTGCCTTCATATGGGGGAATTTGTTAGTGACCTGCTTTATGTCTATCATACCTTCTGTAATTCAAATGCACAGGGTTCTCTTCTGTCCACAAAATCCATGCGACTCACCAGCATTTAAGAAAATAGCTGATGTGCTTATGTGCCTGACACTTGGAGGTGCAACAGCACAGATCCCACTGGAGAATATCACATTCTCATTTAAGCAAGATAGAGTGAGGCCTGTTAATTAGGGAAAAATCTCACAGCTACATTAGTAACATGATCAGGTGTTCACACTGAGACAGCATGTATTTGAGGAAGATGAAACTGCCTTGTGGTGGATAGTATTCAGCTGACTAAATATGGACATTGCAGAACTTCCTATTAAAACTTCATATTCACTAATTGTAACTAGAAAAATCAGTCCTAGGGTGCAATTCATTTATCCCAAAATAGATCTGTAAAATGCATCGAATTAATTATTCCTTAAAAAGATCTTTTATCTCTGGGATCAATTAGGTCTATATGGTAGATAACTGAAGTTAGATGAGATGCAAGCCACCCAAGAAGTTGTACTGTTTTCAGATGATAAACCAAAAGGTATCTCCATCCATTTGTGTTGTAATCATCATTGATAATTATGGCGATTTCAGGGATTTATGTTAGGCTAGGGTTGTGCTGGATGGTTTAAAGCCAGCAAAGAATGATGATACAGGAGTTACTGCATTAGATATGGCTTCAGTCTTTAAAGGTGTGCAGACAGAATCAGTTTGCTCTGTTGACTCTTCAAGCTGGCCAGACTTCATCTCAGTGAGTGCTCAGCTGTGATGAAGATTTGCATTTCCTAACTCAAGTACAACTAGGTTATGTTAAAGAAATCAATTTTTAAAAAGGATAGATAAAAAAAAAACTTATACCTTAAAAAAAAAATACTTCAGGTCTTTCTCTGTCCTGCCCTGTAGAAAATGTTCCTATTCTTTCCCCTGCTTTTGATTTCCTGTAAGATCTTTACAAACCACTTCATATCTGCATACCCTGCCAGCTCCATCTATGAACTGCCTTGTCAGTGTTTCTTCACAGCATACTGTGAAGAGAAATACATTCAAGACTTTGAGTTTCCTGCAAGCTCGAGAAATGAAATGTGTATGATTAGATTAGAAACACACTCTAAATAACAGGTCTTGTATGACCTCATGTTTCATATGACACCTCATCAGGGTGAAGGAAACAATTTTTGTTGCATTCAGTTGAATTTGAACTTATTAGTCAATTGTTAGCCATTTGACACCATTCTATATGATTTACTCATTTTTTACATTTACTTTTTCCTCCCTCTTACCCCTCTTATAGATTCACTATTGGGTTGCTCTGTGTGAAGGAAGATAAAAGTGTGTTCCAGCATGTATATGAAGCACAGCATTCTAATCCCCACTGTCACCTTTCCACGAAGCTACAGTAAGATAAATAGAGCAATATCCATATTTTACAGTCTATAAAATCCAGATCCTCTTTAAAAAATACCTTATGTGTAAAGCATACACCTGCTAGCTTATTTATCAAACTACACTTATGCAAAATGTATATAGATAGGACATTTTGTTTTAAGGCTAAACCAATATTTACTTGTGGAAAGCACTCAAGTGTATGTCTGCAGAATGGAAGAGAGCCTGAAAAGATTCAGACATTTTAGGAAAAAAGTGAGCCATAAAAACACAACGTATCAAGCCTGTAACTAACCCCACATCTCACTGAAAAGAATAAGGATTCGACTGTGGTTGGAGGAGGCCACCTGGTGAAGGTCTGGTGGAGGGGGAGGGTGTGACGAGAGAGTTGAACACTGATGAAAGACTTTTCACAGTAACCTTTCCTTTCTTCTGTTGTGATGTTTTGTGATAGTTAATGCATTTTGGGGCTGTAGTTGAGCAGGACTAAACCAACAATTTTTTTCAAAATAAGCCATTGCGGGGTGGTGGATTCCCCAACATTAACAAGATTTGGCTGGACAGAATGCTGGCCACCGTGTCTAGACCATGATTTGCCAAGAAAGGTTTGACCAGATGATCCTTGAGGTCCCTTCCAACCTAGTATTCTATGATTCAGTAGAGTCTTCATTCAGATTGGGTAGTAAGATTGTATTAGAATGCTTTTGGGGTTTTTTTAGTATTTTTAATACATCAGGGTTCCTTAGAGACTGTTGGCCCTTTCAGCTCTGCTAAAGAGCTAAAATAGGTCTCAACTCCTTCACACACAAACAATGCAAAAACAAAGGTCCAGCTGCTTCTCTCCTCTGCCCCCGTTCCAGACAGTGTAGCTTTTAGATACAATAGGGCAACTGAGAAATGGGAGCTGGCAATGACAGGCTTAAGAGGAAGACTGGATCTGAACTTATGATGCTACAGGCATGGCTTCAAACTTTGTGTTACAAGTCAGCTTTTCACCAGAATTGTTGAGAACAGAACTCAAGTTCGAATGTGACTTAAAAAAGGAAAAAAAAGAAAAAAAGAAAAAATAATTAAAAGAGAAAAAATAGAGGAAAAAAAACAAGTAAAAGAATCTAGGATAAGAATCCTTGACATTACTAAATCCCTCGTTTTTTCATTATTCTTTTTGATACATTCTTTCTGGTGCCTGTCACACTAAATAAAATAACTGTGGGTGTAAAAAACAAAATGTGGAGAAGAGTTTTAGAGTTCTTGGAAGAGCTCTGAACTGTGAGATCTTCCATGGATTTTTTTGGGGGTGAATTTCACAGCTGCACTACACAAAAGATTTCCAGCTGTTCTCAAGCTGGTGAGAATGTCTCCACACATGACTTCTGTGATGTCATGGGTGTGGAGAGATTCATTTTTTTGAGTCACTTATTGATAATATTGTCTTATTTTTCTCCCTTCTGGGAATTGCGCCAATCAGTTCTGGGGTCCTATCAAAGGAATAAAAAGAAAAAAAATTAATCAATTTGTATGCCTTCTCTAATGATAGTGAAACTCTTCCCCAACTTTCCACACGTTTTCATCTTATCATCTCTGCTTCTGATACACCTGTGTATTGTGTCAACTGCCTGGATAAATAGAGTGAGGTACTGAGCTGGAAGTTGCCCATAGTACAGGAAGACATTGACTTGGAGACCCACAGGTTTAAAGATCTTCTTTGTGAATTGGCAATAGTATGCATGTAATTTTCAAGGATTCTGAAAGTAGGTGGTATATGCAAGTGATTTATAAATTGAACCCTTAATCTCTAAGTTGATTCTACTAAACACTAGATTAGGTTGATTGTTATTTTGAATTAGTCTTGTTATGTGATTATAGAAGGGCTTAAAGATTCACATTAAAATAGCTTCAGCTTAGAAAGGATTCTGTATCACACCAGGAAGAACTGAACCTTTCAACTAGTTCAAATTTGGGTTTATTCTGTAACTCTGTATTCTCATCATCAGTGTTACAAATTCTTCTTTGAGACTATACTGCAGACAGTTCCTTATCATTCATATCCCACTGCATCATGCAAATTGCTTGGCTCCCAGGATGTTCTGCATTTGTGACCATGACATGCTAGACAGACAGACAATTAAGTGAAGAAAAACTTTAATTCAACTTCCCAAACTGTACTTTGGAATTAAAGGCTAAGGCGGAGGTGGAGAAGTCTACAGATCTTGGGGTTTTATCTAAATTCATCATATTCCCTTGTAATCTGTTAGTGCTAAAATGCCTGTAGACACAGGCAAAAAGAAAACCACAGCAAAACCCTGTCTTACTAATTAAAACACCCCTGAAGCATAGCCAGTAGGTAAGATATTTAACAAACATTAAAGAAATTGCAAAAGATATTTCTCAGATAAACTCCCCCAAAGAACTCTGAGGTTTCATAATTGTTTTCTGGAAAACAGACATCAGACACAAACTTGTGTTTCAAGGAGGTCCCTTGGCAATTATTTGCACTTACACCAAATACGCCGCCTCACATCATTATGCTCACAAGCCTCAGTGCTCTGAATGCACTCCCCTCCCCTTTTAGCTTGGCTGTCTGCACTTAAGGCCAGCTCTCTGATACGTCTCAGGTGTTTAATTTTGGTTCAGACTGTTGTGAAAAAAGAGTTGGGTGAAGCATCATCTTGGGCTCCCTGCTCTTAGGAGCTGCTTTTAATCCAGAGCTATTGACATTGGCCTGAGTTGTCGGAGCTAGGCTGCACTGTGCTGCAGCCATGCCCATGCCTGGTTATGTACCCTGCTCATACAGGCCCTTGCCTGGATGCCGATCTACAAACGTGACATCCCAGCTTGATGTCAGACTTTGCTTATTGTGCTAGACTTTGATGACAATCACAGGACAGGGTTTTGACCCAGGTCACTGTCTCCAGATCTGATCCTGGCCCTCAATTATCTGTACACCTGGGTTTGTGTCACCACTAGGAATCTGCTTGATGACTGCTACATGGTCACCTCAGACTAGTTACCCTCCCTGGACCTTCTCTGCTCTCTGTGGCTGGGGACTGTGCCCTTGGTTGGTAAGGACACTGCCCTGCCTGACTTGCCATTATATCTGAGATGAAATAACCAGACACAACAGTACAGGTTAGGTGCTGACTGGATAAAAAGCATCTTTGCAGAAGCTGAGGGTTCCTGGTGGGCAAAAAGTTGAACATGGGCTGGTAGTGTGCCCCTGCACAGATTAAATTGGTAGCATACCGGGTTTTACTAGCAGTAGTGATGCTTGCAGCTCTGGGGGGCGTGGTGATTATTCCCCTCCATTTCTCACATGAGAGATCTCTCTTGGACTACTGCTCTGCCATACAAGAAAGATACTGGCATAGTGGAGTGAGTCCAGCAGAACAGTTCCAAGATGGTCAGGAGACTGCAGCACACCATGACATGTGACATTGGTCTAGTCAACCTGTAGAAGAGAAGGCTCAGGGAGATCTCATGGTTGCCCTTGGAGGTACAAAGCCAAAGGCAAAAAGCACAAGCTGTAACATAGGAAACCCTAATTAGATGTAAAGACGGAAAATATTACCATGAGAGTGGTCAAATACTGAATTGGAGTGGCTGTGGGATATCAGTCCTTTGAGATATTCAGTACTTATATATCCCTTGAGCAACACGATTCTGTTGGACCTACTTTGAACAATAGGTGTGACTACATGAACTAGATGACCTCCTGAGGTCTTTTAAAAAGTAGTTTATCATTCTTAGATAAGAGCCTATCATGACCAATTTACATACACGTGGCCAGAGCACGTACTTATCAAGATCACTTGCTCAGAATTATGTGGTGACCAGTGAAATAACAATTAGCTTTGTCTAGAGAAAGACATGTATGAACCCCATGAACTGTTGCCTGGTTGAAACCCTCTACATGGCCTCAAGTGACTTAAGTTGGTTTCTTTTGCAAAGACAGCTGATTGAAGATCACCTAATTTATAAACCAGTACATTCACAAAGGTATTTAAACCATTCTCTTCAAGTTCATGTTTCAGTTAATTCTGATTAACACTCTCAAAACTTCCTTGATTAACTAAAGGCCTCTTGTGGGACAGAAAAGATACACACTTGAACCCTGCACTTTTGCTTCTTGAAAGAGTGCTATAATTATTGTCCTCCTCTGCTGCTCAAGGGCCAGAATGTGAATGAATCTGGCTGCTATGTCCAAAGTTAAAAACACACAGATGGAAACACACATGGAAAACAGACCTCTCTGGCATTTCAAAACTTCTTCATCTTTTGTAGGATATCTTTCACAAGTGTTTAGGCACCTGTCAGGTGCTATTGTAATTTTAAAATTCAGATGGATTTAATTCACCTGTCTCCTGAATTGGGTGACTAGAAATTAAGTATTCTGTAGACTTGAAATTTAGTACCCTGTAGTGCCTTCGTAGATTTTAGCACCTAAATTGACTTTTGGTGCATTTTCTGTTTTAGGTAGCATAGGTAATCTACAATAAAAGATGAGAAGTTCAACTCCATATTTTGACACAAACATTAAGTTCTGAAACATAACACCTTATTTCTCAGTAAGGGTAGGAACAAACTCCTAAACCTTTATTTGAAAATGAAGGATTTTGAATTTTAATTTTCAAATAAAATCATAGAATTCAAGATTGTCATTGAAAATAGCAAATAGAAAATCCAAGAGGCTATTTCTGCCATTGCTTCTGTGTTTTAAAGAATGTAGGCTTCAGCTGTTTTTGTGTAGGGTGTAAATTAACTGCCAGCTGGATTCAGAGAGGGCATCTTCCTTACTGCAATATTGCCCAATTAGATGACATACTGCAATTGCAATTAAAAAGTGAACACTTGCCACAGCACAATATGAAAGATATGCCATAGAAAAATAAAACAATGCATCAGTTACTATGGTTTAGTGACTGTAACTGATAGCATTTTAATAACTCTTATATTGTGGTTTTAAACCTTCACTGGAAATATCTGGTAGAGCTAGATGAAACTAGCAGTCACAGTTCCACAGATACTATGTTATTCTGAGTTATTCATTTAGCTGTATAATTATTGTTCAGTGTTGTATCTGAACTCAAACCATATTTCAAAATGATGTGCAGGATGATGGTTTCTGGGACAAAAACAATAAAAATACTGAGTTAAACTGAACTCTCTATGTTGAGGTATCAAGATGTTTCATTTTGCTTGTGATGTGATGCTCGTAATCTATTTTTAATATGTGCTATAAGAGAAATAAAATCTGAATAAAAAAATATAATCTAAACTTCCCATTCTGAGATTGAAACTGGTTTGTATGGAGGTAAAAGTATTTACCCTAGAAAGTTAAAATTTCATCAGACATTGTATTGTTCCATGGGAAATTTTTATTCCTTAGAAAGGAAAATTTTTAACCTATTATGGAAACTCTTAATTTCATTATACCTTCTGTAGGAGACACAAAGGTGCATCAACATTTGGTTGGGGTTTTTTTGGGGTGGGTGGTGGTTTGTTTTGTTTTTATGATAATTCCTATGTTTGTTTTTAAGTCATTATGTGACAAAGTAAATTCTGCAAAGGCTATTTCACTCCACCATAAATAAGCCCTTTTGTAAATAGGTCTATCTAATCTTGCAAGTTTCAGGATAGTTCCCATTGTCTCTTTTCCCTAGCTACAATTCATTACAAAATATGGTGACTACCAAGCCTCATTTTTCATTATTTATTATGTCCAAACCCAGTGGTGGATTCTACATGCATTTTCAGGCATCCAGCCACAGAGATTTATGAGTCAGGGCAGCCCTATTTATGGGTGGAGTTTGGTTCAGAAGATATTCAGGATAACAAATGAGTTGCTATGTTTGGTATCAAACATACTGAGAAAATGTTGCAGAAAAGGAAGAAGAAAAAGGAAAAAAAAATCAACACCTGCTCAGTGATAAAACATAGAACTAAATCCTGAAGACCTTTCTTTTCTTTTTCTGATTGTTTTATTTTTCCTCAGACAAAAGCCTCCAGGATACTGGGCTTTTCTGCTTGTTTCGTTGTTTTTCAGGATGAATGAAAAGTGAATCAGAACTCAGATTTATCTTACTATGCTGTGATTTCTGACCACAAGGTACAGACTAGTGCCATGCTTCATGGAAAAGACTAAGAGTTAAGCCTCTTAGATTTTACCCATTTCGCCACAAAGGACTGGCAAATGTTTCAGGGCCTGTTTTCCTTGACTAAAGCAGATTCTTACTGTACATGCAACATAGGACTATTTATTGTGTTTGATGAGTTGGAATTTGAAAATAGCAAGAAGCAACTTTGATTAAAATATGATTATAAACTGCTAGGTAACTTCTAGCTGTAAAACTGTTACTCTTCACTACTTTAAAAGTGGCTACGTTTCACATTAACTTCTTCAGGTCCCTCTTATTTCCTGTTGTGTTTCACATCTTGATGCTTCATGAGCACAGTACCCTTTAGGGTATCTTGGATTTCCACCTGTCACAAGTGTGGGACATAGAAGGACAGTACACAGCAAAACTCTGAGTATATGGGACACAAAATAGTATATAACATGCATTAAAATCTGAAGCTCCCATGTTAAACATAGGAGGATCAATTTGTCAGGTCCACTTCCCAGAAACACTTCCAATAAGTTGTGAATTAGGAATCAGAATTGTGACTGGAAGGGTAAAATAATATAATGAATTATTACCTTCCTATCGGGAAGACTGGTATCTATTTCCTAGTACTGACCTCAGAACTGATGCTTTTGCTGCTTTAGCCAAAAAATAAAAAAAGTTCAGGTGGTTCTAGATCAGTATTTTAACATCCCATGGTCATTTCCCCTGATCCTTCCAGGAGGAATTTTTAAAAGGTGCTAGTTGAATTATTGCTCATAATCTCACAACCACCTAACTTTTCCTAAAAGGGTCCTCTGTTGCTTCACCTGTTTGGGAACACTAGTTATGCAGTTGCCAACCCAGGGGTAAGTTATCACTACAAAGTCTGTCTGTACCTGGACAGGATATGACTCAACCTATGGCCTAAAAGATCTTTGTATGAATTTAAATTACAAATTAATAAAGAGGTACAGCAAATATATATAAATAAAATATAATAAATTAGAAACAGTGTTAGGCACAAGCGAAAAAATAGTCACAGACAGCAAGGGAAAACCTCACTGGGATGATTTATGAATCTCATCTTTGTCTCTCCATCTCTACCAACGCTACTCTTCTGCTACCATGGTAGAGTATGGAGAAAGGAGGATGAGCCTGCTGCTCTCCCTCCAACCCACAGTTCCATGTTTGGCTTAAAGAAACACTGCAAGCATGTTGCAATTTCTGTGAAACCCACACTGGCTCCTGCTGTGGCTGGGAATTGACCATATTGTCTGACTTTGCTCCAGCAGAGATAATCATCTGGTGGAAAGGATGTATAGAGTTGGAGAGCAGTAATGCTTTAACCCTTTCTGCTATTCAGTCAATGACTTTAACTCTTATTTCTTTCCCTTGTTTAAAAAGGAAGGCTTGATGCTAACTCTTAGTTGAGCTGCCTGAAGACACAAAATGTCAATACGCTTTCCCCTTTCAGTTTCCTCCCCATTGGACAGGGAGATTTGTAAAACCCTTCAAGTCAATTAAGTACCAAATTGTTTTTGATTCAAAAGGCAGTCCCATACCCAACACTTTTTCCTTCTTCTCCAAATCACACGGAGTACCCGGCTTCATTTTTTAGAATTCTTTAGACAACATTGAAAATATAAGTAGCTAATTTAATTTGATTGTAGGTGCACATGGTAGACAGAAGGGCAGATAGATAAGGTGGACCCTAGTACAAATGTGTCAACATCAATAGGAAATCAGGACTCCTAGTTCATCTCTTTTGTTCCCTCAAAATTAGTCAACACCCAGGGAGTCGGCAGGGGAAAAGAAAGAAGATAAATCACCTGGCTACAGACCTTGCGAAATGCAAGCACATTCCACACTTCTGTTTCTTAATAAAATACACACTAGTCCCCAGGAGACATAGGTAGGGAGCTAGGGAGAGTCATTTTTAATGGGTTCATTTCACTTATGAATGGAAGTTTCTCCATTCTTCCTCCCCCCCCCTCTTTTTGACAAAACCCTAGGCTTCTTGAGATGTGAAATAGGTGAAAGAAAATACAGTTTGGGACCATTAATTATACTTTCTTATTGAGTATATAAATTTGATGTCAAGCAGGCCAGGCTGAATGGTATATATTTATTTCAAAAATATCATCTCTGTGAGGCATTGCTGCATCATCCTATTGATTTAGGTATTTTTTGTTATTGTGCTTGATGCTTTTGTGAAAGGCAGGCTATTAACAAACTAAATTGAAAAACTAGTGAGTCAGACTTTTCTTGGATGATCCTGAGTGTTACTTGCATGCATCTTTAAATTGGAAAATACTGTAAAAGACATTTTTTTTTTTTTTAAATGGGGCAGTCTTCTCTTTGCAATCCATAAACCTTATTTGTTGTAAAGAAGAAAAAAAAAAAAAAAAAAAAAAAAAAAGAAAAGAAAAAAGAAAAAACAAGATAGAATTCTCATGCTCCACTGCAAGTTGCCTATTTTCCTCTCCCATCTATAAAAATGTTAATCTTTTCATTTCAAAAGGTCACTATTTTTGACCTTGTTGGACGTTTGTATTAAAATCCTGTGTAAAACAAGGTCCTTTTGAAAGAGCAACATAGAATATTTTTGCTCGTGCAAACAGGAGCCAAGAAGTAGCTGTTTGCTGCTTTCCTTTCAAACACAAATCCACACTGTTAAGGCTGGGTGGATTGGGATCAGAGGAACCAAAAGAATGAGACTGACTCTTCTTGGTGCTGCCTGGGTCTCATCACTTTCTTTCTCCCTCATTCACCCTCTCCCTCTCACTGTACACAGGTTTTGTTGCGGCTTTCATTGTCAAACAAAGGCAAAAATCTAAAAGGAATATTAATCAAAACCCTAAAATTCCATTTAGATATATAGGGAAACCTTAAATCACCACATGGAAGTAGGTCACCTGAAAGGCTTGGGAACCTTAGTAAATATTGAAGGCCCTGATCTTGTTGCCCTTTCTTGGATAACAAAGACAAATTGGTCAACAGTGCACCTGTATTGACTCCATCAGTCTGTTAACATGAGTCATTATCAGTGAGGGGTTGTCCTTGGCTTTGGAACATGGTTGCAGCTCAAAAAATCAGGGTTAATTTTCTACCCTTGTCTTTAAGCACAACTGGAGTAATTTTTCTCTTTCTCCCCCTGCCCGCGATGATACAAGTGCAAAAGAACTGGTTTACTGGGTCAGACTGAAGTTCCATCCATGACAGAAATCAATAAAGGATACCTAAGAAAGAATATAACAAGTCAAGTAGTGACTGATACTTCTTCTACATACTCTGCCAGACTTTAGTAGGTTGCAGTTCTGGGAC
Source organism: Chionis minor (assembly GCA_013398295.1). Lineage (NCBI taxonomy): Eukaryota > Metazoa > Chordata > Aves > Charadriiformes > Chionidae > Chionis > Chionis minor. The sequence goes on from VZSF01001402.1 coordinate 28,004, forward strand.
CTGTACAGTAAAATATGGAATCTCCATATTTCATAGTCTTCAGTGGATTTTTTTTCCAGTATTTTTTCCGGATGCATTTTGAAGTCATGAAATTTTTCAGTGTCCACTATACTTCCTGCTACTGAGCTACACTGAGAGTGTAGCTATAATGTGGGAGGAACTGGTCCATGTTTTGAATCCCTGTACTCTGGCTATGATTCTCAATTAGTGTCAGCTTTGAAAAGGGCTAACAAGCAAAAAGCACTTTTGCCCTAAGTCTCAAAATGAGAAATTTGATGATGTTCACAGAAAATTTCAAGACTCTTTCCAGGTTTTGACTGTTAACTCCCAGCTTGGATCAAAACAGTGAATATTGAAAAACACAAAAACATTTAAAAACCACAGTATTGGAAAATGAAATATCAGAAATTTCAGAAGATATGCTAGCCTTATTGTCAAGATTCCTTGCAAAAAAATGATTGTTCAGTCATCACCTCAACAAACTTACTTTTAAAGGTTCTCAGATTCTGCTAAAATTAAGTATATATTGAATCACCAGGTGTTCAGCTTGTTTTTTGCCTGAGCTTTAGATGTAAGATCAGATATGACACAAACTTAAGCAGTGAACTTTGTCCACAGGCTTGAATTCTACCCAGATGCCTTATGGAGCCTTTGTGCACATGCTATCCTGATGAATCATCTCAACACGGATAGCCTTTTAACTTTTGTTTTACTTTGAAATTTCTAATGACAGTGCACCTTAAAGATACTTATTCTAGTCATGTAGTAATAGAGGCTTGAATTTTCTAGTTACCTGTTTCAAGTCCTCACTGATAATCAAGATAGTATAACAAAAGGAGACATGTATTTGTGACTTCATTTAGTGTAAACCTCAAATGTATGAGAAATGTTTTCTGTGTCTCAGGAAGGTGACTTAGCCCACTGTTTAATGTGTGCCTTACCTCTCAGTAGTAGTGGCTTTAGTAGTTGTAAATCTGATCCCCAGTGACATATAGAATCATACTTGTTGCATTGGTACTACTGTGATATCTTTGTAAATTATAAACAGAACTTTAAATTAAGCCCTCTTCCAGCACTCCCCTTTTCCCAAGGTAAATAGAAAAGTTGCAAGGAAGAAGGTAATGTACACAAATAGGTCTGCCATTAGCTGGCAGCTATCAGAACATCCTAGCTGCAGTCAGACCCACCTATTTTATGCTGAGGAAGAGGAATCCTTATTGCACCACCAGCTCTGGGCAGCTAGTGGACCCATCACATCCTGACTGCTGGGAATGATCATGAGCTCATTGATACCACCCACATTACAGAGACCAACAAGCTGATGGCAAGGACAGTCAGGATTTAGACATCTGGCTGGTTTCCAGGTAAATGTGATCTCAAGAGTGGTTCATTTCTGCTGATTTCCCAGGACCTGCATTGAGATGTTGTGAGAACATGTGATTTTTACGGAGAGAGGCAGAAAGATAGGTATGCAATACTTCTTTTGTCCTCATCTCACCTTCTTGTCTACTTCGCACAAGACATTGTGTTTTCATAGTCCTCTGCTCAAAATTGCAGGATTTCTGATTCTCCAGTTGGAATAATATTTTGGCCTAACCAAAAAAGATAGTAGGAATAGCACAGGACTAAAAAATGTTGAAATGAAAAAGCTGAGTCTGAGACAGAAATCCTGGCTCTTCGTCTGTTAAATATGAAGTAAAAATAAATACAAAGACATACAAAGAAAAAGTAAAATTGGCTCTCTTGGTTTTAACATGCCCGTGCCAACATTCTAAGAAAATCTTAGCAAAAGAAGAAAAGGGTCAACCCAAAAGAAGACAAATGCGATGCACTGAAGCTTTCCAGGAGGTAGATAGATACAAGCCAGGATAGTTTCATGTGTGAAGTGTGGCCATTTCAGAAACGCTCCTTTTCCAACAGGAACTGAAACTGCAAAGGGTGATTATAAACACATCTTTTAAATTTGGTCTCAAGCTCCTTCTGGGACACCAGGTGTTTAAGGTTGTTTCTTCCATATCAGAAAACCTCCAACACTCCCAGACAGCACAAAAGCCATCTGTGGCTCAGCCTTCTCTTCTCTCTACTGACAGATCACACCCTCTCAGCCTCAACAAGCAACATCAAAATCTCAAGTTAGTTCCCTTCACTAAGAGAGGCTTTGCCAGGGGTTATGCTGTGGCAGCAGCAAGCTGGTTTTCAGAGCAGGGAAGGCAAGGAAAAATGAAGCTTGATACCAGCACAGTGGGGTATATAGTCTCCCTGTGTGTCTTTAAAGGGGCACCATCAACTTAAAAATCACTCGTCTGTCTGAAGCTTCCTTATCACCTGCTGTTACAAGTAGCACTGTCAAGTGCCACAGCAGAGAGAAAGCATATACATGGAGTTTTCTGGTGTATTTTTGTTTATTTGTTTGTCTGATTAGTGTCAGTTTGCTCCTCTCTTTCGTTATCAGTGTCGGGTCTAAAAGCTGCTTAATTATGCCTCTGGCACAGCCCAATCAGTTGTCAGTCTGCCTGGATTTTTATCTCAACAGAAGAAATGTTTTTTGTGTCGGCTTGTGTGGGAAGGGAGGGGTGAAAATGAGAGAGAGAACATAATTCAAGAAAAGGTGAAGAGGAAATAAAAATAACAGTCACATACTACAAATTAACTGGATGCGCTGAGAGCACCATTTTAAGCACAAAATGCACACAGTGAGTCAGTAGCAGACTCAGGAGAAAAATCTGTCAAGACCTAGTGCACTTAAGAAGTATCTTTTGCTTCAGACAACTAGGATACAGGTTACCTTCTTCTTCTGTAAGGTAGTATTTAGGAGCCAATTCTTCCACAAAATAATACTAAGCTGTTTTATACAAGGGGAAGTTTTTCTTGCTAGTAAATGGAAATTGGAGCCTGGCTGTAGTAGAGCTCTTTTTTGACCTATAGCACTGTATTAGGGGAATTATACTGTACAAGTAAAAGAGAAGAAATAGCTTAAATGGCAGCCTACCCCCCAAGGGAAACCTGACTTCAGTAGTAAACTTTAACTCAATTTCAGCTCCTTTGAGGTCAAATCTACTTCAGTTTTACTTGGTTTTTTGTTTCCTTTTTTTTGCCCGTTTCTTTTTTTTTTTTTGACTTTCCCACTGACATTTGTTTTAAATGACATCCTTACATCTTGTTTAATTATTTTTTTCCTAGTATTAAAGGAAAAAAAGATCACTCTCTTTCCACCCTCCTCTTCTGCTTGAAGATGAAAGCTATGGGCTTCACTAGCCCTAGAAGGGAAATAATAATAATAATAGCATCTTCCATTTAAATAGTGCCTTTCATCCCAAAGCAGATTACATGTCGGGCCAATTTGTGCTTTCAGTTACATGGCTATGCATCCAGAATAATTCTGTCAGAATGAATAGCATCTCTCTGGATTTATCCCAAGACTAATTTCTATAGGATTTAGGTATGTAGGGGTCACTACATCACCCTTCCCTGCTCCAGTAGGTGTTCACCGTTCACCAGTAGCATATTGGCCCCCAGTCAACCCATCCTTGTCCATAGATATTCTCCATCATGACTTGTGCAGGAGCACAACAGCTTATAACTGCACAAACCTTCAGATTCAGTCTGTCATCCAATGGTGTCAGAGGGTTCTGGAGACCCTTGAAAATTTTCTTTGATCTGAGGGAATGCATAGCATGATAATGTGTGTCTATATTACAAATCACTCTGCACTCCATTCTATATCAGAGATCATTGCAGCCCTGGCTGAGGAGCCTTGCTGCTGAAGGCCTGGGCACTCCCACCCCTCATCCTTACATAGTAGTTCAGGCAGCAAGGAATTACATAGACAATAGGTGCAAATAGAGCTGTTGAATGGTCTGGGCAAGATGCCAAGGCTAGGATACAAAACCACTTCCCACTACTCTGCTTCCATCTTAGCATTACCCTTTTCTTATGTCAAATTGAAGTTCTGGGGGCACAGTTCTTTCTTCCCATGGTTTTACAATGCCTAGCAAGGGGACAATGCATCTAAATGTTACTGCAAAAAGGTAAAAGTTACATTAAAGTGTTACTGCAATGTCTGTATAAACTGGAGGATAATGGAACAACTGTGTCAAAGTGCACACTTTGACCAAATGTCTGCTTGTCAGGACAAGGTTAGGGCATGTGTCATCCTCCCAAATGCCTTAGTTTCTATGGAATAAAACCCCAACGTTGTTAATGCCACTATCGTAATTTTTTCCAACTAGATTAGCTCAGTCATGCTTTGCTTAAAAAGTCAATGATTTATGTTTTCTGATGTAATCTCTTATTTTTATCTTGCCCAGACCTTTGTAGTTACCCCTTAAATTGAACCCTTGTATTTGTGGGTTCTTGCAGAAATCTCACCTGAATTTCATTGCCTGGAGGCCAGTCCAGGAGTTCCTTCATGATATTTCTGGTATTTTCTACTTCAGGTCATGGTTGAAAATACCATGAGAACAATCTATTTCACAGCATTTTCACACGAAAATGAAACTTAAAAATTAATGAAGCTTTTTCTGAACTGAAGAAAAGGATGTTTGGATGAAGTTCAGTTTGAAGTTTGAAGGGTGAGGGTAAGGAGGATTTATTCTATCCAGAGAAATTGGTTTGGTCACCCTCAGCTATAGACTGTACAAGATTCACAATGTCATGTAGCTGCTTCTTGTATAAATAGATTGTACATTTACAAAGAGAAGGATTAAAACCATCTTCCTTAATTACATCCTATAATTCATAGCAGGATAACCTTGTAAAAGATCAAACAGTAATGGGGGCAGAAAGGGCTTAGTGTACAGCACAGAAGAATAGCAAGAGTTTGACCTTTCCAATATACAGTCTGCAAAGAGTCGTGCATGACACGACCGTTTAGAAACTCAAGAGGCGAGATGAGAGAGGGGACATTACCATTACAGAGCCTGAAGCTGTAAATGTTTATTCATGTAGCAATCAATGCTAGCTAGCTACCTCTGATGCAGACACATATACATATATGACCTCTCTGTATCAGAATGCATCTCAATAATTTATGTACTCCTCTACACAACCTCTTTATGAAGTAGGGTATTTTTTCTTCTTCTATTCTTCTGAGTAAGGGGCTGAAGTGCAAGGAGACTAAGGCTAAAATGTTTTCCAATATCAGAACAGGATTTATGTACCTAAGCCAAAGAAAGGAATTCAGAATTGTCCAGCACTGGCTTATTTCTAGAATTTGGGGTTTTATAATTTGGAAGTTTTATAAACAGTGCAGCATAAAATAGAGTTAAGCTCACTCTGAGTTGTCTTTTTGATGCCTCTATGTTTTCTTAACTGCACTGAGAGTGGACCAACTCCTTTACCCCATAATTGAGTTGACTAGACTAGTCATGTGGTGTTTAAGGAATTCTGCATGGAGTGGATGATATACATTTCACAGAATCACCTAGGTTGGAAGAGACCGTTAAGGTCATCAAGTCCAACCATAAACCTAACACTGCCAAAACCACCACTGAACCATGTCCCTCAGCACAATGTCTACCTGTCTTTTAAATACCTCCAGGGATGGCGAGTCCACCACTTCCCCCGGGCAGCCTTTTCCAATGTTTGATAACCCTTTCAGTGAGGAAATTTTTTTCAAATATCCAATCTAAAACTCCCCTGGTGCAACTTGAGGCCATTTTCTCTTGTTCTATTACTTGTTGCTTGGGAGAAGAGACTGACCAACACCTTGCTACAACTTCCTTTCAGGTAGTTGTAGAGAGTGGTAAGGTCTTCCCTCAGCCTCTTTTTCTCCAGGCTAAACAACCCCTGTTCCCTCAGCTGTTCCTCATAAGACTTCATTTTGGCTAAGGATCTCATAATCTGAATGTGTTCATTAACCAAAAGGTAAGCAGGCAAAAATTTGTGTCATTGCCACCTCCAAAAAATTATTTGTTTTCAGGCTAGTAGTTAGACTGTCTTTAATGTTTGTAACTCCTTCTTTATGCAGCAGTGCAAGTTTGACGTAGATCAGGTGACATAACCCATTTGTTTCAACTTGGAGTAGACAAGTGATTTACATTTTCAGGCTAGTTCTGTCACACCTGTAGAAGATCACAATTCTGGCCTAAAGTTAGAATTGTAGTCAACACACAACATCAGCACCCTTTGAGCAGGATTTAGTAGAAGTCTCTACTGGTCTGTGTGGTGCTTTGTGTTGACTAGCTGTGGACTTACATCTTGTGGTAAGAGACAGACCATATTAATGTACCAGGTTCTCCATCAGCCGCCTTTATCACGAGAGAGCGCAGTCTTCCATTCTTGGACAGATTGCTGATGTGAAGTGTTAATTCAGATATTTTTCACCTTAGAGACTGAAGAGAGTTCAGATACATTCCTGGAGTTAGTTTTGCCTATTGACTAGCTCTGCTCTGCTGCCTGCTCAACAAGTGGACTTTGTAAGTTGCTACATGTAAAGTCCCCGCACCGGTAGTCTGCAGACCTGACACTTGGCTTACAAATCACTTTGCTGGAGAGAAGCATGAGGTTTATCAAAGTCCAGTGCTGAAGCTGGAGGGTCCAATGGGTTCACTTTGTACCTAACCTTCATTAACTTGCCTGGGGTCACACACGAAGGCTGGAAAGAAACAGAAACATGAACCTGTGTGTTTGACTAGTTTCTTATCCCCAAAAACTTTATAATCTGAAATCACTAGCATTGAGATTATTCCCTAAAGTAGAGGTATGGAAACCTTAATTTGCCTTTTTTTATTTTCTCAGTTTGAAGGGAAATAGTTTTATTTCTCCCCCCCCGCCCCCCGCCATAACTTCTACAGCATCTGAGTGTATCTCAGTTTCTCCATTTTATGTTTTTCTTCTGCTAACTGGTGACAATTATTGAAATCCAATGTAATTTTCTTGTGATTTCATTGCTTCAGAGTAGAGCAGAGGAAAGGACTCCAGCTGTTTATATGCAGTATGTAACAATTAGAAATTTAATTTCCAGAACCTGGCTGCAGGTGTAGTAACAGTGCCAAAGGAATGAAGACAGGTGGTTACAATGAGTCATCTCAGGGTGAATTTTCATCTGTAAGCCCATATACACAGCTTCCAGAAGAAACAGTGACTGTATACTAACATGGTAATATGTTATTGTCCACCTTTTTTCTGTGAGGGTCCACTAGCTACAGAACATTGAAGGTGTAATGTACCAGCAAGTAAGCTACAGGTAAGGGACAGATCACTTATCACCACAAGTTATCAGGACTGTTCCTATGTTTGAGGCAGGAAACTTTAGCTTCATAATCTCAACTCTCTGCAGCTATTCATGCAGGGGAATCTTGTTTCTCCTTCTGGAAAGCTAATCTTCAGCCTTACTCTTTATGAACAAATTAACATGATTGTTTTCTCGCAACAACACTGACGCTAGCTTGCATAACTTCCCCTTAAAAGCCCAAATATTCTTACCTCAATGTACTTATAGAGGAAAAAAGTATACTTTCATTCAGCCCTTTTTTTCCCAGGTTAAACTAGACCATCTCTTTCACTCCTCTCTCAAATAATAGATTCTTCATGCCCAAATCAATGTTTTAGTCAAATCCAAACTGATTTTTCCTAACAATTTTTTCAAACCAGAATGGGCGACAGTACTTGAAGTCAACAACTGATTTGTAAAATTGCTGTTGTACTTCCTTTAAATAGAATTATTATTATTATTATTGTCATTTTTATTGTTATTGACACCTCACATTTGTGATCAACAACTTCTGACTGGTTAATACACCCAGTTTATTCTCTTATTTCTTCCCTTTTCTGTTATTCCCAGTTCAAGAACTTTGAATACACAGCACAAATGAGATTATTTGTGTCTCAGTACAAGACACTGTACTTTTCCTAATATATTTCTTTCTAGTTCTATTACTTAATTCTTCAGTCTGCTCCTTTTCTGCAATACCCCAGTTACCCTCTGTGTTGACAAAGTGTCTGACTTGGTGTTATCAGCAGTCTGAAATAACGTACTCCCATTTCCAAGTAATGAAAAGGGAACAGTGGTTCTAGCCTATCTGATCAAGAATACTGTTCTGCATCCCTAATAATTCACCAGCCAGCTCCTTACACATTTATAGCTCCTCAGCTAACTCAACTAATCTCCATCCCCTCTAGCATCAGTAATAATTTCTAGCATGGACCATATTAAACATTTTCCTGAACTCCAGGCAGATTAGGTCTATTAAATTTCACTTGTCTAGAAAACCACCTATCTTGTCATGGAAGGGTATCAGTTCAGTTTGGCAGTCTATCTTTGGTAAACCCATCTGTTTTATCTTTCTTATCTGTCTTTAATATTTTGTTCTTTCAAAGTATATTCTAAAACCTTGCTTACTATTCCGTCTAGATTAATTGCTTTACAGTTTCCTAGGCCAGGGATCCAATTTAAAAATAACAGTATGATTTTTCTTTCAGAGAGGATGCAAGAAATTCCTCCCAACCCAGCCCAGCTGAGGAACAATCTGTGCAAAGAATATGAAATGTATCTTCCTGAGACAAGTGATGACCTCCTCAACCATAGGTGGTCCTGAAAAGCACTACCTTCTGAGTGTTATTTGTGCATCCTTGGCGTATGCAATTCGAGCATTCACTTAATAGTGCTCCTTTCCTCACTGCCTCTGGCTTCCACATAGGACTCTTGCTGTCATGTCTGGTTCTGCCCAGCCTATTTCAGATAGAGAATAAAGGAGAGGAAAGGGGAAGGGGAAGGGAGATAAATAAAAGAAAGAAAGAGGAGATTGAAAAGAAGTGGAGAGAAGAGAGAAGGGAGAAGAGTGTTGGAGAAAGTGCACTGGAACAAGCTGTCCAGAGAGGTGGTGGAGTCTCCAACTCTGGAGATATTACAAGCCTACCTGCATCCCATCCTGCGCAACCTGCTGTAGGTGGATCTGCTCTGGCAGGGGGATTGGACCAGATGATCTCCAGAGGTTTCTTTCTACCCCTAACATTCTATGATTCTATGATTCTGCGATTCTGTGATTCTATGAGTCTGTGAAGCGACAAAGTATTTAATTGAACTGTACTTGTCACTTTCAGGGAGCTTTATGATCTATAAACATTGAAAATCATTTACATCTCCTCAGGACCTCTCCTAAATAGCACAAATTATTTTGCTAGTTTTCCACCTGGGAACTTTCACTTCTTATATTTGCAGCCACCACAGCTTAGCCAGACTTTTAATCACTCAAAAAGAACATTCGGAAAGACGTTTTCCTCTGTTTGAAACATGGCTTAACCTTCACTGTGTCAGTCAAGGCTGTTTGGTCCTACTCAGAATATCCTTAATCGCGTCTACATCAAATTGCAAAGCTCTCTTCTGCTTCTCCCTCTTGCTTTCCTTTTTTTTTTTTTTTTTTTT
>VZSF01001402.1:38856-89846 GCA_013398295.1 Chionis minor
GTGGTTGTCAGCCAAGTTTTTTTCGTTTTTTTTTTTTTTTTTTTTTTGCTACTTGACTGTTAAAGATGTGTGTTTATATGTTTATGTGTATCTATATAATAAATTTGGAAAATAGAAATTTCCATTTGAAGAGTTTTCTTGTGGTAATAAATCCAGAAGATTCAGCCTGGTTTTTGAAATAATGTGTATTCAAGATGCATGTTATTTTAACAAAATAAGTATTTTACCTCTGCTTGTGCTTTCTTTTCTTTCTTTCTTTTTTTTTTTTTTTTATTCCTCCAAAGAGAGCAAACCTGCTTTACTCAGCCTGCCCTCTTGCTTCAGGCACAGAGGTGTTCTCAGTGTCTTTCTCCATGTTCTAATGTTTCTACAAAATGGGAAGTTCATGTGACAACTACAGTCAAGTCAGTGTAAAACTTACATTCAACCTCAAATTCACAGTTCAACAGAAACAACACTGAGCTTCAAGATCCTTATTGTGTTTGGATATTTTCTTTCATAAAGCACATGCTTTTCCTTGAGCAATAGCAACAGCTTTGATTAAGACAATAATCTCTGCAAAAGCCTTCATTATAAAATATAAGTCCTGAAAAGGTTACACATGCACTTCAGCTGTTCATGTTTAATGCTTCATCCAACTATATATAGCTAAAAAATGGATATCTCTATTCAGAAATATATATTTTTCTTGTCATGTTCTGGTTTTGAGGGGATTTTTGTTTTGTTTTGCTGGGGATTTTTTTTTTCTTTTTATTTTTTGTCCATTAGTCTTTGATTTGCATACATTTTTTTCACCACATAGGAAATCTGGGACAAGTTTCACATTTCCCAGATTTTGTTATCTGTGTGAAGCACTCTTTTTAAATACTGTCCTAAATACCTTAAGGACATAAAATTATAATCATTATAAATCTCCACATCAATAGGTATAAACACACACACAACCTTTGTGTATAAAGTATCCTATATATCCTATATACGATCTACAGTCAATAAACAGGGATTTGGGACATTATATTGTTGTGTAAGGTAAGACCCAGTTCAGCTAATCTCTGAAAGTTGGGTGTTTGAATAATTCACTTGGCTTGGCTTCCTATACACTCAGTGGAGAATGACTGCAGAGGGTCATTCTGAGGCCTCTTAGGTATTGACCTCAGGCTAAGACTATGGATGTCCTGGACAGTTCTCCCTCATTCCAAGCTGTGGAGAGCACACAGATGAATGACTTGACTAGAAAGCTCCTTTCTTGACAGCGAAGCTTAACTCAGGTAGGTGTATATTTAAGTACAAGCGTAACTCTTTAACAGGGAAGATACACCATTGCTGTCATGAAGTTTCTGAAATACTTGAAGTTAGACCGTGGTATTCCACTTCTTTGTATGAAAGCTCAAAACTGAAAATGTTGCTCACAAGACCAAATTCAATTGCAGAAAATCCTTTTCTTCATGGGATTTGTCTCCTTGTGTGTTGTGCAGCATCACAGGTCACAGATAAAAAACAAGGCTGCATTCCCATGATTAGGGAAATGATTTTGGTGCCCAGACCTTCTGAGAGAAAAGGCCCTGTATAAATGTGAAGATATCATTGATAGTTATTATCAATAATAATGCTACTAAATAACAATCTGAAAAAATACAAGTATTCTGGTGATGAAAAAATATTTAGTCACTGATCATTTCATGTTAATGAGATTTGATTTTTCAACCAGTATGAAGGACATCACCTGTGTTCCTTGCCTCCAGGTTTATCTACACGGGTGGAATAGATTCTGAAAACTATCACTTAGACGACTTTCTCAGAAAGATATTTCCAAATGTCAGCATTTTCTATTACTTTGTCATTGACTTCTAATGTGTTTTCAGAATGATTTGGTCTTTTCTTGGGTAAAGAAGAAAAATCGAAATAAAAAACCCCCACGTATCATTCATTATTATGCAGTTTTGGCATTACAAAACACAATTTATAGCTAAAAATTCACCTTCTTTTCTGCTGTGCCACTTCAAATGTCCAATGCTAAACAGAAAGTGCTATAAAAATGTCTGCCCTCACTCTAAGAGATTCAAATGATTGACAATAAAGTGGAAAACTGTTAAACATGTAACCTTGGCACGAGTTCCATGGAATATTTATTCACTCACTGTTGTATTCTTTGGTTTGTTTTGTTGTTTTATCAGATTGTATTCTATTCAGTTGTGCCTTGCAGCATCTATGCACGAGTCAAATGCTTGCAGTGGGACTCCTGTCAGGAAGAAAGCAACAGGATGCAACTCACAGACACAGAACCTATGTGTTATGGGCTGGCTTAAAATTTTAGGGACCTCTAACTGTCTACTCTGAGGTGCAGCATGCCACCACACTACCTAGGAACAAACTACAGAAATCACTGAAGGCTGGATGGGCATGATCATTTCCTATTGCCTACCACTCTGAGGCAGAAAGTTGCCTCACAGAGTTTAGTTACCGCTTTGTGCTTGGACGGTTTCTCTGGGGGATGAACAAGCTCAGGCTGGAGCCAAGACTGCTACTCACTGAGTGTAATACTGGGTGAGTAGCTGCTGTAATCCCATATACAAGTACAGCAACACACAATAGGACAATGGGGAGGGCTTACTCCTTCTTCCTCCTAAACACACTTTCTTGTGAATTTAAATGCAGCTGTTGCAGCCCAGGCTATATAATTCAAAAAACAGAGGTGACTATAAATTAAACCTGAAAGAATTACTACATTTGAAAACGATTTTAAACATCCACTGTACTGTTTGCTGCCTGTTGTTGCTCTACCTTTGTAGCAGTTTTTTTTTTTTCTCTTTCCCTGGGAAGACGATGAATTACGATTTTCCCCAGAAAAGAAATCTCAAAATGTAACACCCTCAGAAATAATATATGAAATATGGCATTTCCAAAACAGAATCTTTTTCAGCTGTTATTGCAGAACTCCACTGTGGTTCAGTGAACTGAAGGAGAAACAAAAACAAACAAACAATGACAACGGCCAGGAATATAATGTACAAAAATAAAAAATAATAAAAAATAAGGAATATGAAGGAATCTGCTAAGTTTAGGTAGAATAAGAAAGAGCCTAATGCCCTGACTTCATTAATGCTGAGTGGACTAAGGTTTGGTGGAGCTGCAACATGGATGAGCTTTTTCACATCACTTGAAATGGAGGGTTCCCGTGTGAAAGGCTACAGCACTCAAGCCCTCGGTAAATCTGTGCCTGTGCACTGAGATTTCCATGACTGGGGTCATCTTTTGGTTATAAGGGATCAGACCCTGACTCTTGCAGGTTAGACTGATTTCCATTTGTGGTTCACTACTTCACCATGTCTGTGGTGTCACTGCACACTGAGCAATGGCCTTCAGAACTAAAGAACCCCTTACTTTAGCTAGTACGTACTTTACTTCATCAAGTAGTCCTAGAAAATCCATCACCCCACGGCTACAACAAGCTAAGCTTTAGCTAGCAAAATCAGCTAAAGATAACCTCTGGTCAGGGTTTTCCTAACCTTGAAGTATCTTCGAACATAAGGAGTAGGGAGGGATAAGGGTGAGTCTATCCATTTGCTTGTGTTCTGTTGTGATGGGGTTTTTTGTTGTTGTTTGTGCTTTTTTATTATCTTTTTTTTCCCTCTGCTTGTCCTTTTTCTTCCTTTTTTTTGCCGTCCCCATTTTGGGGACAATATAGGGCATTCACGTAGACTAATAGGGTTCGTGCCAATCCCTCTTTTACAATGATGGCAAGAGATACATCTCTCTATGGGACAATTCAGAGTCCAGACAGCATTCCAAACCACCCTCTCAAGGATTTTTTTCAATAGATGTTTCCATTGCCTATTGAACAAAGGCAGATGCCCATAAAATTAACATTAATGTTTGTGTATTTTATTTTTGAAGCATGAAGGTTTTGTATCTTATTTAAACAATGGTACTACAAATGATTTTGATAAACTTCCTTGAGATGAAGTGGGAGCATGTTAAATGGCAAAAGTTTTCTTGTGGAAGGGAATCTTTGTTTCTGTTTATATAATATGACTCTACTTTATCATTGATGACAAAGGAAAATAACTGCTCTTCCTCAAACAAGGGGAAATAAAGAAAGTAAAACAGTAACGAAAAAAGGTTAATATGTGATGAAAATGCTCAATGCAGCACTATAATTTTCAGATCTTGATTACTTTAATAGCAGTTTCTATCCCTCCTCTTGGAAAAGAGAAATGTTAGTGAGATCTCCTTTGACCAAGCTAGAGTTTTGATTTCACAGTTTCCTGGAACTTCCCAAGGATTAGCTTACCAGAAAACCAATAATCCAATTCCCTGGTGACAAAAAGAGTATAAACAAGAAAGCTCATCTGTTTGTTTGTATTTATTTCTCTGACCATCATATTTGTGTCTAAACATATTAGTGCTACAAGGATCTTCTTATAACATTAAAAGTTAAAACGGAGCAGGAGATTGTCCACAGAAAGGACAGGGGGGCCAAAGGCCCAGAATGTTAGGTTTCTCATTTAGTTTTGAGAAGGTTTTTCTTAATCAGAGCTTCCATGGCAAGGAGAACCACAGCCCATGGAGCTTTAACGCTCAGCAGGTTCTCTAAGGTGGGCTGAGTAACTGCCTCTGATAACACAAGACTGTTCCTTGCTGCCCACTTGTCGTATGGGGTAACATTGATTCTATCAACAGTGAAAATAATCCTTATCATAGAATCGTAGAATGGTTTAGGTTGGAAGGGACTTTAAAGATGATCTAGTCCCAACCTTCCTGCAATGGGCAAGGACACCTACCACTAGACTAGGTTGCTCAAAGCCTCATCCATTCTGGCCTTGAACACCTCCAGGGATGGGGCCTCCACAGCTTCTCTGGGTAACCTGTTCCAGTGCCTCCCTACCCTCATAGTGAAAAATTTCTTCCTAATGCCTGTTCTAAATCTCCCCTCTTCCAGTTCAAAACCATTGCCCCTCATCCTATCACTACATGCCCTTGTAAAAAGTTCCTCCACAGATTTCCTGGAGGACCCTTCAGATACCACAAGGCTGCTATAAGTTCTATAGGCACTCTAAGGTCATGTGGCACTAAAGACTTTTTCAGCAAGTTTTGACTTAGAGTATGCCTTATGTTGTCCCCATGATCCATTTCTTTTCTCTTGATAGGTGAATTTCAGAGGAATGACAGTGTGGCAGGATCATAGATAACAGCTTAACCACTATACATTTCACAATTTAACTTAACTAGACTTCAGTAACCAAGTCACCCAGTATAACTCTATCAGGGAATGAAATAATATTCTTGGCATACTACCCTCATTTTTAAAAGCTGTCTTCTATATCATTTGTGTATGGTTTCTTCTTCCTGGGATGCAGTGTGAGATATTTTGACTGAATGTCTTGCATATATAATGCTCTGCTCTTGTTTAGATTTATTGGTCACTGAACCACACTATCCCAATTGAAATATACAGCTTACCTTAATGTCTGTTTTTTAAACAAGAATGGAGTATACAGCTTATGAAAAGGAATGTTAAAAAGACAATAATAATAACAATTTATAAAATTATGTTTCTTTTGGCTGCCTTCTTACTCATTTAGGAAGTAGTATTTCTCTAATAAGATAGAGAAGCCAGTAATATGATAGGAAGTCATTAATACAATATAATCACAGCCTAAGATCAAACTCATCTCCTGTCTCTTTACCTTGTCAAGTGTTTCAATATTTTATGTTGTAATGTGATGACCAGAACTGATTGCTGTAATCTAAGGGTAGATCTGACTAATGCATTGTATAATCAAAGATTTTCATCTGACTTAAACTCGTTTGCATTTTCTTGCTCTTACTGTAGAAAGGCACCCCTAAGATTTTGTGTGGTTAAAGATCAAATTTCATCATAGTTTCTGTTCTAAAAGGGTGTTAAATTCTTTTTTGGCCTTGAAAGTCTGGATCAAATGTTTAGGCGTATTTGTTTTCTCTCTTTTTTTTTTTCATTTCTCGGTTTCTCCTACTCCTATTTCATGTATATATTCATTAAAATTTGCCTATTAATTTCCAACAGGGCATGGAAAAAACAGAAACTTGTGCTCTTATCTCTTTCTCTCCCCTTATTTTTTAAATATTGTCATTTTGATAGATTTTATTTATTTTATAATTCTTATTTATTGCTTTCTTTTGATTCATATCAGCAAAGGTTAATTCCAGCTAATGATAAAAATGAATAAAAGGTTATGACCAATACCATCTCCTTTTTCTCTACATGATATATGAGGCCTTTGGGCAAAGCATTGTTCAGAGCAAGTCTAGATAGTTTCACTCACATTGGTGCTGCCCTGTAGATCAGCAAGCGAGTCTGTTCCTAACATTGCGGTGGATGTATTATACTCTAATAAATCTCCCAGACACCTAAAATCCTTTTACAAATCGGAAGATGACTTTTTCACCATTTCTTGAAATATTTTTCTGCTTGTATCCAAGTTTAACATTGTTACGACACTAGTTAAATCAAATCTGGTGCCAATGGTACTCAGGCTTCTTTTTAGGTTTTCTCACGCTGGGCACAATAGCTGCACAACACTTTGGGAAGGCTTTTTAACCAGTAGCCTCTTTCTCTGTTGTACGGTTGTGTTGCAAAGGCAGGAGAGAGTTACACCCTTAAATGCTCTACACCTAATGGAGAGTTGGGTAAGAAACAGCTTTGCAAATATTTTCAGGCTACCATTCCCAAATCTTTACCATGCTGAGTTGCATGAGTGCAAGAAAACGTGCAACAGATGAAACTAAATTATTCAGCACTTTTAGAATCAGTCAAAATATTTAATTGGATCATTTGGAAATGTTTCATTTCTATATCAGCATTTTCTTTGAGTTTTTTTCCTGTTATTGTCAGTTTGAATTTTAAATACTTATCTAGAATGACAAGAAAAATGTGTCCCTTGTCACTTAGAAATTATGAAAAATGTTACATTTTTTCAGGAAAGAAATAATATAGTTCTGTTACTTTAAGTGAGGTAACTTTTAGCTAACCTGGCAAAAGGCAATTCCACAGGGAATCTGCCTCTGATTTGGGAATCTACAGTGCTATTCCAACAATGTGTGCTTTTGAATTTTTATCATAACACAACAGATGGAAGGTTGAATATTTCTCATAACCACCTTGGTAGAAAAGCTAGATTTCCATAGGTGAATTTCAGAGTATTGACAAAAATTGCAGGTCAGGATTGTTAACTGGCTTCAGTTATAGCTGAGATATTGATTTGAGGGGAACAGCTAAAAGCACATACAGTTGAACACAAGTATGAGTGCCTACAGTAGGACCTCAGCCATATAACTTAGTGGAAGGTATTTATCTAAATCCTCAAGGGAAATTTGAAAATACTAACCGTATGCATTAAATCAACAATACTTTAGAGTCTCCAGAGTTAACATTAGGACCACATTTTTACTTAAGGATCATAAAACCTTCATGACAAAGGTATAAAAATAAAGCGATAATAATAGTTTTTTATAAGGGTTAACAAATACATAAATGTGAGAAACTAACTCCAAACATTTATAACATTTAATTGAAAATTATAACCTTTCTATTGCTTGTTTTTATCCATCTTTCTGTGTTTTATAGCAAAGATATAATTTTCTGTTTAATACTCTGAAGAGTGCAAAAAAAGCCAAATGAAATGTTTTCATCCTCTGTTACATTCTTTAGGACTTTTTCCCTTCTGAACTGGCAATTTCTGTGATTCTCAGTGCTAACCTAGTGGACTTAATAGCTCTGCTCTACTAAAATAACCAAGAACCCTGATATTTCTCTACTTAGTCACAATGGCACTTTAGGTTAAACAATCATTGGCTCAGTTGTGAAAAATGAGATAAATTAAAATTATTTTCTTCACGAGGACCAAGGACTTGGCAAGTAATATATTGAAGAAATTTCCTGGACATAATAGGTTACATTAATTTTCAACTGCAAAACAATTCCTTCAGCATTATTTTTCAAGCAAGGAAAAAAACCCCACAACTTGCTATTTACGCTATTTATTTCTTACTGAGAAGCAAAAACATGTTTCAAAGAAGGGATTAAGAAAGGCAGGAAATATTGCAAATATCAGGAAATATTGCAAAAAAATGACAGTAAAGGATTTCAGCTAATTGGTTACCCACTTGCCTTTACCTAAATGTGGTCAGTTTTGGCTATGATGGAATGCAAAAAAATAGTTTCTCTCTTCATTATTTTCATTTTAAACAAAGTTTTACATAAATCTGTCTATTCTTCGCAAAACTCTTTTCTCACTCCTGTCAATAGTTTTATGTTATTTGAGTAAGTTGAAGAGAAAACCAATTCTGCTCAAGGGTGCAACCCTTTTCCTGCACAACTGATAACAAATGCCATTGTTCTCTAATCCCAGTGGCCTCCTGCTACCCTATTTAAAATGAATGTAGTGACTACAGACCTGTTTCAATAACTTGGGGCTTTACTCGTTCCTGGTATAAATTGGTATTGCTGTGTTGTAGTTAACTGAGCAATGATGACTTTGATCAGTAGAGAATTCAGCCATCAGGGAGCCCATCACTCAAGTCATCATTGAAATTGCTATTAATTGAGACCTCTGTGGGCAGTCACAGCAGAGAGGCCAAGGTACGAATGAGCAAAGGTCTGATCTCTGATCCCTTCAAGTAGTGAGTAGAAAAATGAACAGAAGAGAAGACAGAGCAGGTTACACCAAGTTATATCTAGCCATTGTCCTGTCTCCACTGCTGGCCAAATACAGCTGCCTGGAGACACAAATAAACGTTTTCCTCATATGTTCTCACAGACATCAATGATTCCTGTGCATAGGAACTTTCTGAGCCATAAGTGACCTCTTTGTTGTACAAGTCTCATTAGAATTTTCTTCCTTCATTTTCTTCTTTTCCATTTCAAACTTAAGCATTCTTCTTACATGCACTACATCCTACAGCACGAAGTTCCACAGCTTGCTTAACTGTGAGCTTTGTAAAAAATCATGATGCTATCCATAGCCAGATATATGATTGCCACAGTTTATCAACTCAATTTTTTTTGTGGATAAACTGAAATTTAAGTGTCTAGTTGTGCAATTAAAAGAATAAAAGTGCACCTTAAAAAGGAAAAAAAACCCCAACAAACTGGTATATGAGTAACTTGTGGGCACCCTTAAAAATACTGAAGTTTGCCAACCACTGAACTAATTGTGTTTAATTAATTAAATGAAAACACTATCTCTGATATGGTCCAGCAATTAATAATGGTTCTTATATGTTTGCACTGGCAAAATGAATCACAAACTGCCTTGATATCTACTGCTCCAGAAGCTGCTCTGATTGTTTAGCAGTTATGGCATTTGAAAAATACAGTAGAATAAAATACATACAACAAAACAAAACAGAACAAAACANAACTGTCCTGAAAACACGAAAACATCTATTGACATTAGTAGTATCACAATTAATATCGTTTACAGATGACAACTGTTTTGAGTATATCATTATTTAGTCTCATATATTAACAACGAAAAATGCATACATCTTAGATGGCTGGCTTGCATGGTCAGCATCAAAAGCAATCTTTACTATGGTAAACTACTTTAAGTTTCAGTATTTGATGTCAGGATATAACAGAAACCCTGGTTTGCTTTACATAATTTAGCCTCTTGTTTCAGCCATTTCTCCTTTGAGCACTATTAAAAAAACAATTTTTTTTTTCTTTTATGCAAAAATGACAACATTGAAAAATGAATCTCCATTCCAAGTGGTAGCACAAGTTAAATATTATTGCTGAATGAATAAACATTGAATGATTCAGACTTGAATTGTGAAAGTAAAAATGTGCAAAATATCTTAAAATTAAACAATCCGACAGGAATATATACCAACATTTACACAACCTTTTTTATTGTATTTGAAAAACACGTGGCTTTTCTTGAAGGTCATTTTGAAATGGAAATGTCAGTGTAAGTTTACTGTTTCTTTTCAATTCTTCAAATCAGGGTGTTATTTAAAATAAATAATATTGATCAAAACACATTTACATCAAGAAACATCTTCCTTCAGAATTTTTTAGTATGTTGATTGTTATCGTTTTTTTTGGTTTATTTATTTATGTAGGTATCTGTATAACATCACTATCTACCATTTCTTACTAGATTTTTAATATGGGTATATCTATTGAATTTATTCTTAAAAAGGGAGATAACAGTGTATTGAGTGCCATTTACTTGTTTTTGACTTATTTATAGAAAGAAGTTGTGGACTACTATGGGATCTCTCAAAGCAGGCAGAATCATATGGAAAAACTTCCTGGCTTTAAATAGAGTTCAGTCTGTTACTCAGTAATCCAATGTAACTTAAAATGTAAACACAGAGTTAATAGAAGAATGTGAAGAGAGGAAACCAGAGAAGGAGTTAACAAAGGTGTGGGGTTTTGGGAGTTGTTTCCGTCTTGAGCTGTGCCACACATTTCTTAAACATGTCATCTAGGTCCAGAAATATCTAACCTATTGCAGGGGGCCTAATTCACATTGTAAATAATTCCCCCTGCAGTAGCTGATGGAGAAAAAGGCACTGCTAGAGACTGATTCACCCCATCTCTGAACTAAATAACTGTCTGGATACACCTATCCATGTTTTGCCCTGAAGACATAGCTCAAGGTGACTAGTCTTTTATTTTAGTCTCTCAACTACATGCATAAAACAAGGTAGAATAAATCTAGGCCACAGTTTCTTGGAGCATCTTGGAACTGTTGGGGAGATTAATACCTAAAACTACACACTAATGGAAGCTATCTAATTACTTCAGATGGTAGCTAAGTGTCATCTGAATAAGTTAATGGATGTCTGTGACAAAATAAGATCTTTATTTTCTTTGAAGTGTTTGACATGCAAGACAACATTGCCTTACCTAAGTTATTAAGAATTCAGATATGATTAAACTTCCATGTGCGTTTTTATCCCGGACAGTGCACAGGAAGCAAATAGATTAGAATCTGCACAATTAGAATTTGGTAGAGCCGAGGTGTTGTATGATGGATGTTGTAACAAAATACTCCCTGACAACTTCAACAATGAGTCATGTTTAAGGTGTTCAACGTGTTTCAGATATGTGCATATGTGTCCAGGCAGGTCTTGGGAGGCAAATGATAGCACAAAAGGAAGTGAGGATGGGATTTAAATATCATACCAAATTCTGGAGCCTCAAAACTATAAATTTTCTGCAGAACATGAATGCTTGATTTACAGCAAGTTAATGGCTACAAATTCAGTGAAATTTATACAAAAATGGAGAAATTTGAAAAGTCAAAAATCTAAGATTTTTAAGGCTCCAATAAAGGAAAGGCTATTTCAAGGTTTTGGATTTTATCCAAACAAACTGAAAAAAAATAATTAGCTTCGAATAACATCTTCCTGTTCAAACTTTTAATCAGAATCGTGAGAGTAATCCCAATTGATCAAGTCTACGCAAAGTTAAATGGTTGAAATAAAACCAGATATTTGCACCAAGAATGTCAGGAAACAACTTTTCCTTGTAAAATATGTGCATGGTTTCATATTTTTTTCCTCTGAAAACTGTCATTGTGATAATTTGGGAAGGTTTCACTCCTGATCTGGAAATAATTAAATTTTACAATTAATCTGAAAAGTTTTAAAATACATTTTTGTACATTCTTACTAAAGCTAATACTTCATAACAAAACACTTGGATTCACTGGTGATTTACTATCATTATTTGCAGAACCTTAATATTAAGAGAAAAAATATATTTTTTCTTCAAAATACCTGCTTCAAAATGTGCAAGAAATATCTGGACTATAACTTTGTCTAAGCTAAAACTTGAGACTACACCTCACTTCTGGTACAGGAACAAGCAGAAGTACTTCTTTTAACTACAGCTGAATTGATGTTCGGAGTTAATGTACTTTACACAAGCAAAACCAGTTGCCAGACCCATAATACAAAGTAGAAAAAACAGACTTTTAAAGGGATATGAGTTAAGAAAAAAACTTAATTTCAACAAATCATTTGATATTTTTGGGGTCAGCTGTATAAGATTTACAGCATTTCTTGTAATTTTCTATTTTCAAGTACCATTTTGTATGCTTCTTCTCTCCTCTCTTTTTTTCTCTTTTTACAAATAACAGTGAAGTCATTGATAATTTTAACAATGTGTCCAACTCCAAAGCTCCTGGGACAGGCAGGATTTGATGCAGTTTGGGGCTGATATCCCAAGGTTCAAGATTTCTAATCTCAGCTAAGAGGACTTTGATCGCTACTCATTGATGTAAAATTAACCAACCTGAATATATTTTGGTTAAGCTGAACTTTCTTTGATGTGTGGGATTTTCAAAGAATTTTAAGGTCACTTCACATGCAGCTACCACTGACATACAAATTTTTAGGTTTGTGTGAACATGGGCTTTCAGCACTTTGTTCCCTTACGCTTTATTAGAGTTCTGGCCTCCCTTTCAACCAGTACTAGCATGGCATTGCGTACCACTAAGGCTTCCCTGTCTCTCAGGTCCTGAAGTGGAGCCTAAAAGTTAACTGACAATAAAGGGTTTAAATGTAATGTTGCATTATGCAGCAGAAACATCACAAGTGGACCAATTGTGGATCCAGACTTCAGCCCCATTCCAATACAAATCATAACAGCAAAAACAGGAATCATGCAGAAAGTCTGTTCCTTCTTCCAAAGTCTGTGTGATTCAGGCAATGACCCTGCAGTGCCTCACCAGCAGATATGTATCTCTGAATTCCTAAAGACATGTCAGTTCCATATTTTCCTGCTGACATAATTTTGACATTCGCTTTACTGGGTCTGACCTCGCAATAGCCTTCATTTTATTACTCTGGCCCAACGTGAATGGAGAGCCTAATTTACAGTGGGGTCTGTCAACCTCTTTTGGAACAGTTTTCCTAAGCATAGACAGACATTGGGATTTATAGAACTAAATGGCTTGGTGAAATACAAGGATCCACACCATGCAAGCTGAGAATGAATGATTCCTCATCTGTGAGCAGAGCCTGCTTTCTGTGAGACCCAAAATATGTCACTGGATCTGTGGCTCCAGCACAAGCTAACATCTGTGAAAGGATATGGAGTAAAGTATGGCCCCTTATGTCACTGCCACAGCTGGGCTTCCTGCAGCTTAATTTGCCCTCTCAGCATGTTGCACTGATTATAAATACAATGCTGCTCCTGTTGCCAGAGGCCATGACATATCGCTTGGCACTCTGCAACCCTCAGAACAAATTTTTCCCTTTCCCTGTTCACCTCAGTCAATCACAGCTTCAGAAAGCAGCCCTCTGCCACCCAGCATAGGATTACATGTCATTTATAATTTTGCTCGCTTCAAAAAGCTAATGCTTAAGTTAATAAAGTGGAAAGATAGTGAGTATGGTGTCCCGACCAGGAAGAGGCAGATTGAAGTTGTTGTTATTATTTGGGTTGTGGGGCACGGTAGGGGTGAGAAAAAGGGAGACATAAAAATAAAGAGCTAATAGCTTCTCTGGTGTCAAGAAAAAAGAGAAAAGGAAGTAGCTCTTCAGTGAGACATAAAATATTAATAGTTCTCATTGGAAAAAAGCTGCTTTTTTTTCTTTTATTCATTTGAAAATATATATGCATTTCTAAACATAAAGTTTATGTAAGTGAAAGCTTTCTGCTGGGTGTTTTAATCACATGAGAATTAAGTGAATTTTCTGCACTTGCTGTAATTTACCTAGTGGATGAAATGGTTGCATAAAATTTAAAAAGAAGAGACACGTTTCTAATTTCAATCTGATTGAACTGAGAAACTTACAGTTTGTGTGTGCATATGTTGTAGGGACTGGAGCTTTAGTAAATTTGCTGAAATATCCTTTCTTCCCAAATTAGCTTAACAGAACAAAGATGATGTAATTCAGTCACTGACAATACTTGAAATTCAAATGTTTAGAGGCAAGAGGAATTGCTTTCAGTTGTACAAGGAAAGAAAGTCTTTTCCAAAATAAACTGATTTAAATATCTTTGCATAAGGTGCACAATGAACTGAAAATTAACAAAACTATTAATCACTTATCAAAACGAATACCTTTGAAAAATAAAAAAAATATTGAAGCAGTAAACTTTATTGGGCAACTGACATAGGATCTTAAATACAACAATAGAAGCTGCAAATAGCATTTATAAGCAAGCAAAACAAAATAAAACAAAACAACACAACCCCAAACAATTAACCCTTGAAAATAAGTTCTCAATTTGTCTGCTAGCCAAAAGTACAGAAGAACTTACTTTCCTTTTTGATTTTAAAAAAATTTATCGATGTACATGCTTTAATTCATAGTGGGCCTAAAATGCCTGAATGTCAATGGACTGTAAATACGTGTTTAGTATGGGTATGTACTTCAGCGGTTTTAACTTCAAGATCTATGCTTAAGTACATTGCTGATTTGACAAATCAGATCATGTGAACATATCATTTATTTGCTGATGCACATCCAACAAAAATATGAAATAAACTGTACTCTCACTAACTTACCAAAAGAACAGAAAGCAAATTACTCTGTATTTTGTCCACAGTGAATCTCCTTATTCACATATATTATTGAGTACTGTATCCAGCTCTGGGGCCCCCAACTTAAGAACAACATGGACCTGTTGGAGCAAGCCTAGAGGAGGGCCACAAACATGATCGGGAGCACCTTTTCAATGAAGGTAGGTTGAGAGAGTTGGGGTTATACAACCTGGAGAAGAGAAAGCTCCAGGTAGACCTTCTAGCAGCCTTCCAGCACTTAAAGGGGGACCTACAGGAAAGATGGGGAGGAACTCTTTACCAGGGAGAGCAGCAATAGGAAGAGGGATAATGGCTTCAAACTGAAAGAAGGTAGATTTCTTTACTGCGAAGGTGGTGAGGCACTGGAAGTGGTTGCTCAGGGAAGCTGTGGCTGCCCTGTCCCTGGAAGTGTTCAAGGCCAGTTGGATGGGGCTTTGACCAACCTAGTCTAGTGGGAGGTGCCCCTGCCCATGGCAGGGATGTTAGAACTAGATGATCTTTAAGGTCCCTTGCAACACAAACCAGTCTATGATTCTATGATATGGGAACATTTACTGGGAAAATTGTAAAGGCTGTACACTGAGGTCATAAATGTTGTACAAAAGGTTGATTCAATGGTAATATCTATCCAGATTTAAATATATATTTATATGCAACATGCAGTAACAAGTTATTATTTGTACCGCACACCTACTGAGAAAAATGTTACGTGACTAAATGAAGCAGAGTGTCCAGAGCATTGCTTAGAAGAAAATAAAGAGATTCATAATAGGAACTTTTGAGAAAAAATAAGTTAATGGAAGTCTTTTTCAAGACTCTTGTAATTTTGGCTAGGTAACTCTGATTGGGGCATTCAGAAGGGAAGGACAGTGGATATAGAAGGCAAACATCACCAGAGTTTCATTCTGCTATGGGCTACTACAACAGAAACATCAGAGAAACTAGTAGCCTGTTCCTCATCTAGATATTTTGTGTGAATGAATCAGAGTAACTAAACAGACCTCAGTTCATTCATATCATTGTATAAGTTTTGAGTATCATCACTGACCTTTAGTGTTACAAAACTTTGAGGATTGTAATCTATAGTTAGACGTGCTGTAAAGGTGGCTAACGGTTTCAGTTTGCACATTTCCGATTTAGTAAACTGATCATTCTTCTAATTTTTTAATATATTGCAAATTCACAAATAAATGTATGCTTCTCAGTAGGTATTTTAATGGTGAAATATGCTCGTTTCCTCAGAAACCATCTTTTCCCAGCAGCCAAAATTTCTTGCAGAGTGCACGTGTCAGACTGCAGAGTGCCTCAGTTTTACTACGTTTTGTCAGGAAATAATCTCTACAGAAACTTCTTGAGAGGAAGGGCCTTTGGCATAGCCACAAGCCGTGATTTCCCTGGTTTTGAGTAACTATGACTCTGTATCCCTCACTTGGTGCATGAGAACTCTAGCCACCATACCAACACTGCCAAAGACTAAACTCCTTTTATGTAATTGAGCAGGAGAGACAACAGTTCATCAACATCTTCAACAGGAGAGACAGCAGTTTATGACAGACAAGTGATGGCAAGACAACATGGTCTAAAAGCTCCATGTCATTTATGTATGAAACTGTCCTTAGTCCTGTATTATTGGATAGTCCAGGATCACATACTTTTATTTTTGTTTGATTGCTTCTTGGTCCTTTGTTTGTTGGTTGGTGGGTTGGTTTATTTTTCTCAGTAGCAAATAAAATAGTTTTATTTTCATCTACAATGGAAGGAAAACAAATTGCAGGCTTTCTTTTAAATTTTCTTTTTTTTTTTTCTTTTTTAAACACAGAATTCTTGTTTCCAAATACTTGTATTGGGGCCTGATTATTTTCTTATTTGACTGAGAGCTATACTTCATCTAACATTAGTTGTGTTAGTTCTGTTAATTTCGCCTTGGCTGTCCCAAAAGATAAGAAGTTGTGATGTCCTTTGAAATCTTTCATGTAAAAACTAAAACATTCTGAATTAGGCTCTCACTGATATTTACTTTTCTACTTTCATTTTCTGAAACAAAGATTATAACATTTCAAAAAATCTTGTGTACTGTACTTTTTGCACCTCACATTTCATTCAATCAAAGCAGACACATTAGTTTCACTTTCTAGTTCCCAGTGATGAAGGGTACAGAAACCATTCTTATTTTCTCAAAGTTAGGTAAAAACCACTGGCCTATGAATTCTAATATAAAATTAGTAGTACTACTTTAACCTTACCTGAACTTAGAATATACAAATAACTACATTGGAATAGACCAAGCAACCACTTAACTTAGTACCCCATCTCGCACATACAAATCTATTCAGGTCTCAGGAAAGACTCCAAATATAAAATTAATATATTGTAATATTGTGCAGAATATTCTTATAGCTGTAATGATTTTCAGAAAAAAATAAAACTTTCTTCCCTAGAGCTTGTGTCTTTACATCTAACAGGTTTTAGTGAATTTATCTTCCATGACCATATCTGATCTTTTTTGTAATACATGTAAAATTGCAATAACCACTGCATCCTGAAGCAAGGAGTTTCACAATGTAATTATTTTGTGCGCTTTAAGATTCTAAGGCCTATATGGTTCAATAGAGGAAAGGGATTGCATTATATGGTATTAGGAAAGACATAATTATCAGAGATAGGGTTGATCGTATCCAGTTTTAGTCATCCAAAATAATTAGCTGGTCCAAACTAACTGTTTAAATTCTGGCTATGAACAATGATGAGCAGGAACTGCACAGGACAATTCTTTCCACACACGTCTCTCTTACCATTGAATAAATCACCCTGTACATATTTCTATTTCTCTGTATTAACTAAAACTGGAGCCAGGACAACTAACTTGGGTAACCTGCCAGAAATTTTAATCAAGCGAACATAAATGGGGTGAATCATTTCCCATATGACTTCATTCAGGATGGGTCTTCATTTGGCCTCAAAATTATCTAAAACTCCAAACACTAAATGAACTATTATCTGGGCTACACAGCCTATGTATACCACCTAAAGCATGACTGTGTTTTCAGGTATTTCAGAATGGATCAGGAAAACATCACATCATTTTGCCAGAGGAGTATATAGGAACTCCATTATTGCCAATGCACAATCTTTATTTTTAAATCTCAGTAGATGGGCATGTTTTATATCTTTAATTCATCTTGAAAGAGGGAGATATTGTCGTGGCAAAATTAGTTTAATTAAAGATTGTCCTATGTTGGTCAAAATGTCTTGATTATCTTGAATTAGGGAAATCTTAAATTTACTGGCACAGGCTTGACACAACTTCTGAGACATATTTTTTAAACCTTTTTTGTTGCCTCTTATTCTTTCAAGATATTTCTTAGAGTAATCTCATCATACGGGATAAGATTTGCAATTAATAGACTTCCTAGGATTATCAAGAAGGTTTTAAAGCAACATAAATGAGGGAAAATTATACTTTGACAATCAAGTTGCGTATACTTAAATATTAAAACCAGCCTGTAGGCTCCTTATTATGACAAATTCCTTCACAGTCATGCAAGGAACACATCCTTTAGCTGAGCATCCATTAACAGAAACATTGGGCCATGGCATTTAGGGTACCTAATTCAGGTATTTAATTTGCACCTAAATTTTAAAAATCTTAACAGAGACATGGTTACGATAGATCTCTTGCTTAAATACCTGAAATAATGTGTAATGAATAGGCCAAACCAACCCAAACAAAGCTATTTTACAATAGGAGGAAAAAATACTTTGGTTTCATTAATTTAATGCCAGATCTTAACATAACAGATTATAAAACATAATTTGTTGGCCTGAACATTTTCTAGGTCCTAAGGTTTTTGATCTTTTTGCATTGAAATTTTTGTAATATCTTTCTAGTTATTTTTAAAACCACCCTGAAATCAGGAAAAATAAATGTTTTTTCAAATAATTAATGACAAAAGTTTCTAATCTGAAATAGAAATAAAAAACATTGAAATTATTTAAGCATATTCTATATTATCCATCAGTAGATAAATTTCAAAATAAACTGAAAAGAGAGACATTTATGATGAAGTTATTGATGTCTCTCAATGTAAATCAATATGTGAAAGTCTGACATTTTTTTGGTTTAAGTTTCAATATGAAAATTATGGAAACAGGGAAATATATAGTAAAAAAACCCCTAGACATCAGATAAGGGAACTTAAAAAAAATCTTATTGACTAATAGAGATTATGAAAGAAAAAAGTATTTAAAAATATTTTATGAACAAAAAAGAACATCTAGCCGCAGATGGTAAAAATATAAATAGGGACTTAGAAAAGGCAGAAATATACACTATATTTCTGTTCTGTATTTGGAATGAAGTAGGTGGATGCATCCATCCCATATGATACTGTGGATAAAATATAAAGTTTACCATCTGTAACAAAGGGAGATGTGAGGCAGCATGTAAGGGCTGAGAAATAGTTTTATAGACTGAGGCATAAACAGATCAGTTTAGCAATCTTGCCAAAAGGAAGAAGGAGAGAGACTTCACCTTTATCTGAAATCAGTTTCACATGGAAATGTGTAAGTTACTCAGAGACCTTTCATTCTTACCAACCAAAGCATAACAAAAGTCAGCCAGACACAGAAATTAGCAAAGTTCAGCACTGGAAAAGAATCTAGTTTCTCAGACGGGAGTATAATTAAACAGAGAATTGAATGCAATGGGATGGTTAGTCTTTAAAAGCCAAGGAATTTAATTCTAACATAAGCTATTCAATTCTTGTTTCCAGAAGAAATGCCCTGAACCATATGCTCTGTGATAAGGGACAGATACGATCCTGAGCTGTTCTGATAGACCTTCCTCGTTCGACAAAGTCTCCTATCTTCAGAGATATGACTGCCTTCAGTGAATGTTTTGTGTTAGTTAAGAGTTCTTTACTTGAGGACTGAAGTCCAATGTGGAAAGGGTTCGTCATATACTGGGAACCTTCAGTTGGTGACCTAACGGTACCTTCTGGTAAAATACAGGGT
The DNA here is from genome assembly GCA_013398295.1 of Chionis minor. NCBI lineage: Eukaryota > Metazoa > Chordata > Aves > Charadriiformes > Chionidae > Chionis > Chionis minor. The sequence continues at coordinate 58,398 of VZSF01001402.1, forward strand.
GCAGGTGCCATTTCTGGCTTGCGAGTTTTTCAGGATGCTAAGTGGAAAACACAGTCCCCCTTTCTGGAGCAGTAAGACGTACATAGGGATGCATCTCAGGTGGTTGCAGAGAAGGGGTTAGATTTGATTCTAGATAGTTCTTCACAACCATACAAGTAACACAACTGCATACCTTTTTAGAATGACTCTCTAATACACATATACTCCCTAGGGTTCCTCTTGAAAATATGGGTTAGAGATAAGCATTCATTGCCTATGTTAATGTTAAGAGAATTGCTGTAATATTAGAAGAGATCCATCATTTTATTGTTAAAATATGGGGGAGGGAAGAAATAAAAGAAAATGAAAAAACCCAAAACACTTATCAAAGTCACTGTGTTCGTTGGATTCTTTCAAATCCCTTAAGGGTTTGGATGTATTAGTCTGGTGGTGGTGTTGTTTTCTGGGCCTGCATTAATTTGATCCATTCTTTTAGAACATGTGTATAACACTACAAAAAAGTATTATTGGTTTATAAATTACACTTGTTGTTTCAGGGCGATAAACAGAATGATGAATGCAGTCTTTGTTCAATCACCTTTTTATTCATGAAAGGCAAAACCATGGATTCTAAGAACATTTATCTACATCAGGAGTAAGCCATAAACCCTTCAAAACTGCTCCCAGTAATCCAGGAAGGAGCTGCTGATTACTGTCATAACAAAGAGGATTCAATAATGCTAATGACTTTTCTTATGATAATCAATAACCTCGTGGAAGCTGCTTGAATCTTAACGAATCTCCCAGATGTAGCCCCTTTCTTGCAAAAATATAAATGGTTAGTGTGTGTTCATAAGAATACTTGAGCCTATCAGACTAATCATGGAAAGATGGACATTTTTCCATAACTGAGAGCTTCATGCTAGCGAGAAATGATCCTGAAAAAAAGAAGTTTCTAAATTAAAAGTTGGGGAGTCAGCCTGTTCTTTACCTAAGCAGTTTTTGCTTACTGTCTCCTGGACTTCTGAGGGCAGATGCAGAAATCAGCCACATGTAGAAAAAAGTAAGGTTAGTTAACTGATCTTTAGACCCTAAGATGAGTATGGTAGTATCTGGTCTTAGTTCTTTGTATTGATTTAAGTTATTGGTATGACTTGGGATTCAACATCTCCCTGACTCTGAGATTTCCTCCCTGGCTGCAGGGCCAAGGTGAGATACATTTTGTTTAACTTCAGCTGTATACAACTGGGCAGTTCAAGTCAATGAAAAGGGAGGGGAAGGTCTGCCTTCCAGGGACAATTTGTCCACCTGTCTTGGATAAATATTTTAGGAACTAATGAGCAATCTTCTCGAGGCTCCTACTGATGAAAGGTGTAACAAATTACTAGTTTATGATCAATATCTTTAAAACAACACAAGTTATGCAGTATTAATCCAGTTCATGGTGTGCACTCTGTGGCCTCAACAGCGTTCATATAAAAAGAATGCTCTTACAAGACACTCAACGTATATATCCAGTGAGATATTGTAAGGGTTTAAATCTATCCATATTCATATCATAGCAAGGTGAATCAGATTTAGATTTCAGAAAACAGACAAGCCAAAGTAAACTATTTCAATTCAGTAATGCTAAAATATAAAAATAAAATTGATTTTTGATGCAAATTATCTTACCTTTCTGATTCATCTGTATCTATTTACATACAGAGATAAAACTTGATCAGTTTGGTGTAAAACATACATTGAAATATTGAAATTTCCCATCCATATAGAAGCCTTCATACTCCTATATCTGAATACACAAACTAGTAGCATCTCTAGACATAATGTGTATCCTGATACTTAGCTTCTGTTTCCCCTTTGGTTCATTCCAGGTTTCCTTTTCCTTTTTCTTTTTTCCATTTCCTCTTTTCAATTTCCCTTTCCCTTTCCCATTCCCTTTCCCTTTCCCTTTCCCTTTCCCTTTCCCTTTCCCTTTGTCTTCTTTCTTGTCTTTTTCTGTTATTGTAAAACTGAACTGCAAAATTGTCATGAAAATACACCAAATCTGAAAAAAATCTACCCTTCTCTAGCTAGTATTTTCAGTGATAATAAACATCCTTAGCCAATCGAATACATGTTACCATCACAAATACTATCATAATCACTCTGAATTTAATCAAAGTCCAAGGGCAAGATTTTTTTTCCATTTTTTTCCATCCTTCCCATATTTCTAGACTACAGAGCTCCTCTGCTTTTCTTGCTTCAGATGGAACTATCTAACTCTGCAGAATCTGCCTAAATACAAGAAGACAGGTCCCCAGTCTCTAAAATGTGTTACAACTGATGCCCAAAATCCTGGTCCTGTATGGGGATTCCCCTGTTCTTACAAGAAATTTTGGATTAGCGTATGTAACTCATAGGCTGTTAAATGGATCCACAAAAGTTGAGGACTCAACTTCATGTCTATTTTAAATAAATGGATAAATCATTGGTATGAAAGAGACTAACCTTGGGGAATAATCCTGATTTTTGCATTTCTCCACAGAGTCACGTATTGATTGATTAATTGATTAATTGGTTGTTCTGTTTTGCTTTGTTTTTCTAAGAAAGGTGTTATTACCGATCGTGTCTTTTCCACCTCAACACCTCAAGCATATCTCTGCAAATTTAGTGCTTGTTTTGAATGTTTGAAGAAAAGAGTAATCTCTTCAGTTCTCATTTTTGTTTTTTGGTTGGGTTTTTTTTCTCAGTTAACTACATGCCTATGAGGCCAAGGATCATTACACCATTCTTGTCATATGTGAAAATCCGTATTTATTTTATAACAGTTGTATAATTAGAGAACTGTTGCTAACGCTATACTACATATGGGGAACATAAGTGTCTTGTCAATGTCCACTCAGTGGGGGAGAAAAAAAAATTAAAAATGCCTATGAAAGCCAGTCCATTAATAAACAACCTCAAAAAATCCCCAAAACAAACGAACCAACCAACCAAACAAACAAAAAAACCCCACAACAAACCAACAAAAAAACAAACTAAAGAAAAAAACCCAAACAACTGAGACTGGGATTTTGTGTTGATTTCAGTTGAACTAATTATGATTCTCTTCTCCTACAAACAAACAAACAAACAAACCAGACAAACAAAATTAAAAAGAAACATCTTAGATGTGACAAGACCCTGCATCCACTAAAAATTATTAAGAAAAAGTGAGGTTGACACGAATAGTAATTTTGCAGAGGAAGCAGAGGGGCAAGTCCAGGTCCCCGTCTCTAGGACAAGCCTTCCAGAAACAAAGCCAGGATTCCTTTTAAATCCTCCTTTGGGCTTTGTTGATGTGCAAAGAACATGAGGTAACCTCGAAAAATATTTTTAGCTATAAAAAGACCTTTGTCTACTATTTTTTTAATAAGATCATGAAGAAATTAAGCTGATTCATCTGGAGTCCACAGTTAAAAGCCTAACCACTATATCAGAATTATGGAAGTCATAGAGTCACATCTAGAGTTACTGCCTGACTGAATCTTGCCAGATCTCATAATGTGATATATCCTACAGCCCTACATGTCTAACTAGTGTCCTTGAATGTAGAGTAGCACCTGCTATGCTTTGCCTCTCTGAAGGTGGCATAGAGCTGGCACAGAGACCTTCCTTTTTATTCTCCACTAAATTTCCCGTGAGACTTCAGCAAAAAATAAAAACAAACAAATGAACAAACAAATAAATAAATAAATAAGACCATGTAGTAAGACATTAAACCAAATCTGATTGGGATGTCAAGCATATCTCTCCCTTCCATTTTTCTAGAAAGGTTAACGTAGTTCTAGCGTAAGCAACTTAAATGGTCTCATTACTTACTTTTTAGCAGTAAATAAATTATCAACAATATGAAACTGAATGTTAGCCTTCTTAGTTATGCCATCCTGTCCATCGTGTATCTATTAATTCCTACTCAGTGTAGCTCCTGCATAATATGTTTTCTGTGCCCTTAAAGTTGGGGGTATAATAATAAATTGTACGGTTTTCTGAATTAAGCTGGTTTTGAAATTAGTTATTTCATCCACTTGAATATACCAAAGCAAATTTGTGATGATTAATTGTAGCACAATGAACACCAAAGCACGTAATAATGATTGGCTACTTATTATAAAGCTTTGCCAATATTTTGTAAACCCAAGCGACATGATATGCAAGAAATCCAATGAAACCCTCTTAAACAAACAAAGGGGAAAGGGAAGAAAGGACAGGTCTTGCAATGCTAAACATTTCTAAGGACAAACAGAGGCCACAGGAACTCTTTTTTCCAGGTCAAAACTTTGCTAGGTTGGCTCCCATTAAACTTGAGCAAGGAAGAAGAGGAGAGCTGGCAAGAATTGATAAACACTTTCACTCAATATTCAAGCTCTTATTCAAACAGAATCTTACTATGTTACTACATTACTCCACTTTTTTGTTATTATTTTTGTTCTCACCATAATAAAGGCTATTCACTTTTTAATCTTTTCCTGTTTCAACTTCCCTTTAAATTATGTATTAAAAATGTATTAAAGCATGAGAAACCAAACCAGTATCTACTTCAACAACTACATTAAGATTCATTAAATTAATCTCATATTCAACTCAGTAACTGCTACATAAGTGGGGGAAAAAAAAATCACCCAAAAGTATGCTGACCTTAGATGGACACTACGCAGTTAAGTAGTTACTCAGTTGGAGTTACTACTGAAAAATCTTTTCTTTCTGATTTGACAAGCATGGGGCTTCTAAACTAGAGTGAATTCCCTTTCCTGCCCTTATCAAATAAATATGTAAGAGGAAGCAGTTTAACAAAATTTTCAGCCCACACTCTAAAAATTCTGCTTTTGCAGCTGAGAACCTGTACCACTTCAAAGATTTATTCAGAGTCATAGTATATCATTACAAAGGATACATTCCAGTTCTTCACGTAGAGCTTACTGTTGTATTACAGGGAAGTAAGGTGGGCCAGAAAATCGTTATGGTGTAAAAGGAACATATCAGCTGCTGTAACCTTTCTGGCTGGCTGGCTGGCTGTCATATCTACAGAGCGTTTATCACCTTAGCTGTTCAGATGGGATGAATGCCTTGAGGGGATGAAATTTCTATATGCTTTCCTTAGTTTCCCCTGTAGGCAGTCTTAGACTTGTACTACTGATTTGAATGTGCATTCTATAATAAAGGAAATATAATGTCAACTTCTTGCAGTATAAGAAATAATCAGAAACTATTTTTAATTAGTGGAATTTCTAGAGTTGATTATATACTTACGGTTTGTATCTAACACACTGAAGACTGGGGAGTAAGAGAAGAAGGAAGGAAGGAAGGAAGGAAGGGAGGAAGGAAGGGAGGAAGGGAGGAAGGGAGGAAGGGAGGAAGGAAGGAAGGAAGGAAGGAAGGAAGGAAGGGGGAGAGAAGGAAATATTATTTTTTACAGTTGATAGTAGCTAACATGTCATGGGAACAAAAACAAAGGTCAAACCAAAATAAGTCAATTTATTACAACTGTAGAGAAAAAAATGAGGGGAAGGATAGAGGAAAACCTCTTTCTTGTTCCCCATGGAACCTAATGAAAACCTATCCCATCATATCTGCAGATTGTAGCCTAGTGAATTTTACTGTACCCTGCCTTTTGTCAGCCTATGCACTTGAGATAAAGCCTTCCAAACAAAAAGACAAGTCAGTCTCAGAGGCTTGGGAATGCTGGCTTTCCGTGGCAGTGTCTGGCCTTGATCAAAGAAAAATGTATTGCAGCTTAGAGACATAGAGTGGACATGATGATGCAGAGTCACTTCGTGTGTGAGAAGTACAGAACTCCCAGAAAGATTAAGAGAGTGAAAGAGAGAAAGGGGGGGACAGAGACTACTTGTGGATGAAGTAGATTGAATTGGAGGTTCATAAACTGCCCTTGGAATGTTATTCCTAGGAATCATAAAACAGTCAAATAGTCATGAATAGTGTCCAGTGTTGTCTCAAACACCCACCTGAGGAATTGGTCTCTGATCCATGCCATTGTATTATCATGTCAGCTCCAGGGATGTCACATTAGTCCTTAGAGTGACACTTCTCGAGGAATTATCTCTCACTATTTCTCATTTATATAGTTTCCGTTTACAAATAAAGAAATAAATGAGCATGATTTCTTTTAAACTGGGTACCTCTAGCTGAAATTAAAGATGACAAAGTGGAGCAACTAATATCTGGGTTTTTTGCACAAATAGAGAAATAGATTTTGTTTAGAAGAACACAAATCTCCTGGCTCCCCAAATCAAATTTAGTTACACAAGGATGAGCTTTGTTAGTACTTTTATTCTGACAAGATTTTTTATTTTGCCTTTTAATTCTGTTACATGCTCATGGACTCATGTTAGACTGGTATTAGACTCATGTTAGACTGGTATTTAAGCTCCCAGTGTTGGCATTGAACTTTTAGTCATGAAGGTACATTTCAACCACTGTAAATGACTTCTGACATTTTAGATGCACTACTGATACTCCAGAAAAAATTGGTATTCAAGAGGGCTTGTATTATATCTTCTAACCTTGAACTGATGTTTCAGACAGTGTGGAGTTATGACACTAGATGCTTGTATATGAACTATATAGTTTACACAGCTAATTGCTCAATTAACTTGCTGTCTAGCCACATCACTGGAGGCAGTTTCTGCAGGATGTCTGCATAGCCGTGTAGACTATACTGTGTCTTCAGGACTGGACTTAATGGCAGAGTCTCTAATGGGGTCTAGATAACCAGAACACATATAGACACCCGTAATGCAGAAACTTAAATTTAAGGCTTTGAATATGGATTGGAATGTTACCCAAGAAACATCTTATTTTCTGCTAAGGTTCAATTAGGTTGGCTAATTGAATTAGAGAAATATTTTTTTGGGGAAAAAGCATTTTCAAAGGGATTTTTTTTAGGGTTTGTTTATTTTGATATATCCTTCTCTGCAGCATGCAAGATGCCTATTTCCATCTCTGAGTGCTTCTGAATATTAAAAAAAAAAAAGCTCATTAGCTGCTAATGCAGCATCTCTCCACTTCCATAGCAGAAATTAACTAATGCACAAAAAGAAATTATTACAGAATTACATAATAAATCATCTGTCCTTAGTGAGTCAATATTAATTCTTAAGTAAAGACGTGGCTATTGCAAATCCAGCTGAAAGGCCAGGTAGTCTGAGCTCTCTCGTGCCAAGAACAAAGCAAGTTCCAAGTAAGTAATTTAGATAAAATATTAAAGTTGTAACAATTCCTTTTGCTAGGACTCAAATAAAAGCAAGTTATCTCTCTGTAATGGTTTGTAATGGAACCTATCCTGCATAAGTCAGATATCTAACTTGTACTTAATTTTCTGGTGTTTTATGTGTCTTTGAAGACCTGCAGGAAAAGTTCTTATCTGTCCAACATAGATATCTAACTGCAGCCATGCAGAATCTTCCTTTAGATGTATTCAAATGTGTGTCTTCCTGTACTGCTAAAGAGCAAGCTTGGAGATATCTTTTTCTGCCCATTGGGCTGAGAACTTTCTTTTTTAAAGGATTTGCAGAAACAAAGTTTCTATAAGACACGGATATGGAGCATTAAAAAAAGTCTGGCTTACAAAACATGAGTTAAAGAGCATTCAGACCAAATCCAACATTCTTGATTGTCCAACATTTGATGGCTGTCTAGACCTTTGAACAAGTCATTTTGAACAAAAAAAGCATAATCTGTCTTTAAAACTATCTGGGATAGTACCATGCTGATTATGAAGTATAGACCTTCCTGAGAAGTTCTGACACTTGGATGGTGGATGATTTTGCCAAGTTTCATAAAAATCAGTGTTAGTATTTCAAAAAACTTCATCAGGTCTAGAGCTATAAGAATTTGGCAGCATAGTTTGGCAATCTGTGTGTTAAACCCCATTAAAAGTCAATTACTTTCTGGAAGAAAATGGATGTGATGCACTCATTTCAGAGGTGGAATGATTAATCCTCTGTATTTCTGTCTGATTGCAGAAGACATGGTGCTTCTAGGCCGCTGGGCTGAACTGCTTATATGTTTCATGTATCAGTACATAAAATGTATTTATTTACTTTAAGCCACTACCAAATGTACTATGGGAACACATTTATCAAATAGATCCAGCCTGTTCACAGACTTCAAGAATGTCTGAATCTAGACCTTTTTCATTGCCTGCATTTCACATCAAGGGCAAATCTGTATGGTTTCAGTCACTGAAAAGGTACAGGGCAAAGCAGGACCTTCACTCCCTTCCCTGAAACCTTCTTTCATCACATACACCCCATTGTCATGTAACACATACACCCCATTGTCAAGTAGCAAAACTGTTCTTCAGGGATCATTTCTCAGGGCAAGCAGACAGATCTTCCACCATTCAGCTGAGACTGCCAACCAGGGTACTAGGAAGTGCCAGCTGTGTGATGTGCACTGTTAAAGGACTTGGGGTTACTGGTCTGAGACTGCCAGTTCAGTGGAGGATCACTGACAGCCATTGCATCAGAAAGTGAAACAATTAGCTACAACTAAGCACAAGATTTTAAGTGGAGAGGCAGTGTGCTGTGAAGCAAAAGAAAGTGAAGGTAGGGAACAGCTCCTATCTCTAGGCTCCTATCCTCTGTAGTATGTTGTCATTCAGCTGGCTTCTTTAAAACATTTCAGTGGAAGATCTGGCTTGTAAAATGTTAAGGCAGCAATTCTTTTAATGCTTTATGAGGTATATTTACTTAAAACTGGATATGAAGCAAATCATTGCCACGTCATTTTGCACGCTTGTTTGCTGATGGAATAATTATAAGACACACATAACAGTAACGAATCATTTTCTGTAGGGAGTTTGTCAATCCCCTGAGTTGTCCAATCCTGTTAAAATCTGAGAGAGAGAAGTGGTAGGAGAACCTAAAGCAAGCATGTTTCCTGAAAGTCAAAATTTCCCTATTTTCTAAGGTCCTTCCATCATTTCTGAAGGTTTCCAGTTGCATTGTGGATCTTTAATTAACTGGTGTTCTAATTAATTGTCTTGTTTCCTTAAGAACCTGTTCAATGATATTATATGGATGGAGGTTGAAAAGGATCAATGAAGTTACATCAGGATCAACAGCGATTTCTGTAATCACCAATTTTTGTGCTAGAAATGGCATGAAACTGGAAAGCAGTGACGGGTAGTAGAGGAGTGGGGATGGACCTGACAGAGTTAATCAGAAACTTCCATGAGCCTACGTGCCTTCATCTATCCCCAAGTTATACGTCCTCAAATACACACACACACACACACACACACACACACACACACTCACGCACGTGCACACACACAGGCACAGAGGCTGATCATACAGATACTCATATCTGCTGTTTGCACATGTGACAGTGATAAACAGGTTTTTGCTTGGAACAATTTAGCTGGTAATAAATCACTCTGGTAGGGGCTAGTGTGCCGAGGTGAATAACCGTGATGCAAGGATATAATTGTGAATAATCAGTGCAAACATGCTCTAGTGTAATGTGACAAAGATTTACTTAAACATGTTTAGCTAGAGCCTAAAGGTCAAGGCAAAAACACGGTGATGGGGGTCTCCAGGATATTTTGCTACTGTCAGGACAAAACGAAGCATAAGACAAGATTTGTCTGAACTAGTATTAGGAAAAATATGAAGAAATAGTCTTTGTGACCCCCAAGAAGCAGCCTGTCAACATTCCTCAGGATTCCCTACCATCTCAGGAGCCAGGAAAATAAAAAGTACAATACAGAGTACCTAGGGCAACTACAAATTATAATGAACTCCTGCAGAACAGAGAATAGTCTCCTAAGAAACTTCTTAGGACTTTAAATTTTCCTGCTGTCTCCCTTCACCATGCCCAGTTCAAAACAGATCATTTAATGAGAAAATGTTTTGTCAGAGTCATAAATTTCCCACAGATGTGTATTTGTTTCAACTAAATTGTCATTAGACAAACATCTCAGATCCTCAGTGGAATTTATGGGCAAAGCTAAAACTCTAGAAAAGATTCCACATCATAATAAAATAGTCAAGGTATTATGTTGTGAAAAATCAAGCTAAAAATTTGGTTCTGATTACGTCAGATCAAGGAGAAAAAACATTCATGCTCCAGATGACTATTCTAATAAGCGAGGTAATTATGCCAGTTCTTTAATTCTTTTCTGTAAAGGTTATTGTCACATATCAGATCCAGTCAGTCTAGTCTTCAGTCAGAAGAGGGAGGTATTATTTCTCTACAAGTAGCTTCTGCCCATCCAAAATTTGACTGACCTTTGTGATTTCCTCCGTCTTACATTCAACTCTCCAAGGATGACAGAGCAACTAAGCATCCTGTATTAAGGCCTGAAAATACATGAGATTAACGTAAGACTATTCCATTTTAAGGAACTATATCAGCACATAGTGGACTGAGTGACTGATAGAGATTCACCTGCATGAGTGATTAGAAAGCTCACTTGAGAGATGGGTGACCTGATGTCAAACCTCTGTAAATAAATCAGACATTCTGATCTGTCTTAGAGGCTCTAGATATATCTCCTTAGAGCTGGCGTAATGCAATAGTCCTTTTTTTCCTGCTTTTGAGTACCCTTTTTTTTGGGGGGGGAGGTGGAAATATTGGTTTAATCTGAGGACAGGACATGAGCATCTTTGGAAATCTCTGGAAAATAATTATTACAGTACAGGAAAATCATCTCTTGGTTGGATCTATATACAAAGTAACAGACACATCTTTGCTCTTTCTGGTCAGTAAGATAAAAAGGTATTAAAAGCATTGTTCTGGTGCAAAATGCTGTCTAGATTTCTTTTAAAAAATTGTAAGTGATGATCTGCAACTGGCAAATTGCCCTATTAGTGTAAGTGTAAACAAGAGGGTTAAAAGGTGTAAATTAGAAGGAAACTTGCTCCCAGGAATCAATAGGTCCAGAATAGTCTATTATAATAACATCATGTCCCTGAGAGGGCATCAGGGATAAGCATGTTATTGTTAAATTAGGTGGCGCCATCTTTGAAAGGAAAACAGAAATGTAATGTTTGCTAATTGAACTATAAAAATAATAATTACCTTTGATGTAGGGGAAGGCAAAGTCACTCAGCAATGGCTCTGATTGTATAAATTGAAGCCGTTATCATCAGAGCCCAAACTAGATTATAAGTGAGCTTCTCAAATTACATTTGGATGATACCAAACATTCACAAGGCTCTGAATGTTTTCAGTACGTGAGAAACAGCTTTTCTCTTCCCCCCCCTCATTAAATAGTCGCATTTTCTTAACTGTAACAGCATCTCCTTCACAGTAGCGTACATTTCTTTAACCATCCTCGTTCAAGCTGCAATTTTTTGCTGCATAAAATGCAGTTTACAAATCAGTATTAACTTAAGGGACATTATGCTTTACTGAAACTCTATTGGTTATGATTTGCTCAGGATTTGTTTAAGGGGTGTTGCTATGATTTGAAATGGGGAGTGGGTGTGAGGGTGGTCTTTCTTCAGAATACTGGGTCCTAATTTCACTTGTGATGCTATCAACCAATTATTAACTCTCTACTGTTAATAAAGAAGTGGAGCCAGGGATCGAGTGTTACTGAATAAGACAGTTACGAAGGGAATTTATGAGGAATCAAACAGAAGATTTTGCAAAGGATTACATTGTGGGTTTGTTTTGGTTTTTTTTCCTAGTTCAGTATTATGCATAATACTCTGTTACTTTGTGGTGAAATATTAGTTCTGACTTGGAACAGTGAATTCCTTTATTTCTTTATTTATTATTTATTGATTTTCTTCTCAAAAGAATAAGAACTTTTGTATCTGAACTGCATTCAAAACCAATAGATTTTACACTGGGACAGTAAACACCAGATCTCTTTGATTTTATGAAGAACCATAGAGTGTGAAAATTTTTGGGCAAACAAGGGCTATGCTCTTTGATTCTAGGAAGGAAAATCCACTAAAAAAAAACACAGAGGGCAAAGGAATCATTGGAGTGGGAGGCTAACTGTTAATGACCAGGATAAACAACACATTGAATCACTGTTCCCTCCAAACAACACATTGAATCACTGTTCGCTATGACTAGAGACAAGATGGTGAGCAGATATACTGTCAGAAAGAAAAGAATGAGCAAGAATTGCGCACATCTGGCCATTTCTGGTCTCAACAGATCTTCAATATGGAAAAGGAGGAAAACAGTCTAAAGACACAGTTGGACAATAAACTGGAAGTATATAAATAGAATATACGGCTGTGGATGGGGGTTACACTCAAATCCTAGTAAAATCAGGTGTCCATCTAAAGGAGAGAGTTAAAGTTTTTGAGATATTTTTTACTATCAGGAGTATAAACAAAATTCTGAAATGCAAAGGATACAGCAGTCTGAAGTCTTCCCAGACTAAGGCACTAAAGACAAAGATAAAAACTTGTGGAAAATTCTGAAGTTAGCATGTAAAGTTCTTTTAGCTTTACATATACTAATGGTGTATATTCCCTTTAATGGCAAAGTTTCTGGAATGTCACACAAAGTATATAAGACTTTTCAGGGATCTTAAAGGAAGGCTACAACAGAAGGCAACCCATCTAATTTTCTTGGAAATCATTTCTGTCTTGGAAAGGCAAAATGCATAAAATAAAAGTTTCTGGAAGTGAAAACCAGTGTCAATATGATCCTCTTAAAATTACAATATTTTGGTTAACAACACTTTTGTGTTTTCTCTGTTAAATGAGAGCTCTTAGACTTGGGATGACTTCACTTTCAGAAATTAGAAAAAAGCTTGTGGACCAGCAAACTCTTTAGAAAAGATCAGAGTGCAAAATTGTTTCCCTGTATGAGAAAATGACAGTTTAAAACCAATTCTCTATGCCATATTTGGCTGAAGGTTTCTTATTTATGTGTATGCGTGTGGGTGTATATTTAAATGATGGTAAGTGAGATGTGCCAAAATGACATACCAGAATTTTATTGACAAAAATATTTTTCTTATACCATATTGAATATCAAACCATACTTTGAATTATTACTTACTTTGTACATCCACAGTTAAACACATACGTAAGCAAACGTGCCCACTGGACAACTCATAATAAAAAAGACTGAAAGTTAATTACTTTAAAAAAAAAATCCTACAGGTTAGGACTCTCATGGGAAATTGTATTCAAAACCAAATACATATCCTAGCTAGTGGCTACCCTAGACTTGTGTTTCTGACCAGAAATTATCCTGGGAATTAAAATTTTTTTAGATGAGAGTTTAATTGAAACCTGTATATTCTTGTCTAAAGTTTTAGGTTTGGCCAATTAGTTTATTCTGATTAAAAATAATTAGTGCAAAGAAATAATTCTAAATAATTGTAGTCAAGTAGGTGTTAAACTAAGAAGACAAAAAAAGGAAGGTGAAAAGAAGGAACAAACATATACTCGCTTAGAACAAAATCAGAATGTTGAGAACCAAATTAATCAAGACACCGAAGGACACAAGGAGAAGAAATTATTTAATTGCCTCTACACCACTGCTTGGAGCCTGGATAATAAACACAGGGAATTGGAATTGCTCTTTTATGAGCATAAATTTGACCTAGTTGGTATTACTGAAACCTGGTGGGAAGAGTCGCATGACTAGAATTATAAAATAAGCGTATATAACCTTTTAAAGAAGGATACAGTGGACAAGGAAGAAAGGAGAATAGCAACCTACCTTGGGGGGGGGGGGGGGGGAAGGAAATTTTAATTGACTGGTAGTTACGAATCAATGTATTTCTGCCCTGTAGTTGAGAAAAAGATAGAATTTGTTTTCAGATCACTGGGTGATTGAACTGAAACACTTTGTATTCAAACAGTAATTATAGAAAAATTGAAGGAGGAGATCCCCAAAATCCCAGTATTTACACGCAAGTTTCAGAAGAGCTGGGTGAAGTTTCCTCTGGAATGTGATGGATAACATGGACTCTTGGGAAACAGGAAAATCTCCAAAGATCTGGAAAAAATCAAGCTACAAAAACATTTAGAAAGGAAAATGGAATGACCCTGATAAATGTCCTTTTGTCAGTTTAAAGTTAACCTAAGGCAAACAATAAAATGTCTAACAAGATTTAATTAACATAGAATTAAAGGAAGGTAATATAACTAATATCAAATAAAATTGGTTTATAAAAATAGACCTACAGCAATTCGATGTCTTTTTGTAAAGTACAAGTGAAAAGTGATGATGCCAGTTCTGATTATCTAATGTTTAAACTTCTGAAGATTCAATCTGATATCAGAAATGGTTTTGTCAAGAAATGCAGGCACTACATAGTCAACATGTTATCTTCCAAATAGATTAGGTCTCAAACTGAAATGAAACTGAGGAATCCCCACAAAGCAGGCATGCTTTTGAGCAGAACTTCATCCCTGGATATGTTCTCTTAATGAGAAACATTAAAAACGATGAGAAAAAGCCTTTGGAACTGGTCACTTGACAAGTGAACAGCACACACACACAAAAATATATACATCTATATGTATTTGAATGTACATATATGTATAAATATACGTGATGAAATATAAAACCATACTTCCAGAAATTAGGGACATAAGCTATTATTAGAGAGCATGGAAACTCAACTTTGAGAATAGGTGATTCTGGAAAGGACTTCATTGTAGTGGTCAAAAGGGTTAGTACAAACAGTAAACATATAAAGAGGGCAAATTAGACCAAGCCAATTGCAATAGTTCTTTATTTAACACTGATATAGCTGTAATTGGAATACTGTACTCATTTCTTATCTCTGCAGGAAAATAAGGAGATCTGCAAATTGGAAAGCAAGCAGAGAAGAACCACAAAATCAAGTGAAAGCCTGCTTTTATTGCTAAACTCAAGGAACTTCATCTGGTCGAGTAAACAGAAAAAGGTTAAAGGTATGACTGGACCTAAGACAGTCATCCACCTTTAGAAGACTTCTAACAGTCATCTAGGTCTAAGACTGTTTGCTTTTCATAGAGCTGTCTCCAGTGGTGATTCACCAGGCTCTACAACAGCTGAAATGAATCACCCTCTGGAGGATCCTATTTCTGACTGCACCAACTACAAAGGAAGCTGAGCCAATTAGCTTTGGTGAAGTCAACACTTAGAGTTAACTGAGATGAATCCTGCTTTAAATTCCCTTACAAGGAAAAGAAGTTTGCTAATAGAAGGCTTTTCAACTTAGTTAGTAGATGTATAAAATTCAAATGCTGAATGCTGAGCAAATGTATTTTCCATCCACCTGGTACCTTAACCATTCTTGATAAGTCTTTCTTCTCCAACTTCTGGGGAAAAATGAGAAGATTACACCTGGAAGTATTTCATTTTGGTACTTCAAGTTATATCAGATCACTTTAAGCTATTTAGATGAGAAGTTGTGTGGCATTTTTCCTTCCTTTTATGTTCTATAAAAGCAGTTCTTCCACTGTTCAACAAATTTACAGTGCATTGTTATGCATGCTTCCTTCCTAAGAACTTCTAAGTGAAAACAGTAAGGTTTCCATGTGTTTTTCTTACCTAAAATAAATCACCTAATTTAATGTTGATTTAGTGAATTTCTATAGTTTGTGTTTTTAAGTAAGTCTTACTACAATGGTCCCACCTGAGTTCGGAGCTCATTTTAAGACTATTTCTCTGGGGGTGCATGTATCAGGCAGTAGAATATGACCCCAAAATATCTGACATTGTGATGATCAGGTCTGTTATGCTCAGGGCTAGTGATGTACCAGCTTTACTTGAGGTACAGACTAGCCACATAAGTAGAATTACTCTTTCAACTTCATAGGTCTTTTTAGATGAGATCTCACCCTAGGATAGTCTCCTCTTGTCTCATTCTGTTAATCCTATGACTTGTAACATACTAGCCATCTCAAAATCTGTATGTGGCTAGAGCAAGGATTCACTGTCAATCTGCAAGCCTTCACAGTTGCGTTAGTCCAACCTACTATACCACCCTTCCATCCCAAGGGATACTATGAACTGCTGTTAAGTGGAAGAACTCTCCCAGAAGCAAAGAGGAAAGAGGCTTTGCCTGTAGAGGAACTCTTTTACTGTCTGTACAGAGAACCTGTAATCCTACTTGATATATCTCAGTTTAATACCAAAAAGTAAATGAGATGAGTTTAGCCTCAGTGCCAAGCCAGAAGCCATTAGAGGCATTCCTCAACCCCCTGATCTTGCTCCTCACTAGTAGGAAAGACTGACAGGCCTCTGACATAAACTTACTTTTTCCTTTCTTTGGACCATATAACTGCCTTGGTAAACCCTTCAGATTCAGTCTAAACAATGATATTATATTGTTTCCACCAGTTGTCCCATAAGAACTGTCTTCTCTACTATTTTTATATTGTGTTTCTGTTATATGATGTGGTATCCCTTGTGCAAAATGGTGCTCAATGAACACATCCTGTGAACAAAAGATTGAGTGAAGTTGGGTTATGTACAATTTTGTACCTTGTAATTAGATTCATGGGTGTTAGATGAGGGGTAATGTTGAAATGAAGTGTTGTTTTTCATTTCAGGTCTCTTGACATCTCTCTCCCTCCTTGTCTGTGTCTCTCTTACTCATATTCCTGTGTATTTTATGTGGAGTGAAATCACATTAAACACTTCTTTCAGTAACTATTAAGAAAAAAAAGGTTTTATACTCATTGTCTATCATAGTATTTGTAGGATCTGAATTGTCTCTCAGACTTCTACATTTTCTGTCAAATTTGATTGAAATTGGAGGGCTCAGTGATATGGAGACATGGACCAATTGAGTATCACACAGACAGTGTGACCATGTAAGCCGGAGTGTTTTAGCAAAAAAGCAAGAAAGACATTTTTCTGACACAGCATGAGGAAAACCATTGGGATAAAACTAAACCAGTAATTAGATATTCAGAGTTAGGTACACAGTGTTTTAAGCTACTTTAATTCTTTTACTGTCCATTCCAAAATTGGTGTATGTCATCAGGAACTTGCCACTGACTTGAAAGAAGTTTGAAGAAGGCTCCTAACAAAAGGCAGTGAAGGGCTTGGAAATTCAAAACGCAAAATGCAATAAAGTTGACCTACTGCACGTGCTGGTTAAGTACCCTGGGTAAAACCAGCATTTTCTTATTTTTCCTTCTACTGATTTTTCATCCTGGTCCTAACAACATGTTAAATCACCATAAAATGGTTTTGGATAGTGACTGAAAAATGATGTAACATCATAACACAGGAGAACAATAATTAGCATGTGTCTCTATTCACTGATGAAGTGGCACTCTAATTCTTCAAGGTTGAGAGCACTGCTGTAGATATTCTTGTTCTAACACAAGAGACACTTTTCAGTTTCACCTGTAGAAATGTTTTCTTGGAATTACTCAATGCCTCACTTGCAAAAACATCCGTTTGCCCCATGTGCCAAAAGTATTGCTTCAGGGTCCTAGCACCTGAGAGTCATTGATTGGGAAAAAACCCAGCCCTGGAGAGTTGATTTTGGATTACAGAAGAAATGAAGGGAAGAAAATGGGGGGAGGCTGTAGTGGGGAAGAACCTATAGATGGTGAAAAGATTGGAATTTCAGGGTTTCCTTTTTTTATACAACTGAAGCTGAAGGGAAAGAATGAGTTTTATCACTGGCTGCCAATGAGATGAAGATGCCTGATTTGATCATAGTGTTTTAAAAAGTCTAATGACATATTAGAAATATACATATACTTTTGAAGCATTGATTCTGAATGAGAAAAAACTAGGGACCTCTCTTTGTGAGACATTTCTGCTCATTCAACAGAGAAGCACAGCTGCAACTGTAGTCCATTAAGGCACTTCCAGTTTAATAGTTCTGTCTTCCTTAATGAAGTTCAAATACCTGTCCTTGATGGCTGTTGTTCACAGACTCCTGTTGTGTGGATAGAACATCCTCACAAGACTTAAACTCCTATAGGCAGCTATAGCAAATCTGTAGCAGTTTTGGACTTTAGAGCCAGCTCTCTCTGTTGCACACCTGTAGCTGCTCAGACCTCCATGCTGTGAGCAGGGATGCCCCTGCTGTTTTAAACGCTATGGAATCCTCTATCCTCTATGGAAACGCTCTGATCCTCTATTATTTATACTGCAGGTTAAATATTTTTTCAGTTTAGCAGAATACTGCCAATGTCACATACAGGAGCAATAAAATAAGGTGATTAGCTTATGGGTCAATCACTGCAGGGCAGATATGTGTCTGATTATCTCCCTCAGTAAGCATTAGGGAAATTAAGTTTTTTTCTTGTAGTTCTCTCCTAAATAGATAAATATATATGGTCATACGGTTTAACATTTCAATGTTTCTCTCTGCTGCCTGTCCAATTCTTTCTGAACTTATTGGTGAGCTTGAACCCTGACTGACAGAACAGTGTCAAATACTAATCAGTTTCTACAAAATTCAAGTACATTATGAAATAACACTTCAAAAAAAATCCAGTAAATGGAAAGGTTTTTCTGGTTTTTTTGCTTCGAGACAAATAATATTACTGCAGTAGTTATTTTTAAAGGACATCTTGCATTTTTAGTCCAAATTTCTCTGTGTCTCAGGCTGTAATTAGTGCTAATCCTCCTTTACACCTGGTAAAATAACTGAGCAAAATTCTGTTACCTTTCCAGCCGAAAAGGGTTTCTGCTTGCCAGGTTCTTTATACTAATGCTTTCAGCCTTGTAAATGGAATGGCAGCCACATAAATAAAATGGAAATCTGACGACAGCACTTTTGAAAATTAAGGGTGGTTTGAAGCAGTTCCATAAATGGAGGGGCATGTCTCCATGGGCAGAGCCCCTACCTGAAACTTAAAAGACATAAACCGTTACAGGTACAGAAGCTGTGTAGTTGCATTAACACACTGCAGTAACTAAGATAATATGTAATTTTCTGGGTACCAAGCTGTTGAAAAGAGGAAATTTTGCGTAAGGCTTGGCTCAGAGCCAGTCAAGTGGGAGCACTACCAGCTAATGCACAAGACTTTCTCCAACAAGCCATGGAGCCGTAGCCTTTGTGGTTGGTTGTTTTCACAAGAATATGCAGGAAAAATAAGGAAAATTAGCAACGTATGTGGAGGTAAAGTATGTAAATGATAGTAGAGAGTTTCTTGGCATTGCAAATATTCAATTCACACGAAGCCTCCTTTTCCAGTGGTATCTTACTTTGTTAATAGAAAGTTCTTTTAGCAAAGTAGAACCTTCTAAACTTGTTTCCATGTCTGCTTGGCAGTTCAGTTCAACACAAATTGCAGCAATTTTTAAGGCCATTAAAATGTCTGATGATCATCACAGCTCTGAGTGCTTTATCTTAGTTTAAATCCTTCCATTTTCTTTAATCTCCCTTATAGCCTTTTGATTTCTAGGAAATGCCATTGATTTAAAACCACATAAAGGAAGTGAAAAAGTTAAAGTACACTTGTATAATGGTTGGATTTGCTTCTTATTTTAAATTTACCAGCAACAATCTACAAGTTTACATAAGAGAGTGAGAACATATTTCTTTGGGCAGCTCCAGGAACATGCTGAATGGAAAATGTTAGATTTTGTCCTAAGCAGAACTCAACGGACCTTTTTTCTAATACAGTTTGCAAATTCCCATGTTCTAAAGAGCTCAAAAAATTCCTTAAACATACAATAAATAATTTCTATTTTCTTATTATCCTTTTAAATACGATCCTTCTGGGATCAAATATTTACTGCTGTAGAATCCTGAAACTCAAAAGCTACACTGCCACCTCTGTGTCCTTCTATAAATCCACACTTAAAACTCTACCTTTTCTAGAATGTCTACAAATCACTGCAATCTAGTATTGTTTTGTGATCAATAGAGCTGTGGCAGTTTGAGGAGCTATTTCTTGTCAGCTGGGTAATTTAATGGTTTCTTCATATATTCTTAGCCTGCTCAAAACAAAAATGAGTTAACATAACTTTCTTTAGTGAAGTGAAAATTAAGCAACATTACTTAGCAATTTGAGTGCACAAAGAAAACAAATTTTAGGTACTTACTAGAGATAAGCATTTTACTTTACGTTTGGCAACCCAAGCTTCTGGTATAAATCTACCTATATTGGATTTCTAAATCTGGTGCTACCTACAACCACTTAAACAAGCAAAGAATTTAAATTAGGCAAATCTTTTTTTTTATTGTAATATATTTTCCTCTCTCCGGCCCTCATTTGATGCTTTACTTACTTGTCTGATATTATTGAAATCTTAGTTTAAGAATTTTAAAAGAGCAAGGATTATTTTTGTGTTTGCTGCTTGTTTTGATAATTATGCTTCAAATCGCGGAATCATAGAATGGTTTAGGTTGGAAGTGACCTTAAAGATCACCTAGTTCCAAATCTCCTGCAACGGACAGGGGCACATCCCACTAGACATGGTTGCTCAAAGGCCCATCCAACCTGGCTTTGAACACTTTTAGGGATGGGACCTCCACAGCTTCTTTGCAGAAGCTGCTGCAGTGCCTCACCACCCTCATAATGAAGAATTTCTTCCTATTATCTAATCTAAATCTACCCTCTTTCTGTCTGAAGTCATCACCCCTAGTCCTATAACTATGCTACTTGATACAGAGTTCCTCTTTATCTTTCCTGTAGACACCATTGAGATACTGGAACGTCGCTAGAAGGTCTCCCTGGAGCCTTCCGTTCTCCAGGCTGAACCATCACAGCTCTCTCAGCCTGTCTTCATAGGAGAGGACCTCCAGCCCTCTGATCATTTTTGTGACCCTCCTCTGGACTCGTTCCAACAGGTCCATGTCCTTCTACGCTGGGGGTCCCAAGAGCTGGACACAGTACTCAATGTGGGGTCTTACCAGAGCAGAGTAGAGGGGCAGAACCATTTCCCTGAACCTGCATTCTTTCAATGCAGCCCAGAATGCAGTTGGCTTTCTGGGTTGTAAGTGTACATTACCATCTCATGTTAAGCTTCTCATCCATCAACACCCACAAGTTCCTCTCCTCAGGACTGTTCTTGATCCATTCATTGCTCAACCTATTTGTGCTTGGGATTGCTCCGATCCACATTCCAGACCTCTCATGATCAGTAAAGTAAGTAATTAGCAAGGTAAAGAAATTTCCTACTAATGCACAATTAAGAGGGAATGCTAAAGTAGAAAAGTCACTATTTGCCTTCCAAAAAGAAAGAGATAGCCTCAGAAACTGAAGTAATAGAAATAACACTGGATCAGAGATTGCATGCTGAAGGATTAAAAAAATTAAAATTTTACAACAATCCAGGAATTCACTTATTTGGAAAAGTCCAAAAGATGAGAAAGCCTTGCTTTTCTTACTTGATTACGATTTGACTTTGAAACATCCAGGTGGCTATGGAAAAACTAAATGCAGTCCTAACACATGTGAAATGAATTTTCTGTAGTAGTTGTAAAGAAGAGCTAATGTTGTTATACAAGTCCTTTATGTGACCTCCCCTAGAATACTGAATTCCATCCTTGCCACTTTTACTCAGAGAAAGAGTTGGATACAGAAAGATCACCAGAGCAACAGGAAGACTGTTTAAATAAGGAGATATTTTTGAGATCATAAAGGAAATCTCTAGAAGAAGGTTAACATAGAACATAATGGGCATCACTAAAGGCTCTATATCTCTACTTCCAGTTTCTGGAATTAAAAATTAACATTTTATTTCCAACCTGGATATTAAGCACTCTGGTATGTACTTCAGCTCACAGAACCTACTTAAATCTATGGGAGGATACTTTAATGGAGTCTACTGGGCCAATGGTACTCTAGCAGCCACTGCTCAAACATACCTTTCCTTTAAGATGGATTCTGGCTTCTACTCCAAAATACCATACAGCATGACTGAATGTTGTTGAGTGGCTATAATATTAAACTTTGAGAAAGCTCAGCCTATTCACTACGTGGATAAAGAGCTGCACACATAAACTAGAAATCTTTCCACAGAAACCAATTAAATTACAACAGTACAAGACCAGGAAAGAGGTGTTTTGAGAATTTCTGCACCCACTTTGTATGCAGTATTGCGAATATAGTCTAAAGGGATGTGATTAAGCTGATCCTGTCATACAAATCTAGAAGCCAGGGTCTTACTCATAAACTGACATTCTTTCTACCTGAATCCAACTGAAAACTTAATGCAAGGGAAAGCTCCAGAAGTACTCTCCTGAGGTGTGAGGCTTTTCTTTTTCACAGCTGTGACAGTGTTAATAGCCACGCAGCTAATCCTTTCTTGGACTGCCACAGCACAGACCCTGGCTTCACACTCGCCTGTTTCTTCCTTTGTCTTTTTTAATTAATAATCTTCCAAATGGGTCTGGATGGTTCTCCTCTCTCTTTGCCACTCTCCCAACACCCACACTCACTCACCCAGCAAGGGGGAGGGAAGAAAGAAAGGCGGGGTGGGGGAGATGCCAGCTTGAAATTAACAGAGACAATTGCAGTTGACATAATGATACCACATAATCCTAGCAATTAAGTCACAGAGCAGCACAGCGAGTTCATTCTTGACGCTCACGGCGTTGCTTCCCTCTTCCTCTCCCTGTCTTCCACTGCATGTAGGAAATAAGGGATTACAGAAAACGCTGTTCTCTTTAGGGAGCCTGTTCTTAAAGACTTTAGCCATCCTGACGGTCATATATGGACATGAAATCTAGATGCAACCATCCATCCATTCAGTCCGTTGGCTGACAGTGGATGACTTTGCACAGGAGCGGCACTTGGATTTACCCGGGAGGGGAGGACTGAGTTTGAGGCTGCACACAGCTGTGCCATCTGTTCCAATAATACCACATTACTCTCTAAACTCAGTAATGAAGGCTCTTGAGTAATCTTTCATCAGAATGACTTCACAGCATTAAAAATGCATTTCAATACATAGCTTGTTTAAATATTTAACCCTCTTTGGCTTTGAGAGATTGATTCAGATCTGCAGTGTTTATATGTGTAAGAAANGAGTTCCTCTTTATCTTTCCTGTAGACACCATTGAGATACTGGAACGTCGCTAGAAGGTCTCCCTGGAGCCTTCCGTTCTCCAGGCTGAACCATCACAGCTCTCTCAGCCTGTCTTCATAGGAGAGGACCTCCAGCCCTCTGATCATTTTTGTGACCCTCCTCTGGACTCGTTCCAACAGGTCCATGTCCTTCTACGCTGGGGGTCCCAAGAGCTGGACACAGTACTCAATGTGGGGTCTTACCAGAGCAGAGTAGAGGGGCAGAACCATTTCCCTGAACCTGCATTCTTTCAATGCAGCCCAGAATGCAGTTGGCTTTCTGGGTTGTAAGTGTACATTACCATCTCATGTTAAGCTTCTCATCCATCAACACCCACAAGTTCCTCTCCTCAGGACTGTTCTTGATCCATTCATTGCTCAACCTATTTGTGCTTGGGATTGCTCCGATCCACATTCCAGACCTCTCATGATCAGTAAAGTAAGTAATTAGCAAGGTAAAGAAATTTCCTACTAATGCACAATTAAGAGGGAATGCTAAAGTAGAAAAGTCACTATTTGCCTTCCAAAAAGAAAGAGATAGCCTCAGAAACTGAAGTAATAGAAATAACACTGGATCAGAGATTGCATGCTGAAGGATTAAAAAAATTAAAATTTTACAACAATCCAGGAATTCACTTATTTGGAAAAGTCCAAAAGATGAGAAAGCCTTGCTTTTCTTACTTGATTACGATTTGACTTTGAAACATCCAGGTGGCTATGGAAAAACTAAATGCAGTCCTAACACATGTGAAATGAATTTTCTGTAGTAGTTGTAAAGAAGAGCTAATGTTGTTATACAAGTCCTTTATGTGACCTCCCCTAGAATACTGAATTCCATCCTTGCCACTTTTACTCAGAGAAAGAGTTGGATACAGAAAGATCACCAGAGCAACAGGAAGACTGTTTAAATAAGGAGATATTTTTGAGATCATAAAGGAAATCTCTAGAAGAAGGTTAACATAGAACATAATGGGCATCACTAAAGGCTCTATATCTCTACTTCCAGTTTCTGGAATTAAAAATTAACATTTTATTTCCAACCTGGATATTAAGCACTCTGGTATGTACTTCAGCTCACAGAACCTACTTAAATCTATGGGAGGATACTTTAATGGAGTCTACTGGGCCAATGGTACTCTAGCAGCCACTGCTCAAACATACCTTTCCTTTAAGATGGATTCTGGCTTCTACTCCAAAATACCATACAGCATGACTGAATGTTGTTGAGTGGCTATAATATTAAACTTTGAGAAAGCTCAGCCTATTCACTACGTGGATAAAGAGCTGCACACATAAACTAGAAATCTTTCCACAGAAACCAATTAAATTACAACAGTACAAGACCAGGAAAGAGGTGTTTTGAGAATTTCTGCACCCACTTTGTATGCAGTATTGCGAATATAGTCTAAAGGGATGTGATTAAGCTGATCCTGTCATACAAATCTAGAAGCCAGGGTCTTACTCATAAACTGACATTCTTTCTACCTGAATCCAACTGAAAACTTAATGCAAGGGAAAGCTCCAGAAGTACTCTCCTGAGGTGTGAGGCTTTTCTTTTTCACAGCTGTGACAGTGTTAATAGCCACGCAGCTAATCCTTTCTTGGACTGCCACAGCACAGACCCTGGCTTCACACTCGCCTGTTTCTTCCTTTGTCTTTTTTAATTAATAATCTTCCAAATGGGTCTGGATGGTTCTCCTCTCTCTTTGCCACTCTCCCAACACCCACACTCACTCACCCAGCAAGGGGGAGGGAAGAAAGAAAGGCGGGGTGGGGGAGATGCCAGCTTGAAATTAACAGAGACAATTGCAGTTGACATAATGATACCACATAATCCTAGCAATTAAGTCACAGAGCAGCACAGCGAGTTCATTCTTGACGCTCACGGCGTTGCTTCCCTCTTCCTCTCCCTGTCTTCCACTGCATGTAGGAAATAAGGGATTACAGAAAACGCTGTTCTCTTTAGGGAGCCTGTTCTTAAAGACTTTAGCCATCCTGACGGTCATATATGGACATGAAATCTAGATGCAACCATCCATCCATTCAGTCCGTTGGCTGACAGTGGATGACTTTGCACAGGAGCGGCACTTGGATTTACCCGGGAGGGGAGGACTGAGTTTGAGGCTGCACACAGCTGTGCCATCTGTTCCAATAATACCACATTACTCTCTAAACTCAGTAATGAAGGCTCTTGAGTAATCTTTCATCAGAATGACTTCACAGCATTAAAAATGCATTTCAATACATAGCTTGTTTAAATATTTAACCCTCTTTGGCTTTGAGAGATTGATTCAGATCTGCAGTGTTTATATGTGTAAGAAACATTGATTTTCATATATAGGCCTGCATTAATTCATGAAGACATGGGCATGCACAGAGAAAAAGTGAGCTGTGATAAATGGACTCTCAAACTTTGGAATGTGATTGAGGACAATTGGTCTTCTGGCTTTGATTTTCCTCAGTGTGAACTTTTCCTTTGGAAAAGATTTAGGTTTGACTAAATAAGCCAAGCACACCATGGACTGGTATCCAATTAGCTTTAATGGGGGTTGTATCATTCTCATTTACCTGCCACCCTCTTTTTCTGTGGTTCTCTGTCTGCCCCTTGTCCTGATTTTCAACCCATCTGGCATTGCCAATTCAAGCAGTGCAGTTTTCTTAATACTTTTTTTTCCTTTCTTTTTTTAANAGGTTTCTGGCAATTTCCTTTTAGTTTTCTGACATATTTAGCTAGCAGAAATGCACACTGTTCTAAAACTGTCAGGCCTTATTATGGCATGGAGGACCTGATGCATACAGGGCTGTCAGCTCTGCTGTTGCTGTGGAATGATCTGATGCTGTGCACAGTGCTAAGGCTTCCCTCATTTGTCGGTAAGTTGAGGGGTGAGCTCCTTGGTACTGTCCATGGCTAGTGGTGATTATGAATGGCACATTGCTTTAATTATCCCTTTGGCTCTTTGACAAACAAGTTTGGGAAAGATAAAACACTGATATTTGTGGGGAACGCCATAAGAAAGACACAGTGGGAACATGAGCTGTGACAAAGACAAGATATTATTCTCTAAGATATGTTCTTATTATACAGCCATTATGAGGAACAGTGAAGAAAAAGCTGGTCAAAATTATGAAAGTGCTTGCCATATAGATACTTAGAATACATATGACGTACCCCAAATAATTTTACTTAGATATCATTGTCAGTGTCACTTATCACTTAAAAGTTTGTTGTATTCCAGTAGTGGTACATTGTGCTGATTTTGACTGGGGTAGAGTTAATTTTCTCCATATCAGCTAGCATGGGGTGATGTTTTGGATTTGTACTGAAAACAGTGTTGATAATGCAGTCAAGGTCTTTTCTGCTTCCCATACCACCCCAACAGTGAGTAGGCTGGGGGCGCACAGGAAGCTGGGAGATGACACAGTCAGTACAGCTGATCTCAACTGACCTAAGGGGATATTCCATACCATACAACATCATGCTCAGCAATAAATCTGGAGGCAGAAGAAGGAAGGGGGAGACATTCAGAGTTATAGCATTTTTCTTCCCAAGTAACTGTTATTGTGGCACACACAAGCAAAGCAAAACACGGAATTCATTCACTACTTCCCATTGGCAGACAGGCGTTCAGCCACCTCCAGGAAAGCAGGGTTCTAGTACACATAACAGATACTTGAGAAGACAAAATGCCACAACTCCAAATGTTCTGTCTTCCCCCCCCCACCACTCCTTCTCCAAATGTTCTCAGTGTGTGTCCCCCCTTCCTTCTTCTTCCACCAGCTTTATAAGCTGACCATATGGCATGCAATATTTCTTTGGTCAGCTGGGGTCAGCTGTCCCAGTTGTGTTTCCTCCTAACTTCTTGTGCGCTCCCAGCTTACTTGCTGGCAGGGTGATATGAGAAACAGAAAAGACCTTGACTGCTTAGCAACAACCAAAAAACATCAGTGTGCCATAAACACCATTTCCATCCCAAATCTAAGTCCCAGCACCACACCAGGTGCCAGTAAGAAAGTCAACCCCATCCCAGTTGAAACCATGACACTATCCCATCAATTTCCTCCCGTAACATGCAATTTGGAATACTATCTTCTGGTGTACATGCTAGCAAGGTCCATCAAACCATTGTGAATGGTAGATCCTTCCTCTGCCTCTTTTTCGTCTGAAATATAAGTGATATAAAGCATCAAAAAGGTATGAATCGTGGGCCAAACAGCTCAGATATTGCAGAGTAAAAAAGAGGTGGGAAATGACAAGTAAAGATGTAATATATGAAGGTTATTGTGTTTCTGATAGAAAGAGTGGGATGGCTATTTAATAGAGTATATTTGTCCTTTAACAAAAACAAGCAGAGTTGTTCTTTCCTAAATATATATATGTGTATTTTCTCCTATGTGCTCACATACACATATGTGTATATGTATACATATACACACACATACATATGCACTGAGACACGTATAAGAAAAATAGTTATATCTATCTATCTATCTGTCTATCTATCTATCTATCTATCTATAAAAATCTAGATGTAGCATTATCTGTCTCCATGAAACAGCTACCAAAATTGCCCTGTATCAACAAGTGCCTGCTGACTTCCATTAAAGATTTTTTAGTGGGACACAGAATGTTGCTCCCAGGTACAAAGAGGCATTTGTGGGAAGGCACGTTAGTGCATGATTTAGTGGACCAGCACTGATTTTTAACAGATATTAAGGCACATCAGAAGGAGGTTTCAAGATTATTTGACATGATGGTGTTTTCTTCAACTTTTTTTTTTTTTTAAGAGTACATTACATATCACTTACAATTACAAAGTGTTAGCAGTTTTTTTGCAATAATTTCTGCAATGCATTTTAATTTCACTTTTGTTCATGTGTATTTTTTTCTCTTCTTTTGCTCATCTATTTGCTATGTTGTACAAGTGCTAATAATAATAATTCAATTTAATAACATCAAGGCCATCCGCTCCTCAAGGGCACCTAACCCTTCACATCCTCAACTTGCAGCTTCTTTATCACACTTGAACCACCCTCATAAACTACATCTTCTTCAGACCTTGTCAGGGAGGGTGAGTCCAACATCATGGAAATGAACTGAGAAAAATGCAACCTTCAAATATGTCATCTCTTGATATTACAATTTCCTTTCCTTTTTGCTGTTGGGACTGAAACAGGTGTTCTTGTCTTTCCAGTCAGGCTTTTAGGATCTCAATTTTACTGTCACTCTTCTATCACAGTTTCAGCTAGAAAAATGTCCTTTCTTTCTGGAGTTAGGGGAATTCTTTGAAAACATTTCACTTTGCCCAAAATTCATGAATCTGATAAAGTTACTGATATGACTCGTGACTTTAGAGGTTTTAGAGCAGAGAAGGTACTAAGGGCGTATTTTTTTGTTGTTGCTGTTTGGGGTTTTGTCTCTGCTTTGTCTTCATGTGAAAGAATTTTGTGTGCAGACAAAGACTGGGACTCTCCATGGAACAGATCTCCTAAAATAATTCAATTTTGTGCCAAGCTTTACACTTTTTACAGCTCACTNGTAACTGTTATTGTGGCACACACAAGCAAAGCAAAACACGGAATTCATTCACTACTTCCCATTGGCAGACAGGCGTTCAGCCACCTCCAGGAAAGCAGGGTTCTAGTACACATAACAGATNTCTGGAGGCAGAAGAAGGAAGGGGGAGACATTCAGAGTTATAGCATTTTTCTTCCCAAGTAACTGTTATTGTGGCACACACAAGCAAAGCAAAACACGGAATTCATTCACTACTTCCCATTGGCAGACAGGCGTTCAGCCACCTCCAGGAAAGCAGGGTTCTAGTACACATAACAGATACTTGAGAAGACAAAATGCCACAACTCCAAATGTTCTGTCTTCCCCCCCCCACCACTCCTTCTCCAAATGTTCTCAGTGTGTGTCCCCCCTTCCTTCTTCTTCCACCAGCTTTATAAGCTGACCATATGGCATGCAATATTTCTTTGGTCAGCTGGGGTCAGCTGTCCCAGTTGTGTTTCCTCCTAACTTCTTGTGCGCTCCCAGCTTACTTGCTGGCAGGGTGATATGAGAAACAGAAAAGACCTTGACTGCTTAGCAACAACCAAAAAACATCAGTGTGCCATAAACACCATTTCCATCCCAAATCTAAGTCCCAGCACCACACCAGGTGCCAGTAAGAAAGTCAACCCCATCCCAGTTGAAACCATGACACTATCCCATCAATTTCCTCCCGTAACATGCAATTTGGAATACTATCTTCTGGTGTACATGCTAGCAAGGTCCATCAAACCATTGTGAATGGTAGATCCTTCCTCTGCCTCTTTTTCGTCTGAAATATAAGTGATATAAAGCATCAAAAAGGTATGAATCGTGGGCCAAACAGCTCAGATATTGCAGAGTAAAAAAGAGGTGGGAAATGACAAGTAAAGATGTAATATATGAAGGTTATTGTGTTTCTGATAGAAAGAGTGGGATGGCTATTTAATAGAGTATATTTGTCCTTTAACAAAAACAAGCAGAGTTGTTCTTTCCTAAATATATATATGTGTATTTTCTCCTATGTGCTCACATACACATATGTGTATATGTATACATATACACACACATACATATGCACTGAGACACGTATAAGAAAAATAGTTATATCTATCTATCTATCTGTCTATCTATCTATCTATCTATCTATAAAAATCTAGATGTAGCATTATCTGTCTCCATGAAACAGCTACCAAAATTGCCCTGTATCAACAAGTGCCTGCTGACTTCCATTAAAGATTTTTTAGTGGGACACAGAATGTTGCTCCCAGGTACAAAGAGGCATTTGTGGGAAGGCACGTTAGTGCATGATTTAGTGGACCAGCACTGATTTTTAACAGATATTAAGGCACATCAGAAGGAGGTTTCAAGATTATTTGACATGATGGTGTTTTCTTCAACTTTTTTTTTTTTTTAAGAGTACATTACATATCACTTACAATTACAAAGTGTTAGCAGTTTTTTTGCAATAATTTCTGCAATGCATTTTAATTTCACTTTTGTTCATGTGTATTTTTTTCTCTTCTTTTGCTCATCTATTTGCTATGTTGTACAAGTGCTAATAATAATAATTCAATTTAATAACATCAAGGCCATCCGCTCCTCAAGGGCACCTAACCCTTCACATCCTCAACTTGCAGCTTCTTTATCACACTTGAACCACCCTCATAAACTACATCTTCTTCAGACCTTGTCAGGGAGGGTGAGTCCAACATCATGGAAATGAACTGAGAAAAATGCAACCTTCAAATATGTCATCTCTTGATATTACAATTTCCTTTCCTTTTTGCTGTTGGGACTGAAACAGGTGTTCTTGTCTTTCCAGTCAGGCTTTTAGGATCTCAATTTTACTGTCACTCTTCTATCACAGTTTCAGCTAGAAAAATGTCCTTTCTTTCTGGAGTTAGGGGAATTCTTTGAAAACATTTCACTTTGCCCAAAATTCATGAATCTGATAAAGTTACTGATATGACTCGTGACTTTAGAGGTTTTAGAGCAGAGAAGGTACTAAGGGCGTATTTTTTTGTTGTTGCTGTTTGGGGTTTTGTCTCTGCTTTGTCTTCATGTGAAAGAATTTTGTGTGCAGACAAAGACTGGGACTCTCCATGGAACAGATCTCCTAAAATAATTCAATTTTGTGCCAAGCTTTACACTTTTTACAGCTCACTCAACAAAAATTTTTAGGTAGTTCATTAACGTAGTCAGTACATGAACCCACTAAGTCTGGAGAAGAATAAAATTGAATGGATCCCAACTTGTCCTGCATTTTTGGTCTGTCTTGTATGTTTTAGCTAATAGGTGAAACAAGCTTAACAGCATAAAGTTAAAGACAAATGAGCTTGACAGTAGTAGCGATTTGGACAGCTCTCATTTCGCTTACAAGGGTAGGCTACTTGAAAAGAAGCACTTGCTCTCCCATTATCACTAGTCCCTTTTAAAGAATCCCATCTTCTCCATTAAGAAAAATGATCAGTCAAAGGGTCTTATTTACTTCCAAACTCCTGGTCTAAGAAAGATCCTTATTATTTATGGCCAATTGGGATACTGCAGTATGGAAACTATGACTCACGTAGCATTGTGCCACTATTAAAACCTCCTGCTGCAGCATAGTTGGACCATTTCTGAGGATGGCAAGCGTGTAATCCCATAATAAATTGTGTTCAGCTTGGTCAATAATGTTGGGTAAAAAGGTCTGAGAGAAAGGGGGAATGTTAAAATCTGTTGGAGTAGCCACAGCAACCTAAAGGCAAAATACCTATTTTAAATTATATACAGATCTACCTGTCTGTAGTGTAAAAAGAAGGGTGATAACTCCTTCCAAAAATCAAAATTTCTCAATATCTATGATTAGTAATGTTATGAATCATTCATTTTATCTGATGGATGATATTTCAGCTAGAGTCCTTGACCTTAGCATTACCCTTTGCTCCTCCCCTCTCCTCTCCTCCCCTCTCCTCTCCTCCCCTCTCCTCTCCTCCCCTC